>BSAI01000115.1:6144584-6207201 GCA_036245035.1 Adrianichthys oophorus | reverse complement strand
TTTCCCAGCATCCCTTTGTTTACATGTTCTCCTGCTTACAGCACCTCATAAGCCCAAGAAGACATTAGCGTAGCAAAAAAACAAAAAACAGTAAGCAAAATCAGAGCTACAGCTTAGAGCCAGATGGCAGCTCAGATTAAGAAAATTAAGACGTTAATGGATCTTTCTGTCTGCAAGCGAATGCTTCAGAATTGTGGCAGAGGAAAGAGACTTTGACCCTCCCATGACATTTTTTACGTCACAAACCCGAGAATTTTCAAAATGTTTTCATTTGCTCCTGATCCAGCACAATTTGAATAACGAAATACTCAGAAACGCATTTTTAATCTTAATTTCTTTTATACATATCATCTATTATGAGAAAAATGTTACAAGAACATTTTAAAAACAACAAAAACACATAGTTGCACCACAACCACTTTTGGTTTAAATTCAACTTTATTTTAAGAGCACTTTACCTGTTGCACCCTTCAAAGTGCTGCACATAAAATAAAAAAAATAAAAAAAAAAACATGAAAATAATTGTGAAAATAATAACAAAAGCCCCTCAACACACATACACATTATTCAAATACAAACAAACAACAGTCCATAAAATCAAATTAAAACAAAAGGACATGTAAAAACTACTAAAAAGCTAAGCAAAAGAGTTTTACGTTTTTTTTAAAAACCCTTACCGTAGATATACATTTTCTCTTGGTTCTCCTGCTCCGTAGAAAGATAAAGAACACACACACAAAAAATGCAGAAAAGTAAATTTAAGTAGAAATGTCTGCTTCTCAAACAGTTAAAAACCAATGAGAACTGGTGGGCAAAAATGTGAAAAGGCTCTAAGTTTAGGATTACACTTTCATGAATTAAGAAAAGGCTGGTCAGCTGACCTGAGCGACCTGGAGGAGAATGCTTTGGCTCAAAGAAACAAAGTCCAGCCTTTTTGAGCTACGAGGTGGTCTAATGTTTTGTATTTCACGACAAAAAAAGGTTCCTGCTTTTACATCGTGGCCACAGTTTTCTGTGGGAGTTTGTCAACCCTGTCCAAAAATACAGCCTCCTGATCCAAACCTCAAACTAAAACATCATAAAAATAATCTAAATTATGTAGGGAAAGTCTTTCTTCTTTTTGGACTGATCAAGTGAAGTGATTTGTACTTGTAAGCAGTTAACATATCAATAAAACAATTTGAAAAAAAGTTGGTTAGATGCGCTACCCTTCATTAGATATTGCAGCTAAATCCAATGGGGCTATTGTGTACTGTTTTCCAAATGTTTTTTTTTTTTTTGTTTAAGTTTTGTGTTTTTTTTCTTCTACAGCTTTCTAGTGATCAGTTTTCCAAGATCTTGCCCGGGGATGAGGTGATTCAAGTCAACAACCAAATAGTGGTGAGTTATTCAGAGTTTGATTCATTGAACATCTATTCTTTTGTCAAAATCTTCCAATCAGGCCTGATGTTCTGTTATAAACTAAGACAAAGATCTACCAAACTATGCAAAACAAATAAGGAAATATCAATCAAGTGTAAGTCAGTAGGCTTCAGACAGAAATCTTTTGTGTTTCTGCATCAGGTGGGCTGGAGCAGAGATAGCCTCATAAAGAAGCTGAAGGAAAATCCCAACGGAGTGACTCTGGTCTTAAAGAAGATCCACAGATCAGAGCGACAAACAGAATCCACGCAAATCCCCACAATACAGGTCGAGTCTTTAAACTCCCTGATTCTCATCATCTGTTTAAGGCTTCATAAGAAAAACAAAGAATCATGTTTGCTTTAGTGGTTAAATTTGACATGATAGAAAGTAAGTCCAGATGGTATTCCTCTTGATCCCTAAAAAAAGTGTATGTTTTAGACTGATTTTGCAAGCTTAAATGCATACATTTGTGCTCATTTGTTTGTGTTCTGTTTTAAGTTAAGAGAGTTTTTTTCAATAATCACCCAGAGTGATTTACCCTTTAGGTAAAGTTTCTTCACCTTATTGAAGTTCATGTTTTGTTTTTCCATTGAGTTTTAAGGTACAGGAAATACTTTCCAGACTCTCCGTACTCACATTTCGTATTGTTTTCCACTCAAGCTACGTTCAAGCTACCTCTTTCAATGAAAAGTCTATGTAAACGCACATAAATGCGCATTTCGGGCTTCCACATTCTATACTCTCGCATTCATGCGTCGGTACACAAGTGTCTGCGACCATTTTGTACAATTTCATGTACAAAATTCGTGTCCATTGCAAGTTAGAACGAGATTGAACTTTACTCAATCAGGGACTCGGATTTGTAGTGGTATGGATCGCATCCCCTTTAATTCACAGAAGTTTCAACTGTTTAAAAATTGATCCTAGAGGAGAAAGTCTTTCATATATCGGAATAGAGCTGTTAAATAAAAAGCCTAGACATTTTTACCGCTTTGACATTTTGCACCAAGACATTATTACAGTCTAGAGTGAACACTGTACGCTAAGGACGCGTCACATGCCCGGTGTGAATGTAGCTTTACACAAAACGTTAATCACAACCATGGATGAATGTCTGTCATTCTTGTGCTCTTTGTGAAACACAGTTGTTTACATGTTTCTGTGACAGGGGAGCTAGGGCTGCTCATTTAACAAGAATCCCTTTCTGCTTAACATCACTTGGGATCTGTTTCCATAAACACATTCAAGTAATCACTGTTCTAAGCTGCAGCACACGTCATCCGAGACAGGCTCACGCACACACATCTCACACCTTTCCTCGACGTTACCACTCAGTTCTTGCTGGCGGCTTGGGCTGAGAGAACACTTTAGAAGATGCGATCCGTCTTTATGTGTCCGCACATCTTTGTCTTTGGAAAATGTCCTGATTGCAGTGAGAATTTCACAGCGGCTGTGTGTTTGTGTGACTGTGTTGCTATGTTATCCACAAACCATAGAGGGTGGAAGACCTGAGAAAAGGCTCCTGTCACAGTCCGCATGACATCCGCTTTCTGACCGATGTGCTAAGTTATAAACAAACACACAAGCGCCAATGTGCAGTCACATGCTTATCTCATTTGTTATTAGAAGGAGGACGAGAGGGAGAAGTCAGACGAGGAAGAAGGGGTCGACGACGAGGGGAATCCAAGACACTCCATTTTGGAGAGAGTGGCAGCTTCTGTCAGGTCCTTGTCTTTTAGGTAAAAGTAGATAACTTTTTTATTACTCTAATATGAACACATCACACCACACACCACCACCTTTATTTATCTTCCACTTTCAGACCTGCAATATTTTTGTGAGAAATCAGACAAAATGGCAAAAAAGAAATGACCAAAATGTCCAAAGTCTCCCAATTCTTTACAGGCCTACTCCAATAAAAATAAAATGTTTAAGGTGGTTTGAACATGTTCTTGTGACCTTTGTCTAATTACCTTAAAATTTCATTTCTGAGTATTTCTTTATTCAAGTCATTGGGAATCAGGAGCAGACAAAAATATGCAGTTGGAAAAAGATACTGTTTGTTACATAACAAATGGGCCACAAGCTCCCTGCTCCGCTCCATTCTGATGCAAGTGCAGACAAATAGATCCATGTACGTCTTCGTTTTCCTTGTCTGAACTGACATATGGCCCAAAACTGTAGGACTGGATAGCTCCAATATTGCTCACCATTTTTGTTGCACTGGAAATGGTAGGCTGGGGATGTGATGGGCTTCTAAGGGAGCAGGAGAGTGTATAAACAGATGGGTGACGGGATGTGGGAGTGGGCTTGCCAACAGTCCTGCCCACAATTCAGAGGCAAATTTAACTGCTGCTCTGCAGAAACTATGTCCTAGAAAACGACACAGTGGTTTTTGCTAAAAACAGCATAATCATATTTAAAAGCTGCATGGGAACGCTTTTACAAAAGATTTTTAAAAAAATCAGAGTGGGATTTTAACTAAAGAAAATTGTTATAACTTCCTAGGATAGAAGGATATTAGAGTTAGCTAAAAAAAAATGAAAGCTAACTTAACCCAGTTCTTATTTCTTTAATCAAACTTAGGCTACGAAGACAGATTGCAAAATTGGAGGATTTATTACATGACCAGAACCTTTGGTTTACTTTAAACCCAGCTCTCTTTGTTAGGTCAGAACATCCCATACATTTCCTGACCTGACTGTGAGGACATCACACTGCAAATTCCATTCAATCCTTTGGGTGCATCCACAAACCCCATTTGACTAAAAAATGTGAGAAAAAATGATAAGAGGGTGTGTCATCATCAACTTCAGTTACATATAAAGTCCTATTCATGTCTTTAGACCAAAAAGTTTCACAATCAGATTTATATTTTATGTCAATTTTGGCCTTTTTTAGCCACCGACTTTGAATTTTATGACTTAAGAGCTTCTCTGGTCAAAGTTCCTTTGGGTTTACCACATAATTACATTCATACACGCCAGAAACTTCTCCACCAGAGAATGTTTTATCATTTTAATCTTAATGTCAGTTGCAGTATTTATTTCAGTGACACATCTGAGATGTTCTTGCCTCTCTTAAGCTCTTGAATGGAACACCGGAAAGTTCTTCTGATTTATTTAGTCATATTACTTTGCCCCAGGCGAGCCATTCATGGGCCAGTGGTTCAGCAGCAGCCAACGGGACAGGAAGAGTCCGAGGTGTTTTCTGACAACAAGCTCGAGAGAAGAATAAGTGAAACTTCGTTTCAAAGCCAACAAGAGAGGCTGTCTCCCCCAGCAGCCAAAGGTACCACCCACACAGCACTTCCACTAGGCAGTTATTATTTAAAAAAAAATGTTTGATTGAATATTGATTTGATTCAATTAATTTACACATAAAAACGATGATTCTGGTGCAACAACATGTATCAAAACTGACAGAAGCTAGGCTTAATCTTAAAAGAAATACTTCATTAAAAAAACAGGTTTGTGTGTGTGAAGCCCTTTTCATAAAATGAGTCCACACATACATATCCTACACACACATTGTATGATTGATAAAGTTATGTTTATCTAAAAAAATGATACAGAAAAAGAAAAAAAAATAAAGTAAAAGGAAGACTAGCTATGCAAAAAATCAGAGATTGTGAAAACACTGGAGATATATATAGAAAAGGTGCTGGTGAATATTTATCTTCACATGTATTCATCCATAGTCGTAGTTGGTCAAATGCTTTACATACTGTAAATATAACAGATTATTTGAAATAAATATAATTATTCACCAGTATTGGTTTCTAGGTTAAAAAGTGTTGTGTTCTGACTAATAGGCTCATACTTAATCTTTCAGATTATTCAATTATCTCAATGCCTTTCTTGTTAATGAACAGAGGTAGAAAAGTTTTAGATAGATCTTTAATTGTTTCCATCATCAGAGGTAGTTTCTCACATTAGGATTGTCCAGGAATTTTTATTCCAGTCACACAGTTTTAATTTTGTGAGGCTTTTTCCTAATTCTATTAATTCGCGGTAAACTAACAAGCTTCGTGTCACTAAATGCAAAATACCTCGAAATGTGTTGGCTTTAGCTTAAAATATTATGCAATATCATCGACGTAGAACATGGTGGTTAAATTGTTATTGGGAAATAATGGCGTCCTGCCGCCACCTGCCGCCAATATTCAAACATGTATATTCTGGTTGCTCCAGCACATTTAACACATTTTCTATAAAATATTTGTACAATATATGTTTTTCATTTCGAATGTGGTAAAGATATTAGTGTTGTGGAGACATACTGAGTTCTTTTTTAATTTTTTTTTCTCTGGTTTCTTAGTAGTTCTCTTCATGCTACTCTAGTTCAGGCTACAACAATGCTCTTTCATTTCTCTTTTTTTGCTTTACTTTCTAAAATCTTATATTTTTTAATGAAAAACCAAAGCCTGTGAGAGTTTTTTTAAAGACAGAGTGGCATGGTGCATTCGTTTATATCTATATATGAACAGAAATTAAATGAATAAAGTAAAAATAAAACTGTAAAGATCGATTTCTTGGAAACGTTATGTACTAAAAAGGACCTTTCTGTCTTTACTGTAGGCAGGTTTGTACAAGTGAAACTTTTGTAATTACACCCTTTTTAGCTTCAGGTTGTTGGCTTGATGCCTCTGTTCATAAATGGTCTATTCAGAATGATCACAACACACATTGATGCTATTTCTTGTGCCGTCTATGTAAAAAGGGCAATTTTTTAGGTCACTGATACAATTGTGTCTTTTTGTTGTTATGTCATGTCTCAAATGTCTCACGTCACAGTTCTGAAGTGCATGTATTCTGTTTTCCAGGGGTGTTTGGGAGTTTTGAAAACTTGAGGCTGTCCCCGAGCCTCAGAAGAGACCGCTCACCCTCACGAAGAAGCCCTTCACCTCACAAACTCAAAGATTTCAGCCCCTGCCCTGATATGGTGGGACACACGGTGGGGAAAAGATGAAGCATCGTCGTCACACATTTCTGATTTAACTCAATTACATTTTGTGGAATTTGTAGATTTTATATTAAACTGTCTGGTTTTCTTTCCAGGCAAAGAAAGAGACTAAGAAAATCTCAGCTAAAGGTAAAGTTTTGAGTTTTCTGACATTCTAATTTTTACAAAAACTTTTACAGCATCTATTATCAGTTCAAAGACCAACATCAATCATCAGTTCCTGGTGGTCTTTTAATTATAATTATTCTGTTTTTAGCCAAAAGTTTTTCGTTTTTTCAGGGTGGCAGTAGTTCATTAGGAATTTACCCTGAGAGCTCAAAGCAGGGAGGTTGTGGCTCGTCCAGCATATTTTTCATTCAGTCATTCATTCATTCATTTTCCAAACTGCTTTATCCCTTTTGGGGTCACGGGGTTGCCGGAGCCTAACCCGGCTACTCATGGGCGAAAGGCAGGGGACACCCCTGGACTGGTCGCCAGTGTGTCGCAGCAGCATATTTTTGAAGTCACCCATTTTAAAACAGCATGTTTTGTCTGCTTCTGACTTACAACGTTTTAAATAAAAGATTCTCAGAAATGCAATTTAAAGCAAAATTGTCTATATATATGTCGTCTGTCATGAAAAAAATTCCACACGAAAACGTTAATAACACCAAAAATCACAATATTCATTGGAATGATTTTTTACTGGGTAGTTAGATACTTTCTGTGTATTGTGTATGTCAAATTAAGTTTTTATATATGTTATTCATACAAGTTTGACTTAAAAACAGTCAAAGTTACAGTAGGAGTTGGAATAGTAGCTCTGATTTTATGTTTTAAGCATTCTAAAATATAAGTTAAATATGCATTCAGACTGCACAGTTTTGGTTCGCTTAAAGCGAACCAGTTTTGTTTGTTCCCCCAAATTTTCAGTCTGAAATATGCCCAAGCGGACCAGGAACCAGGAACCGCTCTTGGACCCATCTTTCAAGGTGGTCTCAATTCATTTCCAATTGGACCGACCTCCGGTTCACTCTGAGTTTCCTCAGTCTTAATAGGCTCTGTGCTTTGAACGGAACAACTGAACCAAAACAGCCACCGTAGCTGGGTATTATGTGATGTAAATAGAGTAGTGGAGCAACAATGAGACACAGCAACTCACTGAAATGTGGTTAGATGAATGCAGGCTTATCAAAACAACTTTAAATACACATTGTTTTCCCATCAATCTATCTGCCATAAACACTTCTCAGAGAACGTCCTCATGCCGCCTTGCAGCATGCCTCCACCGAACCAAGGCAGCAAACAACAAGTGTTGTTTCTGACTCACATGTTAAAAATTGCTCAGTGAAGTGAAATATAAAGTTTGAATAAGTGAACTGTCCCGACAAGGCCTGCAAAGCTCAGGACTTTCATTTTTTGTTTCTCTCGTTCGCCCTCGTAATTCCTGGCCAATCACTGAAGAGATCTTTAGACACGTTTTGTTGTTTACAAGTTTTGGTTCAAATCAGAAAGGTCCATTTGAATACAGACCAAACACAAGGTTCAGGACTCGATCCAGACCTACTTAAGTGGACTCAGTTTGGACCATCGAACGTCTTCAGTCTGAATGCACCCTAAGAATTTTTAATCCAACAAATAGGCCTTCAGAGTTTGAATTTCTTCTCATTTTTGCTCCTTTTCAGGAATGACCACAGCTCTAAGTCGACGCCGAGTGTCCTGTCGAGAATTGGATCATCCCGATTGTGACGGCTGGCTCTGGAAGAAAAAAAAAGAGAGCTCCATTTTTAGCTCCCAGAAATGGCAGCGTTTCTGGTTTGTCCTCAAGGGGTCAAGCCTTTACTGGTACACCAGCCCACAGGCAAGAAAAACGTGTTTTTAATGTATTTATTTTTTTAACACAGCATAAAACTTATTTTTTTCTTTTTTTAATTCTAATTTTTTTTTATATCTGACTGTGATGATGAATTGTGTGTTTGTTTTCTCAGGAGCTGAAGGCCGAAGGCCTCGTCAATGTGTCCAGCTACACTTTAGTGAGCGGCCGAGAACACGGCAGAAAATAGTATGAAGCATTTCAAGATGACGTAACACAAACATGCCGATTTATTGGTTTAAAAAAAGATTTTTCTTTAATTGCACAGTGACAGAATGTTTTGTTTTTAAAAAAATGTCCAATATACCTCAGAGCATGAAGAAAAAAATCTCAAGGTGCTCACACACCGAACGCGATCCGCGCGGCCAGTTTCAATGTAAAGTCAATGGTTTAGACACAAATTGAGGTTCTGTGGCGCGAATTTAGCAGCCAGAGTAAAACAAATCTAAACTCTGGGGAGGTCACCATGTCTGTGTCAACCAATCAGGGACTCAACACTGGGCACATGACAGTTTCAGTGACAGCAGGTAGAATACACATCCAATATGGTGGATCGGATCTCCTGAACTTCCATTCATTTTCTTAACCTGATGTATCCATTTCGGGAACCCTTCCCGCTACTGTTGGGCGACAGTCTGCATCAAACACGGTCAGAGAGAGGCGGAAACACCGCGGAAGCGGCCGTCATCCAGACACAGCGGGACTGAAGCTCACTATACCGAGAGAACCTGTAAATTAGGGGTGCTCAGACTTTTTTTGGCACACTTAAAACTCATAAAATGATGTGAAGTTTTCATTTTTAGGTCCTCAAACATACAAACAACATGCTGTTACAGCAGAAACACATGATTCCTATTTACAAACATTGAAAAATCTAAGGATGAACAAATCCTGTCGTGACAACCCAGCAAGCCCCTCACTCAGCATTTTGTGGGTAGCTGTCTTTATAAAGTGACAAACCCCTCTGTAAGTTAGCTGCTCTTATGGTGACTGTGATCAGTCCCTATGCATTGTCATTTTTGTTATCGAAATAACCCTGGGTTCGAATCCCGTGCCCGGCTTTTGTAGTTCGTTTTTTTTCCCACTAAATTACTTAACACACATTACTATGAATGTTTATTAAAAACATCAGGATAATTCTTTGGATTTGAAATGTCATTGCAATGTATTTTTATAGCTATGAGTTTTTTTTCTTAGTAATACATAGTTTAGACAAATAAATGTTGTCTATGGAACCTTTAGTTTAAAATTTCTTGTTGGTTTTTTAAAAGATGTTCATAGTAATTTATTTTTTAAAAAGTGTTATATTTTTTTCTGCTTAGTAAAATGCAAATATATATTTAAAAGGTAAATCTCAGCAATACTGAGATTCAAACCGGGTTATATATTGAGTCGGAGTTAAACAAGTGCATGACAAACCACTATTGCCACGAGAGCAGATTAATAACAAGGAGTGTTTGCTATTTGATGACTAAATTTTGCTCTTTTTGTGGGTAAATAGTTTATATATTCATTGATTTATGATTGATGGCCCGCGATCTACATGGAGACGTGATCACCGATGTTTTTGTAGAGCGCCTCGAAAAAGAAAAAGACTGATCTCTAAACATCATCTGTGTCTTCCATGCATTGTAAATGAAATACAGACACCGCTTCATGTAGGGAATAGGGATCAAAAACATTAGCTAGTAGCTCCTCCCACACGTGAACCAGGCAGCGAGCTTAGAGAACACATTTTTGGTCATGCAGAGATCAGCGAGCGGCGAGACAGGGCCGGGCCACTCAAATTTGCCGTTCGAATCAAGTTCGGTGTGAATGCACTTTTACTGCTTGTAATGCATTATTTTGAAAATCTTCATCTCTTTTGATGTTTATCTTTAATATGTGAGAATCTGCAACGAAATCTGCTAAATTAAAGCATTTTATCTTTATTAATGTGTCTCTTCTCATCCCTTGTAGCGTTTTTCAGCTGAGCCACCAGAAATTTCAGAACTTCACCTTTGCTGTTGATGATGTGACAGACATTAGCAAGTAAGATGAAAAAATTGAAAGACTTCCGAGATGTAATAATGTGAAATATGCATAATTATTTCACAATACATTTTTTCCATTTAGTTTAGATTTTTTTCTCTTTTATTCTCATAGTTTGTATTTTTGTATTATTGTTTCAGGTGGATCAACAGCATAGTGACCGCAAAACAGAATGACAAAAAATCACAGAGAGGAGCAGACAGGGAAGAAGGTTGGAATTCATAATTTCCCTTTTTTTAATTTTAGACGATTTAAATTAATTCAATATGGGAAAAAATGAGTCTAACTTTTTTATCAACCTATAATATATATTTAATATAGCATTATGGTAGGGTTGTATGTTGGATTTTTGGAATGAATGCTTGTTATGTGGAAGAAAAAAAAATCAACATTGTGCCTTGTTTAAAGAGATTTCTGTAAAAATAAGACACTATCCCAGATTAATTCAAAATAGAGGAGTAATTGTTCATTTCAGGGTATGTTAATGTTTCAAACCAAATCAAACTTAATTTATTCAGCATCTTAAAGTGTCTTACAATTAAAAACAAAGAAATGTATAGTAAGACAAACTTACCCCTTTGCTCTTCTTCCCTTCCCTCCTTTGACACATTCACCCCCTGACCTGACACAGAATGAATACCAGTATGAAAACATGATGGCAATAATGAAAATAACTAACATTTCAAGTTGTCTCTTTGTTTTTTTTTCAGAATGCTATAGTGAAACAGAGTCAGAGGGTGAATCGTCTCCTTCATCAGGCAGGAAAAACAAGGTCAGCACCATGAAATACATTACCTTGTCTCATAATGTGTATTATTTTCAGCACAGACCCCTCTGTTAGCCTTGATGTGAGCACATTTTCTCCTTTTGCTCCTCAGAAGCTGCAGGTCAGCACTCTGCCTCGACTGAAGAAGTCCAGCAGGGCGCCATTATTGAGTTCACCAGCAGAGGACAGCAAAGGAACAAGTATGGCATCCGTTGCTCTGCTTTATTCTAGAATTATGAATCCTTAACGTGAACAAACCGAATCCATATACGGTTTAATGCTTAGTGATTTGCAGTCCTTTCTTTCTTTTCAACATTTGTCAAAATGTCAACAAATATGCGTTATATATCCTTTATTATGCGCCCTTACTTTGCTGTCTTTTCATGCTTTGTATTTTATTTCACACAACAAAGCTGCCCCGGTGGATGAGATGGACATAATGTTGAACAACTTGAAAGAAGGAGGAGTTTCTCTGATTGGCCAAGAGCAGCCGATTACCCATGACCACTTCAGGAGGTCCTTCATTCGGCGCAGCAAGAACCCTGTTATTAATGAAAAGGCCCACAAACTCAGGACTTTAAAAAGTACTCTGAAGGTAAGGAGGGAGTTGTTTGGTTGAATGCAGCTCATAGCTCAGGTAATTTCCTCTTCAAGTGCCAAACATGGTATTAAATATTGATCTGGGTCAATTAAAACCATTTAACAGAATGTTTTCAGATTTGAGACTTAAACATTTTTAGAAACATTTAATCAAAATGTTTATCCTAATGTCACCGGGATCACTTTTGCTCTGGTTACAAATACAACTGCCACCACGCCATGGGGAGACCTCGGCATAATCTTCTAGATTTCACTCAACTATTTTTGAAAATTGCTGGGGTGGTCACGAAGGTAGACGGTGTCCGTCAGGCATTGGGATGATGTCATTATAAAATTGGGTGACAGCTGGGCTGCCACAGGGAGGAGGAGGAGCTCTTGGACAATGTGCAAATATCTCCAGACGGTGGCCATCCATATCAGCCACCCAGCCTGGGGGAATATGAAAAGCCACTTGCTGAATTAGCTGAAAACTTGCATTTAGGTCGCTGCGCGATGGTATTTTGGGGTATGTGACTGTTGTCTTCACTGTATTTTTGTTCTTGGGAATTTCAGACAAAACAAGAAAAGTACATTTCGAAGTAGTTTGTGGTGAAATGCAGCAGCTGAAGTTCTTTTTCTTGACAGGCCAGAGAAGCTGAGCTGCAACTGATAACCAACATCCTGGACGACAGCAATTTGACAGGGTCCAAGTACCGCCAGTGGAAGGAGGAAAACGAAGAACTGTTTCAAGAAATCTCAAAAACGGCTGCTCCCCAATCCTCCACAGGAGAAGGGGATGTTGCCCCGGTGGAGGTCACGCCCACTGAGGAGGTTACCTTGGAAACTGTTGCTAAGGAAACAGCAGGAGCATGCAGACTCAGCCTGAGTGATGGTGAGCAGCTTGTCGATGCGGAGCTTTCTGATGTTCTCATGGAGATCCCAGAGGACTTTACGGGCGCAGAGATGAGCTCGATGCTGGAACTGTCTCTGGGATCATTGAAGGAGTCAATAAACAAAAAAGTGGGGGAAATAACAAAAGCCGGTGAACCTGCGGAACATTACTTCTACATCTAAGACTGCATAGCAATAGAAGTAGCAGAAGTTGCATTTGTCTTAGTTCATCAAAGTCAAATGAACAGGGGCTGATGCAGGAATTTGTGTGACAGATTTCTGCTGAAAGATCACATGGAGCTGCCTCTATTTTACAGCTTGAATCAAGTAACAAAATAAAGAATCATACTAGGTTTTTATCATCTTTTGTAGATGATGAACTTGATACAAAACCAGTTTACATCAGTAAAAACCAAATAATCTACCATGTGCGGATCAGAGGTCAGCATGTAGTAAGGCACATGGAGTTGTTCTTAAAATTCAGTAATCTGCTGTAAGTAATCCTTTATCTGTACTTTGTAAAATAGATGTGTCTTAAAACATTGATTTGCATTTGTTTACTTGACTTTGTTTTATTAAACATGCATGTAAACAGTGTAGCACAAATTGTTTAGAAACAAAGTTGGCTAAGGCACTGTTGTGGATTTAAATTTTTTAAGCTTTCAGGATCTGAAAATCCTTAACCCCCCAAGTTATTTTTTATTAATCCCTTCTTCTGATTTGTGTATTTTACATCAAGTAAAACAACAGGACACCAACTCTGTCTACCATAAGTATTTTTTTATGATGAATATTATGATATGTGGCTGCACGGTGGCGCAGTGGTTAGCGCTCCTGCCTCACAGCAAGAAGGTTCCCGGTTCAAGTCCTGGCTGGGGGACCTTTCTGTGTGGAGTTTGCATGTTCTCCCCGTGCATGCGTGGGTTTTCTCCGGGTACTCCGGCTTCCTCCCACCGTCCAAAAACATGCTTCATAGGTTAATTGGTCACTGTAAATTGTCCCTAGGTGTGAACGTGAATGTGTGTGTGTATGGGTGTGTGATTGTGGCCCCTGCGACAGACTGGCGACCAGTCCAGGGGTGTACCCTGCCTTCGCCCATGAGTAGCCGGGTTAGGCTCCGGCAACCCCGTGACCCCGAAAGGGATAAAGCGGATTGGAAAATGAATGAATGAATGAATTATGATATGTAGTATATTCAACAAGTTGGCCAAACCCAGACTTATTGAGGAATGGCAAACAGACTGATTTTAAAACTTCTGTAAGAATAAAAAACATGTGGAAATGTAATATACTGTAGATTATGTGTACACATTCTTTGCATCTCCTTGGGTTTCCACCATTTTTTTTTCAGTAACGCTTTATTTTCTTAACCTTTACGGTCATTCTGCAGGCTCAACGGCATGGAGCTGTGCGTTTTCAGATGTCACTTGCTGACAGTCACTCCCTGAAAGCCTTTGTTTTCCATTCAACTATTCATTTTCCCATTTATTGACCTAACAAGACAGCAATCACAACTGACTTCTATTCAGGTAATGAGGCGACCTCGACTGAACTGACCTTGTCTGAGGCGCCTTCAGACATCGTCTCAGCCTCTCCAATTTATTGTTAACACAAAGAACTGTAACCATGGTCTGATCTGGTGATGCATGTGTGACACACAATGCCAGATGGTTATCAGTTTATCTGCAAAGTTATTTTGTATTTGATGAATAACTTGTACATTTCTCGCCTGAAAACACTTTTATCTGTATTTCCTTGATTACAAATTTAATTTATGATACTGCAGCCAACCTTCTGCTGTTTTTTTTCCAATATTTTATTTGGACACACAATATTTTACAATAACACAATTTAACATGAATTAAACTCATTTTTCTAACAAAAGCACTTCATTTTCTTCCCATTCAAATTTTGCAACATTAAAGTTTATCAATTAGAAGCCCCTTTATTAAGTATTTTTTAATAACACAGGCTTGTTGATGATGTTTTAGTCAAACTCTTCTGAAATTAAAATCTTTAGAGTAGATTTTTTAAAGAAAATCATGTGGTTGATCTATAACATCAAAAGTAAAGCAGTCAACTTTAATAAAAGAGTTTGCTAAAATGGCTTTCTACACAAGAAAACACAATAAGAACAGCAGATATCCTCCTCCTTTTAGCATTACTTTTGGCTTTTAAAAGTTGACAAGACTAATAAACTCTTTTAAAAACTCCATATTTTAGAACAATGGAGTCCATTCACGACTACCTGCATGATCAAATGCATCAGACTAAAACAAAAGTCTTGTCGTGGTGAAGTACACAGGCATGAAGTCAGTTTGATCAAGTTTCAGAGTTTGTCTCCAGCTTTTGCTTCAAAACAATCTGAAATTCACATCTTCATATTCAGATCTGCTCACCTGCAGCTTTGCTCGTCTTTTCCTTTTTTTTGAAGGATGCAAACAGGTCGCAGACAACAAATGTGTTCAGTTTATCTTGGATCATAGAAGTGCGTGTCCGTAGAATAAAACGAGTATGAACCATAAACACCAATGAAGCATAATTGTGTGTTTTTTAATTTTTCTGGCATAAAAGTAGCCCCCACTGCCCCTGTTCCCATGGGCAAAACATTTATATCCCAACATTTAAGTTTAGTGTGTAAGTGGACTTTAAATGCCCATCTTACTGGTTAAGGGTTTGTTGATTGAAGCAATTTTTCCATTTGGAAAATAAATGTTGATTTTACTAATGTTGCACAAATGTATTATGGTCAGAGTTGACCACTTTTTGCTTTCAGCTGTTTTTTATACAGGGTTCCTGTTTTTGTATAAGGCGTCATGTTTTCTACCCTTTTATGTCCAAGTAAATTAGAAACAAAAAATTTGTTTTTTATAGATGCATTAATAAATACCAAAGAAAATGTCATTAGTCATTTAGATAATTCTAACCGATCTACAGCTCTAATCAAAAGCTTTCCTTAATGCTTTGAAATAATAGAGATCTAAAAACATTTTTAATTTAAATTGCTGTCTTTGAAGAAAATAACCTTGTTGTGATTGGTCACAAAGACAGAAAAAAGTGCATTTTTTCTAAAAGTGCAGAAACAAAAAGCCTTTAATAAAAGATGAGTGTATTTTACTGCATGTTTCAGTTAAAGGAAATGAGTTTTTAACTCTTTCTCTTTAACTTTGATTTTTTTTACATTCCAAACATTTATCCTCTCTTCAGTTTTTCAGTTTTCTGATGCTTCAGTCATACTAATATTTTTTTTCTCATTTTGCAATTAGAAGCATCCTGTTTGTACATGTTTTTACAAACTTTACTGTAATTTTCTAACAGCTGACCTCATACACGTCCATGTCTGTTTTGCTGGTAATTTCCGGACATGAACGACAAGCGGGACAGACAGTTTGTTCTGGGCGCGACGGACACGTTGGGCACCTTGGTTTCTTAAAGCAAAACAACAAAGCGCTCCCTCCCACCACCTGTAAACATGAACCCAACCATCCAAAGTAAAGGGAGCCGGCTGGATTCAAGCTGAGCTGGGGGAGCTTGGGGTTACTGATTCTCTGGCTGGGATCCGTCCCGAGTCTTTTCAGGTTATGGGTGTAAACCCCCAATGCACTGAGGCTCAGGAGCCCTGCAAACACCACTAAAATCCCTCCTGAGGCTGCCACCCCTCTCAGGGGGAGATCCGTCCAGCACCTGACCCCGATACATGCCAGAACGATCCCAATGCCGCACAGGAACAAGGAGGTGAGCACTAAACCCTGTGCCAGACGAACGTGGGGATCCCGCTGATATGGTCCAGTGACAGGCCAGCACTGTCTCAGTTCTGAGTGCTCCACCTGCATGCAGCTCTCCCACAGTCCATCAGAGCGCTGGAGCAGAACCTCTGCCGTCCCAGACCTCGCACCCATCCCTTGACCTTTTGCTCCTGCTCGAAGAAAAGACCCAGAACCTGATACGGTCAGACGAGCGTGGCCTTCCCTCCACTGAGGGGTGATGGCTGCCGTGAAGACGAGGACCAGTCCCAAAGGGGAAAAAACAATCCCCATCACCATGGAAGCTGGAGTTTGCATGATTTTTTAAAACTGTCAAGACATGGAACTAAAATAATTTCCATCAAAAAATTAAAATATTATATCTTCTAGTCTTATGGAACTTTTCAGAAGTTTCCAGTCAGAGATTGGTGGATGTCACTCTCCAAAAACACTTGGATTCGCTCTGCAAAACAGAGACAAGAGGATTTTCATGATGCTGAAAGCCGAATCCAAAAGTTCAGAACATCAAGAAAAAGAGTCAGCCAGCAAAAACAAAGAGTCAGCAAAACAATCAGAGAAATGAAAGCTCATCGACACCCCCCCACTCCACCCACACAAACACACACACACACACTCCCCCCAGCCTGCGCTTCAGACAGACTTAACGATGTGGCGAGGGGTCAAAGCGGCGGAGAAAAGGAGACCAACATAACAAACGTGAAGTGGAGTAAAGTGCATTAGGATGCAAAAACGTTCAATGTCTACCTCTGTTGCTAGGATACAATAACCTGCCCAGTGTCGACGTGACAGTGTGTGCATGGGAAGCTGTGTTAATCATAAGATCTTTGCAACTGTGTTTGCAAACACTGCGTGCTCTGGTTCTGCCATGTTTGCTCTGGGGGGACCTGTTCTCTAAATGCTTGAGGAAGGATGGCCAGAAATTAGAATTTATTCAGAGGGGACTGCGGTTTAGTGGCTTGTCGGAGGTTCAAATCCCCACCTTGAAAGCCATTGCGTCCTTGGGGCACTTATTACCCTGGGGTGAAAGAATCCCATAAGTGACTCTTTACACAAGTGCCTGTTAAATGATTGTAAATGACAGTTGCATCAGGTGAATGCCTCAGCACACTGTGCTCCTTCTCTGTGCTGTAGCTCAGAGAAAAGAAGCAAGTATGCCCTCTAGATAGGGGACAAGAACGGGGTGAGTCATGGAACAACAATCAATAATTGTTTCTGTCAAACAATCACACTAAAAGGCAAAATTGACGTCATGCAGACAAAAAAAAAATCTTGTTCATCTAGGCAAAAATAGAATAATAGTATTTAGTTTTGTTAAATATGTTTCACATAAGAGGAAATATTGTCTGTTTAGACCTTTGACGTACAAACTGCTCTTGTTTGGCTATTTCCTATGAGAAGATGAGTCTTTTATCTGTTTTGATGAGAGTTTTTTCCTGTAGAAAATAAAATAAAGACAGAAAAAAATAAAATGAAGACATCTGAAGCCCCTGTAACCTCCATATTTACAGTTATTAGTGGAAACTGTTGAAAAGTTACAAGCATGCAAGCCTCTCGGAGTCACAATGGCAAAGAAAACAAGAGAGCAGACTTTAAAATTACAATGCAATGATTGGAAAACTGTTTCCCCCAGTTTTATCACTGATTTTGTGTAATTTGGTAGAATAATGAATCCTCCTGCATTTTTTTTGTTATTTACAAGATTTATCTTGAAGATTACAACAGGTGTCAGTCTGAAAACAATTCAGCTTGTGCTCACCACCTATGACACAACAAAAAACCGGAGATAACAGTATGTTGGAGCACAAAAGAGCAGAAATTTTCCATGACAATGCATGTTGGGATGTTGATGAGAGTCAGGGGAGCATAGCCAAAAGCATACATGCAGTTGTTCATCATGTTTATTGATAGTTCGTTCCTGTTTTTCTAGCGTGATGAGAAAGAGAAATCTGACTTAAAATCCACTTTTGTCCTTTAAACATCCAATTTAACTTGAATTTTGCAGTAACTGGTTATGTATTTTGATAGATTGTTCCTTAATTTGTTGTTTTTTGTAATTTTCAGACTTGTGTTTATCCTTTGATGACGCAGAACTAATGCTGCAAATTGGAAAGACGGATGTTTTGATGTATGACAGAGATGTAGAAACATCTGGAGTGAGGATGACCCTGAACAGAAAAGTATTAGAATCATGCAGATGAATAAAAATGCAAACCACGAACCAATAATCCACATTTTCCTTCAGTCACTTACCATTCAGGAAGGGTAGCGTGCCTCTTACCGCAGGCTGCTGTTTGCTCTCCGTTGAAAGCCCATGATGTTTCTGTCTTCTGTCAACAGATGATGCATCCACCTCTTCATTTTTCCGGCGACCTCTTCCTTCTCTTTTCATCCTGCCCTCGCTGCGTGTGTCGCTGCTCCTGCTTTCTTCTTTTTGTCTTTGTTTTTCTCCCAGCATCTGTCTCCTCTCTTGGCTGTCTGCATGCTCCACTAACTCTCCTTTCCCAGCACGTGTGCCTCTATCAGACTGTTCTGCTAAAGACAGTGTGTCCTCTGCCTTCCTCTGTCAGTAAATGAGGAGAGGAGGTGAGCAGGACTACTAAAAGGTGGCAATACCCTTTAAAATCAGTAAGATTTCTATGGTAAACTGGTGGTTTAGGCAGCTTTCTGTAACTTTTTCCCTTACATTTGTTAAAAACAGCATCATCCACTCTTCTGTGTTTGTTATGCATGTCTTAAAAACAAGTCTAGACATTGTTTTCTTTGTAGAAATCATTGCGTGTCATAACTGAAACAAGCAGAAAACTTGCATTCATTTGCGGTTTTTATTTTTCATAAAAAAGGGGACATTTGTGACCAACATTGGCGGTACAGCAAATGGCATAAAAAGGAAATATAACACGGATATGTCTTTGCTTTGAAATGATGCACTGCTTTAAAAAGGAGCTGAAATCCTGGTTGTTTTCCACACACGTGCACATGCATACTATGGAGGTCTTCTGGGTGGCCTCGACATTTCTGGGGTTCGCACAGGAAATGTCCAAAGCTTTGGGCTAAGTGGCCAATACTAATTCATATGTGGTTTAATTGGTGGAAATGTCTGACTTTATACGTTTCTGAATGCACCCTGGCATTGGGCACTCTTAGTCATGAAACAAATAGGAGGTTACTCTCGGTATAATGAAAAATAAGAATGCGGGCAAGAAAATGCACCAATGGATTTGTAGGAGAAATGACGAGTACATTGAAAGCAGCAAGAATTATATTCTATGAAATAAAAACAAACAAAAAAAAAACCCTGCAATCTCTCCGTACAAATAATGGAAAGAGCTGTTAAAAAATGTTGAAATTCATACTAATTTGTAGAAAAAGAGATGGTTAGATCATAAAACACTGTCATATTAAAATCTATTTACAGTATTTACAGTCTTGTCATCATAATTGCTTGTAATAAAATATTAAATTCAAATAACAAAACAACTGGGCTTAATTAGATGTAAAATATTAACATGCTTTTTTTTAAATTCAAAGATATCTGTTCAGCCCAGTTCCCTTCCTGGTTTTGGCAGTCCACAGCTGTGATAGTCCCTGAGAGGGCAGTGCTTCTGCTGATGGTCGTGACAGGCAGCTGTGTGCTTGATCCTTCAGAAGAATTGGGTTTATACTTCAACGAGGGTGACTTGGAACTGATCGCTGACCTTGGAGATCTCGATTTGAAAAGCCAGCTGGTTGGTGTAGTGTTCGATGATGTTGTTGTCCATGTTTACAAAGATCCTGCAAAAGCAATGAGAGGATGGAGGTGAAATCAACATTTTACTTTGTCCTTTATGGTCACAGAGATTATACTTGAAGCCTGAAAGATTCCTGAAGAAAAAAAAAACTGTACGCCTTTTACATCGCTAAAGGTAATAAACTGGATCACTGTCTGCCTGCACCGCCAACCATCCAATCAGCCTTCGAGGCCTTTACGCCCGAACTAACCAATAGCTCATGCATTCTGCCTGCAGGGACAGGGCTGATTAAAGACAAGACCAAAGGCGGAGGGAGGGACCTGCAGCGGGAATGCAACCCAACCTGTCAGCTTAGCTGCTCCCACACACAAGTGGCAGGAAAATCATGCAAAGTTCTCCAGCCTGTGAGGGCCAATCAACTGAAATGCCATGAGAGTTGACGCCACGGAGGAAGACACCCAGATTACCTCGACTTTAGGAACTATATTTAAATTAAAACTAAAAGTACTTACACTCCAAACAGATTTGATCTTTAACGTTTTCTGACATACCAAAAAGTGACAACATGCCCTCCAAAGATAGTTTTCAACTGTCAGCTATGTTTCATAGTTCTCAGGCAACTTTAACCTGCTCTTCTGAGATCTTAATCATAAAGGAGCATCTCTTTACACAACTTCCTGGTGCAGTTAAAGATGGAGTTACTGAAACAATAAGAGGAACACCAACAAATGACTCAACTCCAGGACCTATGCTCATAATTTTCTTTGGAAGGGCTTCAATTAGCACATTCCAGAGCGTGGAGCCAGCTAACCAGTCTGTCAGCATGTGTTTGCTTTAGGCTTGATGAGATTAATGCTTTAAAAAAAGCACACAGCTTGTGCACATTTTAGCTACTAAACTAAAAATTTGATTTATGTTTTAAGACAGTTGGACAACAGAAAATAAAAGAAAGGGCAGGTGGAGGAAAACTCACCCTCTCTTGCATTTTTTGTAGATTTTCCCAATGGTGTCTTTTTGCATGCTGTACTTTTCTGAAATCTGAGAAAGGAAGAATATATGACAGTTGTCAAAATCTCTTACAGAAATAGAGATGAGAAACTTCTGGAAAGTACAGGCAAAAAAAGAAATGGTCTGATCGGGGACACGTACAGCTTCTCGAAGGCCATAGATTGTGGGTGAGCTGAGCATGAGTGCGTCAAACACCTCCTCTGTGCTTGTCCTCACGTAGATCAGAACTAATATGGCAGCAAATGAAAAGACTTAGAGATGATGACTGCTTTCTGTTGCATCAATCCTACTTCAAACATTCAATCTACCTCTTTGCGAGTCGTCTTTTCGTGCCTGTTTGTTGGGTGGAGAGCTGCTCTGCTCTCTGTCTGGATACATCCTCTTCAGAGAACTCCTAAGCACACACACATAAAAAATCACACATTAGACAACCACCACACCAACTTCTAAATCATAACCACTTAATTAAATGTAACCTTTAATAATGCTCACCTGTCAATGTCATCCATGGGCGTTACCTAGAATGAAATGGTAAAAAAGAGAGGAAACCAGGATTAGATTTAACCTCTCTGATAAAATACGTTGCTTAATGTCCCCTCTTTCCGCTATTGTGTGGCGCCCTTTAAAGGGAATCTTATCATTGCTCTAAACCTGCATTTCCCATGATTTCTGGTAGAACCGCAAACATGTGGACACTGATGGAAAAAGGGAGATATGACACCCACTTACGCTTAATCACAGTATCCAATCGGAGCTGTCTCCTTCTTTAATATTTGTTTTTTTCTTGGGTCTACTGACTGACAATCAGGGCTTATAGTTTTCTAAAATGAGTTTTAATTCAAATACGCTCCCTACGGTAATATTTCTTCATTACTTTGTCGCTTTGTGCATGTTCACAAGAAGCGACAGTGTGGGAAAGCTGGCCTGTCCAAACAGCCCCCTCACAGCAACGTTTTTTCTACTGAGTTGATTGATAGACATTGAGTGTGTGAGGGCTGCGTGTTGGGGATCAGGTGTGAAATGTTTCTTTATGTTTGTGTGTGTGCTTTCGCATGGCTTAGTGTTGTGCAGTGACTTGAACATGAGTCTGGTTTCGACACCAATTTGCTCATCTGATCTGAAGTCTGCGTTTCGCCTCTCATCATCACATCTTTTTTTCAGTAACACCCCTTCCCACCTTTGGCTTTTGGCCCACTTTCCCACTGCATACTTTCCCACCATTTTTTCCTGCTTTGCTTGTGCCTGTCCTGGTGCCTACAGGGATGAATGCATAGAGGAGAGCAAATAGCGGTGCGGTTAGAGGAACTTACGATGCGCTGCAAGCTGGAGAGGTGTGTCTCAGGAATGAAGAGAACTGGCTGAGTGATGTGGTCGTCCAGGGTCTTGAAAAAGGTGCACTCGTTTCCAACCGAGCTGCTCACTAACAACTTGGAAGCTAGCAACAAAGATTGAACGATGTTACATCTCTTAATGCCTTTAAATCTAAAAGGATGCATTTAGGACACATTTATATTACTTACTGTTTGCATCATTAACGTTCTTTCCCTTCCTCTTGGATCTCTTCTTCTCCTCATCTCGCATCTTCCTCTCTGCACCCTAAAGAAACACAAGGACAAATTACACGAGTGCATTTTTTTTGTGTGTTCTTGCATGAGGACTTGTGAACCTTACCTTATCACAGAAAATCTTGACCTGGCAGGCAGCTCTGTGGATTAGCTGGTTGGCTCCTGAACTGAAGTCATAGGTGTCAATCTGAAGGTTTAGAGGCAGGCCTTTCACTCCTTTCTGAGAGGAGAAGTCTGTGCTGAGGGAGTTGATTCCAATGTATATCTGAAAAAACACAAGACATAAATAGCACATGTATTTATTTACTTATCATCATAACTCAAAAAACGACTTCCATCTGATCCTATCATCAGTAGGTTTACTGAGTCATCCAACATTTGACTCTGCTAAGCCTCAGTGGCTTTCATCTGATGAGGTGACAAAGCCCTAAGGGACAAACACATTTCTTGAATTCCTTCCTTCATCAACCACTCCTTTTTGCTCTCTTCTTCCCTTTACTAGTTTTCTTTTTTCTACATTTAAAAGTTCCACCTGTTCTGTTAGTACCACTTTCAGTCACTAATTGGTGGTGTTGCAACGTCTATTTACCTTGGCTTCCTCGTTGGGGTTCCACACGAACGACAGCGCATTGAAGGCCAGCTCTTCGATGTTGCTGATGCCGCTGAACACTTCTTTGTAATCAGCTGTAAACAGAAAAACAGGGAAAATATGAGTTAACCTGTCTGGTTTTTGCACCAGAAAATGATAATTGTAGCTTGCAGTGTTGATTTTGGCATGTTAAAAACATACCGATGTCAATGACCCTCTGCTTGACGGTTGGTTGGCGTGCGTGCCAGTGATTCCAGAAGCGGAGCTGCGTTTCTGGGCTCTTGTCGTTCTCAAACACAGCCATCACCACGGTCTGGAGTAGAAAAACAACAGCTCCTTATGTGGTTCACATGGACATGATTCTTTATTCCTGCTTACATTTCCCAAATGACCAATGCTTCTTTAAATACCCATTTGTTTAACTTGTCACTCTAAATCCTTCTTTTCTCTAGAACTGTCATCAATTATTTGCAGGGAGCTAACATGTGTTTGTGTATGTTCATATCCTTTTATTATAAAGAGAAATAGACTGTAAGGAGCACCACACCTTTTCCCCCACCTTATCCACTCCTCTTTTTTTTTTTTTTTTTTTGGCTTAGCTGAGCCTCGCTCTGACCTCATCAACCTGCCTCGGGAATAAATAATTCAGAGGAGGACACTGTCTTTGGGACAAGCCTACTGTGCTGCGTGTCAGCAAGGAATTAGTCACTCAAGGACCTGACTCCAAGGGAGGGACTGTTTTTTAAAACCTCAACGACAGTTACGGTTTTACGTCACAAACAAAACACTTTGGAGAGACACTTGTTAAGACTCACCTTGACTTTGGTGGCTGTGAGGCCGGAGTTGCTGTCCACTCCCTGGAGAGTGATGGGGTAGAACTGGCCTTTGTTCAGGTACACCACTGGAAGCTCCACAGTCTTGTGAAGGGAAGCTGCTGGAGCTCCGAGCGTAAACTGAAACTCATTCTTGAATCTTTCCGCTGGGGAGCTGGTGTAAGAGGCTGAGTAGACGGGGCTGGCGTTGTTTCCAGGAAAGGGATTGCTGAACGGCAGAGGCTGATATCCACGCAGAGAAGATTAGTCATAAATGTGTTATAACATTGATTAAAAAAAATAATACAATGTGCAAGATGCAGAACCAAGCTTTCAGGACTCCAGTCTCACCTCCGCACTTGGATCAGGGAAAGATCCAGTTTCTGGCCACTTCTGCAGCAAAGAGTCAAAGATGATGTTGAGCTCCTGTTTGTCATAGTTGTCTGTCACAACACTGGTCAGTGTGGCATAAGTGTCTGAGGTAGCAGGAGCAGATATGGGGAGGGAGGTGATCTGCTTTGGTGCCAGGACCTCATGAGCATGGGACGTGGACAGGAGCTCGTTTGCATTTGCCAGATTGCTGCCGAAATGGAAAATAGGACAAAGTGTGACAATTAGACTTTGCGAAGGCAGTGCTTTCACCAACAGGCCAAGCAAACATACAACTTCAGCGTGACTGTGGTGACCTAAACACTACAGAAGCATGGCTGCTGCCTGCGCAAACGCTCACAGTCAGTTGAAGCACTTATTGTGTCTCATTCGCTACTGCAAAAACACGGCTTCAGTCTGGGTGGGACCTATTTGTTTCTTAATCCGACCTTTTTTTTTTTTAAAACCGTCTTTGTGTTTGAGTTTCTCCTCAGAAAATGTTTGAGGGGACAACACTGAGCCCCAACAGAAAGGACAGAAGGTAGGAAAACAACCATTTGTCCTCCTGTTGTGAAACTCTCTAGAGAAGAGGCTGATGATGGAGAAAAGGTGGCTGAATGGGAGAACTGGAGAAGTAGACAATAATCTCAGAGACTCTGTTTGAGCAGAGGATTACCCACTCATGAGTTTATGACCTTCTAAAGTCCTACCTTTCTCCTTTTAATTACTATTCTCATACATTTTGCTGAGTGATAACAAATAACAGTTATATGAGCTTCAAATTAGACCTTTTTAGGCTTATAATGGACACATTTTAAAATGCAGTTTTTGCAAAATCCTGAAAAAAGTCAAAATTTTACTGATTTGTAGGGGGAAGCTGCAAGGCCTACCTCTCTATTGGCTTGCAGATATTGCCAGCGTGGTTGAATGCTGCAGTTTTATGCTCTTTCTGGTTCTGGAAAGAAGCAAATAAGACAGTAGTAAGCACAAACTGAAGTTAGCTCATGTTAAGATTTTTTTTTCTTGATTATTTACCCTGCAGTGCTCCTGAAGCATTGTCAGGGCTACCAGGTTGTCCCCTGGATGAAGTTTGCTTTTGGAGAAACTCGGGTCAATTCCAGGGTTGTCCAGGTAGGACCAGGCGTCCATTATAAAGGGGTTGAAGCTAAAGTTCTCGCTTTGAAAGACCAATCCAAGAGTCCTGAAATAAAGAGACAGCTTAGTTTAAAGCAACACTAAAGTGACTACTTTTCAAAGCTTTTCGGTCGTGATTTAATTGAGCAAAAGTAAGCAGGAGTTTGTGTATGACAGTGCCTTAGCCTGAAGAGACTGCACATACTTGCCCTTCAGCCTGAAAGGTTTCGATTGCAAAACCTCAAGGCTGAGTAACAGTCCTCACAGGCTGCATTAACAAAAAAGTTTTTTAAATGCACAAGCATGAACGTAAATACAACCATTTGATGCTTCTTTCAAATGCTGTGAGATAAAACCCACAGTATGTAACCAGGACAAACCCCCTTGTTTGCTCAGATTGCATTGGAGATGACAAGATTCTCTTTCTTTCTCAAACAGAAACCAACAACTGTCAGCGAGATGAGCTCTGGTTTTCCATTTCAGTCAGAGGAGCAAAAAAAAATCACTGCCCGGGATTCAAAGGATCTGATTTGTTTGGAAAGACTAAGAGGAACACCAAACTGTAAACACAAAGCCTGTTGGAATTAGCTCCTGTTAGACTGTGTCTGAAGTGTCTAAGGAACAAATAGCTGCAGTTTAGCCTGGATAAACAGTTAAATGTGCTGACAGGAAGCAAAGACCACAAGCATTCATGGCCACAGCAGAACCAAAACATAGCTGATTACAGGGTGTTAATATTTAAGCATGAAAAGCGCATGGTTTGTTTTCCTTAACTGGAACTCTTGCACCTGTTCAGATGCACCTGTCACACCGCGCACATAAAGCATAAAGGCGAGCTACTTTCTTACATTTCACCATTTTTGTAACTCAATGCAATCCTGCCAGAGGCCTCTGTGTCCCTCCAACACCTCCAGTGGAGAACCTCATTTCCCAATCTCTTTTTGTCCTCCTCTAGGTTAGGGACAAAACAAGCTGAACAGACCCCTACCTACGCGCTCACTGATCCAACACTGGCTGCGTTTTTGTGTGTCACAGCTATCCATATCATTTTTCACTGGAAAACGGTCCATTTAAAAAAGCTGAGGTGTTTCACATGGGGGTCTCGTTGCAATAAAGGTTTGAGGGGGCTTTTTATCCGCCAGACTGAAATCCTACATGATCCATTTACTCTGCTTTATCAAGTTTAAACTGAAAAGGCAAAGCAAGGCTGAGATTTAAAGAAACAAAAATAAAAGCGCAATAAAAGCAACTAAAGAATAAAAATAACATAAAAAAAAACCTGAATGAACTTACTCGGTCTCTTTGGTCATGTCTCCCGTCCAGGCTCCTTTAAGTTCAACTTTTATGTGCTCCTTACTCTGTGTCAGTCAGACAGAATGACACAGCAATGAGTCAAGTAGAGTGATTCCCTCTGCACAGGGCCCAAACTTATATTGTGAAGAGGAGTTCTTCTGTCTCGCCTCTGATTGGCTGAGAGGTGTGCAACAGGTGTCTGATAGGACAGATGGGGGGAAGGTTGCCTGCAAGAACATGACAATGTGCAGCAAGCTCACTTTGCATGACAATGTGAGGCAGGAGTGTTTTGAATATCATTATGAGATGAAGGAGCGAGAATAGGGGGGATCTCAGAGGCGTGATGAGTTTGGTAATGACTCTGAGAGAGGGACTAGAAAAGGAAGAGACTTGGCTTTAATGTGTTATTAGTTTTTTAGTATCATCTCACCCCCACTTCTGTTAATTTCCATGTCACACACAAGTTTTGGTTGTTTTACTTTCTGGTGATGACAGCACCACAATGTCAAATTTACTAATAAAGTTAATTTAACAAATTGAAGCATTTAACTGCTGTTTTCAGTTTTCCAAAAGGATGAAAATTAAGCAAGGTTATACCCAAAAAAATAAAAGAAAATTGAAGATTTTCAAAATAAAAGCTTGCACATTCATCTGTTTTTTTTTGTTTTGTTTTGTTTTTTTGCCAGCTCAAGTGATTTATTTTGCTGCAGCACAACAAAATCCAGCTTAGAATTCTTTACAGATCTCGTGCTTTCATTTGCAGAAACAAAAATTTGAGATCATTTTTAAAAGTTCTGAGCTGCCTGAAATATGTTGATGACTTTACCTTGGGGATAACAAAAAAAAAAAAAAAAAAAACGCCAAGACAGATGAAAACGACCAGAGTAAAAAAAAACAACAAAATTTTCTGCGGTCATCAGATAACAAACTGATTTGCATGCTGAAGAAGTGAAGTCTGACTTCACTCAGGTTGAGGAAAGGAAGAAAAGACTATCTTGATTAAATGTACTCTTTCACAATGACTTAGCAGTAAATTTGAAACACTGTGCAAAAAAAGCTATCCAGCTGCTAGAAACTTCCCAACTAGAACACGTCTAGTGCCACCCACGTACCAAAAAGTATTTACTCAATCAGGGTTGAAAGAGTGTCTGTACATGTGACAGTTTGTAAGTTTGTCCATGTATTTTGGAGCTTGACCCCTGAGGATATCTGGCATGCTCACAAAATTGGGTGCATGCTGTGCAGCTTGCCCACACACTCAACCACGCCCTTGCAGAACATTTCAAATGCACAAAGTTCCCGAGAGCAAGTGTGATTTGAAGAAGAGACAAAGAAAAAGAAAGAAAGCGTTTTCGCAAGAATGTACTTCCTTTATTTCTTGAAGCGGGAACAAAAAAAAAAACACTAATATCTGACAGACGGTGCAAAACGGGATCATCTTAGTTCATCATCTTTACTCCACCTTGTCTGTTCATCTTGCTTTATAGGTTTCTCTTTTCTACTGTAGAATTAAACCACAAAAACACCTGATTTAAAAAAAAAAATACTGTCATCAATACTTTTCAATTTATTAAAATTTCTCGAACTTATCTCAAATAAAACTTTAGATCCTATTAATTCAAAATTCATTCAATTTTGATTTAAAAATTCATTTATTCAAACTCAGGCAAGATGTGTTTCAATTCAAGAAGTCAGGATATGGAACAATCTAAAACAATCAAATAAAGAATCATAAATCACCTTAAAAAAAAACTAGTTAGAAAAGAATTGAAGCAAAAATCCAACCAATGAACTTTGTTGCTTAATTCCAGATACCCAAATTTATAAAATAAGGTACAAACCTGCCAGTGTTTTGTTATTTTCTGTGTTAATGTAAACCACAAGCATACCTATCTGCTTATAGCAGAGATGTGTGTTTAAATATAGTACTTTTAATTTTTCATGTTTTTTGTTTGTTTTTAGAAAGAATGTGGAATTTTTCATGTAAGGGAACTGTGAGCGTCACAACCAAACACTTTCAAGAAAAATTCAGATGACTTAACCAATTGTTGACCTGCAAGTTTTTCCATTATGGATCATAGGCGCTCATATTTAGTTCAACTGAGTTCTCCAGGAAGCGAAGCGTAGCATGAGCTGGTAACTGCAATGCAATTCCTTGTGGTGTTACCCTCTCATGAAAATTTTGCATTTCATTTGAGCCACAGGAGTGTAAAAAACTTTGCATTAATTTTCTGTCTTAATGAACACCTTTTGCTTTGGTTTTCCTCAAAGAACACAAAAATGTCTCCTCACCGTAGGGAATCCCTAGATGATCCGCGATTACAGTACAAACATATTAAACCTTTGCTGAAACAGAATTCAGAATTATTTCTTGTACAGTGTGAGTTGAATGAAAGATTACTGTTGATTGAGTGATTACTATTTGGTCCAGCTTACACAGACTTGACACAAGTTTTTAAGTTTTTGCCTAAAAAGTCCATTAATTAACCCTGATTGATGCAAATATTCACCAAACCGCTTCCGACTTATTTTATGCATCTGCTCAAAAGCAAAAAAGTTTAGCCAATGTTTTTTAGGTATTGGAAACAAATTCTGTTGGTTAAGGTTGCAGTGTGTGTGTGCATGTAACAAAGACAAAAACGAAAATGGTAAAGAGCGGAATATGACTGTAAAGAATGTATAAGGAAGAAGAGTTTCTCTTACAATTTGGCTGCAGTAAACTGTAAAAAAAAGAAAATGGCTGAGCGCCCAACTCCTCTTCAAAATGAAGCCAATGAAGCCTCTTTCCACAAACTTTTACCCCACAGTTTAATAGAAGTGAATTCTTTTTACGAAGATAAATCCATGCTCTGTATTGTGGAAGAGTGTAAATTTGCTACATTTTCAAGATGAAACTCTTTTGAGGTGTAAAAAACTGAGGCTCAAGTTGCAGGGCACTTGGGTCGGTTTTGAGGCCGTTCGTGTGAATGTAGAGGTGCAGCCATGCACGAAAACACACAAACAAATGTCATCATGCTTCACGCTCCACTTCTGCTCAGAGGGCAGCGATGTCGCTGTTCCACTCCTTCTACCAAATCCCTCTTTTGTTCTTCCTCCCATCTATTCCTCCTTTCACCTGCCCTTTTCTCTCTAAAGACCTTTTGACCTGCACGTCCTAATTGCTGCCTTTTCAGCTTGACTTCGTGTCTGAATACAGTTGCCCATCCAGGTTATTAAAAATCAGTCTCATTGAAATATATCTCTTTAGTCGTCACGCAATACATAGGATTGAAATTCTTTCTCTGTATCTCTTTCATTTATTAATGACTTATTTGTCATGGAGGAATGTGCAGGATGCCCTGAGGAGCCCTGCTGCTCTCTGTCAGCATCTCATACTGAAACAATTCAAGTTTAAGCGCCTGGGACTGTGCGACACTATCACTTCATGAACATATTTGCACAGATTTCTCTCCCAATTTTCATGCTCCAAAGCTCAAAAAGCAAAACAATGAATGCAAAAAATTATATGATGAATTTGATGTTGAAAAGTTAGAAGATCTAAGTCCCCCTGTGTATTTGTCTTGTAAAAGCTTTCATTGACAAATATTTTTTGTTTTTACGCTAGTGACACCTAAAACTTGTTTACAAGTAAGTGACAGTGGAGTGGAGCCAGACATCACTTCAACCATCAGCTGAACCACCATGATAATCATCAGCTGCACCAGGACTGTTATTGGGAAATATACTGAAAACAGAGAGTCGCCTTATACTCATCATCAGCCACTTTTTTTTTTTTACTTTTGAATTGTTTTTAAAAGACTTCAGTTTTTTTACTGAAGTGAATAAACTTCTTAATCACACGTTCTAAGGAGCTTTTCCATAAAATAATCATTTCCAGTTTTTCCTCAATTCTGCTGTTTTTTAAATTTGATCAAAAGTTATTGTTTCTTAGGTTGCTTGCTTTATAAATAAGGCAACTCATTTGTTTAAATATGACTGAGTAAAAAATGTCTTACATTTAACCATCCATCCAGGAGTGGAAATGGTGCAGAGGTAGAGAAGTCGACCTCTGATTGGAAGATCCCACATTTGGTTCCAGCTCTGCGTGCTCATGTGTCAAAGTGTCCTTGAGAAAGTCATTTGAGCGAGCCACATCTTTCTAGTGGGTATAGATTGGCACCAGTGTTCAACAGCAGAGTGTGAGTGTGTCAGTGTGTGCATTGGTGAATCGGTCTGTGACTGTACAGCGCTTTGGGCCTGATAAGAAGGTGGAAAAGCTCTATAAAAGAATACGTCATTTCCCATTTATGACATCCATTTTCTTAATCTGCTATATCCCTGTCGGGGTCACAAGGTTGCTGGAGCCTGTCCCGGCTACTGTTGGGTGAAGGTAGGGTACATCCTGGTAAGCTTGCCAGTCTGTCGTAGGGTGTCCTACATTTATTTTAGGTGAGTTTTTATGCCATTTTAAATACAAAAAAGAAAGTACTTAACCTTTCTCTGATAGAATTTGCTTGTATCTTTTGCACCAGTTTAGTAACAGTGCAAGTTATTTTGTTCTACATGGAGTTGGAGATGCCAATGTTTACATCTAAGGTTTAGTGTGGCTTCTTTTCAGTCTTCGCTAGAGTTTCAAATAAAATGGCAGTCCAAATGCATTGTTAGGATGCTGTAGGCAGGTCAAATGTATCTGCGTGTCTGTTTATGTCCATGTATGCCTCAACTCCTGCAAAAACCTAGATTAGCACTAAACCATCTCCACTGTCTACTCAGAAAAAGCATATGCATGCGACACATTAATTTATGTTTGTGTGAAAGTCATAATGCACTAGTCGCTATGGAAACACGGTTCAGTCATTACACAGATTTTTAGTCGTCTCCAATCCCTTAATTGTGTGAGCCTCAGGAAAATAGAGGTCTATCAGTGGAGCCGCTATAATTTAAATGTTTCACAAACTTGTTGTGAATTCTTTTCTTATGTTGGCTGAAGGACATTGAACCCATACAAATTGTATCATGTGTTGGTATATTGGGCATGTGTAACCTTTCCACTGTCTCTATGGCAATCGGATGTTGCATAACAATATCATTGAGCCTGCAAAACAGGTCACAATTTTCCCACAACTTCAGGGATCCTATTTTCAAAAGAAGACAATTACATTGTGAGATGCCAGTATTTTTAACTTCTAATTGTAAGGAAGGTTAACTGGATGCATTTAAAATACACCAAAACAATTTCAGAAACCTGAAAAAGTTTCAGGCATGAAAGGGTTTTGACATTGGTGCATTTAGGGAAATTGAGCAGCAGGAATCTCGAGGTGTTTTCAATCTTCAGTAAAGTTTGAAAATAGTTCAAAAAGCAACACTAAATGTAAACTTTGGATTTGGATTTTAAGCGCTGACCTCCATGAGGGTCAGAGATGATGTTGGCTTTTTAAGTAAAATTATTTAAAAAAAAAAAAAAAAAAAAAAGTCAAATCAATGTTGTTGTGGTGTTTTCAAATTTTTTTCAGCTTTTTTTTAAAAAAAATGTTTGCTTCTTATCAATAAAGCACTGCACAAATGTGAGCTTTTAGTCTGAGATGTTTCAATTTCAAGCTTATTTTGGTCTTGACCTCTGCAGACCTGCAATACCAAGGAGGATAAGAAGACATCTTGAACAAAAAACTCTCATCCCTTTGTTTAATTTGGACTGAGGAGGCTCCTAGAGACTGGGGGAGACTCAGGATTACCCCCATCTTACCTGCTACTTGAGAGTAGCAGTCACTCCCAGAAACTCCTAATTGCCCCGAGAGACGGATCAGTAATGGGGGAGGTGAGGGTGTCAACAGACTGATAGAGAAGTGACAGCAGGAATATTGAAGGCAAACATGGAGGCGCAGCACTGAGCGGATGTCAGACAAAAGAGAAGAATGAGCTGCAGAAAACAGAATCCCGCAACCGTTTTAAGATTGTAGCAGGTTGGCGTGAAGGTCGACTGATGGAGAGCAGGATAAAAAGCACCTGGGGCTGGAGCAAGCTGCAGTGATTGGTGAAATATTGCTCAACAAGGAATATTTTTCACAGTTTTCTGCCTCAAGAAAGCAAAGTGGATACAAGTTCCTCCATTCCTGGATTTATTGCTTTGTTTATCTGTACAGTTTATTAAAAACAGAAGAGGTTTTTGCAGGAATTCATCCATCACATTGTTTCTTGTGCATTAGTGCAAAAGATAGATTACTTTAGGTTTCTGTAACTGTACATTTTACATGCTATTGTAAAGTCTGAGAAACACATCAACCACATTCAGTGAAATAAGTGTGCTTGTTTGTTCAAACTGCAATGAAAAGAATGTACAGATCTGTAAATAGCTCCTGGAGCTTCGCCGTAAACACAACCGAAAGAGAAAGAGCAAAAACAAAGCAGCCATGGTAAGGTTTCAAGCACGCCAAAGAGACAGAAACAAAAAGCCCTGATTCGAAAAGGTGACAAATTTTTCCACCACACATGCTGTTTTGTCTCTGTGAATGTCAGCTAACACAGAAAAAATAAGTTAATACCAGTCAGAGATGAAAGAAACACAAGATTGGTGTCAAATGTCGAGATTTATGGGAAAACCATCAGAAGAATTATTGATTTTTGTGACTGAATCCGATACTATTTCTAACACAGTGAGTGACTCGTGCTGAGGGGGCACCAGGAAAAATGTACAAAGACACTTTAGAAACAAAAAGTTTTGATCTTCTGGAGGCACATTTCTGAGTTCAGGCTGCTTTTGAGGCAACTTTCCCGCAAAGAACATGTGCTGAGATAATCTCCATAACAAGTTTTACTTCAAACCCCTCAGGACACGGGCAAAGATCACATCTCTTAAATGCTGAGCACTCCTATCTGCATAGTCCTAACTCCTAGAATCATGCATCATGTGCTCATTGACATAAACTAAAATATAAAGGATTTAGTTTTTAAGGTGAAAAGCCAACTTTGGTTCTGCGCCTTAGGTCTGCATGAGATAAAAAGACAAGTTTGCTCATTTAAATATTCGTGTTCTTTAGGTTCTACATTCCTGCACTTAGGAAGAAAAGTGACTGGATCCAGCTCATTCCCAAACAGAATTTAGGACAGATTTTTTCCCCCCCTTTTTTATTATTTTGGGGACTGGCACAAAAATGCTTTTGTGTTTTTTTTTTTGTTAAAGAAATAGCTGTCAGTATTAAGTGTCTCGTAGACATTTTTTTTGCAAGGAACACACAGATCAACATGAAAATTTGCATATTGGAAAATGTCTTATTTCCTTGAGAGAGTGTGCAGTTCTGAATGCAGATACATAAGCAGGAGGATGGTGATAATGGGCATACAGTGAGTTTGTTGACATGATATGAAAACTTGAGGGAGGAGTGCAGGCTAACGAAAAATGAAGAATTCAAATCCTTAAAAACCCACTGCAATTAAAATGGTATTTTCTGTGTTTTTAACATGTTACTGCAGCATTTTCCTCATGCTGGAAGACGTGTGTATAAGAATTAAAGATTAAAACTGATTAAAATATTTTTGGGTTATTTCTTTATTCAAATTGTGATGCATATAAAAACCAGCAGTACCAAAAAGATCAGGTTTGTTCTGCAGCAACTGAAATGGGAGGGGCCAAAGTTTCCACGCATCGCTCCATTTTGATGCATCCACTTGCAGACATATAGATCCATTAACGTCTTCATTTTCCTTGTCTGAGTTGGAATCTCACTGGATAGCTCCGGTATTCAATATCCGTTTATTTTTTTGCTTCGCTAATGTTAGCTTGGTGTTGTGAGGGACTGTAAGCTAGTGGGAGAGAGTGTAAACAAAGGAATGCTGGGATATAGAGGTAGGGTTACTTCTGTGTCAACAGTCCCGCCCACAACCCTGAGGCAAATTTCTGAAAAAAATTCCAGCTGCGCTGCAGAAAAAACAACACAGGTTTTTGGCTAAAAACTGCATAATCCTAATTAAAAGACCACTGGGAACGCTTTTACAATAGAAAAAAACATAGTTTGAGTGGGACTTTAAGTGTGTCCAAAATTTAGATGAACTTTCTTTAAAGCAATTATTTTTTCTGTCTAACTCTAGTTAGTAATCTATGTATTCGGTGTTCGGTGTGTAGTCTATATAAAACCACTTGCAAGCTAGATAAATCTATGAAGTTATTTAAAGTCCCACCCCGATCATCTTTTCCTCTATTTTAAGAGCCTTCCCAGTGGTCTTTTAATAAAGATTGTGCCATTTTTAGGAAAAATGAATTTTCTAGAACACAATTTCTCCAGAGTGACAGTGATTCATTGGAAAAATTAGAACATGTTAAAAACACAAATAACACATTTTAGAGCACAAAATATTAATCATAAAATAGTTATTTATTCTGTACCTCAAGCAAATATAAAATAAATTTGTGCCTAAAGACTTTTAAGATCAACGATCAACATAAATAACTCCAAATTAGTTTTGCTGTTTTTTTCCCCCTTCATTTTCCCTTCAGAGTTGCACCTCGTGTGGATTCAAAACTAATCACAAGACCAGCTTGGCTCCACACTAGACTATGAAGTGCAATGACTCGAATGGGCCAGTGAAAATTAATGAGGCATCAGCTCATCGCTCATTTTAATGGAACAGTAATAAGAACACAACATGAGAGTAAGTCTGGTCTCTGTTGCTTCAGGCTCTCCACACCCTGGAGAGTGCTAAACGAGACAGTTTGGTTCAAATCTCCTGCAGGCAGAAATACTATACACATGTGTAGCATGTCTTCATAGCTGATACAGTACAGATCCCAGCCTTCTCTTTGAGACAAAACACAGCCACCTGGCAAATAAAGGTTTTCTTGAACTGATTGGAAGAGCTCTTTAAGTAAATTCTGCATGTTCAGGTCACCTTTTATTTTTTATTTTTTTGTTGTTGTTTGAGCTTACCGTCCCATAAAAGTGGGAGTTGCAGGGCTAGGTTAGGTTGCAGGCACAAGTGGAAACTGCACTGAATTGGGGTAAAGGTGGGAATATGCTTCTGAGAAACAACACCCAAGGGTGCAGGATTTATCAATTGTCACTTTTAGACAGCGAAGGCAACATGTGTCTACACCTGCTCTCCCTTCGCCTGAAGATAAACATCTTTTCTCCCATCACCTCCTTGCACTGTTCCTCCTCCTCATCGTCTTCCTCAGCCACTCATCATATCCCTCTGTCCCTCTTTTTGTATGGATGACTGATGATGTTCCCGTGGGATAGTGGAGGAGGAGAGTTTTCCAGGGCTTGTTGCTTCATCATCCCTAATAAAGCAAGGAACATGTTCAGACCACCTTGCCCTGGGTTCACTGGTGAAACTCAGAGCTAGGAACTGTTTTTTTTTTCTTTTAGCCCCTTTTTGTGCACACACTGCCGTGCACACACATCCTCTATTTACAAAATGAACCTTTTTTTTTTGCTCTTATTGTCATTTGTAACCATTTTAAGTTATTTCTAGTGAGTGAGCAAATATTCCCCTAAAAGTCTCAAATGCTTAAAATCAACCATCATTCTGGAGAACCTGAAAAAACACAAAAAAATGCTTGAGTTTATAATTACTTTCAGGAAAGGGGAGAGCTTTTTTTTCTGCCATGTTCACCTGTAATACTTTCACATAAAGTTTCCGTCTGCCTCCCCTCCTCCATTTGCTTTCTTCATCTCGCAACCAGTTTCAGTCTACATGTCACCACTCGTCTTAGTCTTGTAGCAATCATTCACTCCTTTTCTCCTCAATCCTCTGGAACAAGCTCTGCTCAAGAGCTGCAGCAGGGTGCGCCCCGCTGCAGACAAGGAACAAGGAAGGTTGACATATTTGCAACCTCTTTGACCTCTTGGCCTGCAGGCATGATGATAGATTTGCTTTTTTCTTTTTCAATTGTAAACATTGCTTTTTGCTGTATAATTTTACAGAGTTTTGTTGAGAGGCGTCTCGAGTCATTCTGTTTTGTCTTTCTTAATTAAAAAAACGTGATACATTGAAAGAATAAAGTTATTTACGAGAGTGGCCGTTAGTCGATTTCCTGTTGCTCATTTAAAAACTCATAGCAAAAGCATGCAAACAAGGAGTCTCCCAAACAAGTGATATAATGTGCTCACAACTAAACATCAACACCTGACACTAAGGGAGAAGACCTTTAAAACTAGAAACTAATTCTGAAGTAAAACCTCTTTTTAATTTGAATATATTTTGTTTACAACATTTCTTTCAGGCACTCAAACTTAAAACAGTGAAAACACATAAAACAAATCAGACAAAAGAAACCATTAACTCATATGACTAAAGAAAGCTTGAATTAATCAGTTTTGATGTTTTCTGTAAATGTCCTGTAAACTCTAAAGCTGGGGGGCAGAATAAATAAATGAGAAACGAGGGGGGAATGTTGTGAAACAGCCTTTTGGGTAAAAATTTGAATCTTGCAGCAGATGCAAGCCTGGATGCTGCTGGGGAACAGGTGTGATGTGACAGGTGGATGGAGTTCCTATTGTCGCTGCTACTGAGTTTTGAACAAGTTGGGGTATGTAGAATTTCTGAGGGAGATCAAACAGTGAGGAGTTGTATAGTTGAGTGTAAAGTGAGCAGACCGTGAGGTTGAGGAAGGGATGCAGACGACTGATGCTGAGGAAATTAAAATAAGTAGACCAGATAATATTATTACTATGTAAAATACAGGACACTGTTAAAATAATAAGTAAAGTAGTTAAGTTAAACACTGCAGGGGAGAGATTAAATAAATTGGCTTCCTTCCACCCCTTTTCAAGCAAGAAATTTAACTTTTTTTTTATCAACTTCATTTAAGGGATTCAACACTGTCTCTATAAGTATAAACACATCCACATTATGTAGATGTATGGATATGCAACTTATTTTACTTTAATTTTTTACTTTTCCAATCAGTATCACTGGCTTGATAGATGTACATGTTTTTTTTTTGTTTTTGTTTTTTTAACTTTTGTAGTATTTCTTTGTTTAATTTGCTGCATTTAAACCAATTCCAAATCCAAAAAGAAAGTGTGCAATCAAGGATGACACCCCGACTCTTCATATGAAAGAAGGGAGAGATGGAAGAACCACTGAGGAATACTGATAAACTGGGAGATATGGTTAAAGTGGATTTGGTGCCAACTAGTTGTATTGTCATTTTATTATCATTTAAAGCTTGTGAACTTCTACTTTCCCCTTCTTTGTTCTAATTTTTGCTTTTGTACATAAGTGGTAAAAAATAACTGAAGCTATCACAGTAAACCGAGAATAAGTGTAAAATTGGTTTTATTCTAAACATTTTCCATCATTATTAACATGGGTAGTATCCTATAGGGTTATGGAGGTTGCTGGAGCCTATCCCAGCAAGCATTGGGTGAAGATCTTTGACGGTCTATGAGAAATGGATAGATTATCCCCTACCCCCTCGCATTCCAAATAAGAAGTACCCACTGGTCCCAGAAAAACGAAATCCTATAGACTTCTATTAAGAAATAAACAGCTATTTCTCCGTCATTATATTTGCCAGAAAAAACATTCTTGTTCTGGTACCATTTTGTAACATGTTCTTGCTAACCCTATTTTTTTCATGGACTATTTTATTTATTGCAACTTATTCAAGTTACAAACTGACCAATCAGATGCCTCAGCAAAAGCACGTGGTGCCCGCTGGCCCCCAAATTCTCCCAAGCCCGCTTTCAGTGGAAGGGGTGTGGTTTTCAAAAAAGCTCACTCCTGATTAGCGAGAGTGGTTGTCATAGAAATGATGACTCAGACCTACCACAGCTTACTAATGTCTTGTGGTTCAAACATGGCAACGTCTGTATTGCGGAAAAATAGCAACTGAATGGATTTCATTTCACTGGAATCTGAGGTAAGGCATTTTCAATGGGTGACATCACAGGCGCTTTGTCCTTGTCTATAGATGTCAATGGTGAAGATATGGTACATTCTGGACAGGTTGCAAGTCAACCACAGGGCAACATTCAGACCTTGTCTGCTGCTTATTTCCTTATTCAGGTGTGTTGAACCAATAAGGAGTTTCAATGGCAGGTTGGTTGGAAAACATGTAGGACACTGGTCCTCAAGGCAAAGATCTGGACACTCATGGTTTATAGTTACCAATAAATCTTGGAAAAAAAATTTAAATGTAAAAGAAAACCAACAGCACTTTTCATACCTGGGACCACAAAGTGCCGTACACAAAATGATATGAAATAACCAAAATAATTCAAAAAATATACAATATAAAAATTAGAAATACAATTATAAAATATAAAAAAAAATCAAGTGGCCTCTGGCAGGGCCATAATGGCGGAAAAGATGCCTCTCCGTAAGTTTTGTTTTTTGCAGTCGAAAAGGTTAGCAAACCAGTGCCAGAGTATCTAAAGGTCAGCAAGGATTCATAATTTACAAAAAGATTCGCGGCATAAGAAGGAGCAAGACCTAACAATGATGAACAGAAAACCAGACACTTATATACCCTGAGGTAGATTAACTAAGTGAAGACAGCTGTGGACGATTAACCTAAACCTAGTGACTCTGACAGGAAAACAGAACATGACAAAAGTATCACAATACCTATGCACAGAATCCTCACACTTGAAATGGGTGTGATGCGTGAATTCAAACACTATATGTCAAAACTGCAATTCATTTTTACCCATTTAAGTGATCAGCAAAGTATGACTGATGTTGCTTCTTGTTCTGCAACATTTGAATGTACATTACATTAGGAGATCTAAAGGGCAAGGTTTGCAAAATCGCAAGATCTTTCCTTAGCAAGCTGACATTCTTGTCTGAAAAGGCAGATTTTCTTTAGATGTATGACTGCCATGAAGTATTTTGATGTCTTTTTTTACATGGTTTGATTAGCATGTCTCGAGTCTGTGTGTTAACTTATTTTGCTAGATTTTAAGGGTTATCGGGTAAAATCCTATAATTTGTGTTTGAGATAAAGATCTGCCCTGTTTTAACAAGATACAGTCTCCTGAAACTTGTCATTGGAGCAATCTCCAAAGACACGCACCTGCTATTGTGTCCTTTAAGACTTTCTTGAAAGAGATTCACCTGCTCGGGAGAGAGGAAGGAGGGTGGAGAAAAAAGGGGGAATGAGGGAAGGGCAGACAGAATGGAGAAGATAGGGATAGACAGGTATGCCTTTAAAACAAATGCAAGCTGTCAGCCGTTTCAAAGCAAAACACAATTTAGGCCAGAGGTGTGAACTGAAGAGTGGGTAAGATGCCCGATAAGGCTAGAGGAGACAGACAGTGTGTGTGTTTGGGTAAGAAGGGGAGGTTGGGAGGGAATTGTAGACTCCTGCAACAAGTCTAACCTGAATCCAAAGCTAACAAGATGCCATGATTGCAGGGTGCTGAAAATATGAAGAGACGACCAAAGACAACAGGAATAAAAGGATAAAAAGAAAATTAAACAGAGGCTTTTGTTGCATTTCTCTCATCTTTCTCAAGTTTCCATTTCAGTTTGTCTTTGGCACAAACATGCTCTAAAGGTCTGTTTTTAAAAGCAGACAAAAAAGTAGAGTGTGGTCTTACATCAAATCCACTTGACTGGCAACACGGTCAGGATCCATCGGGAGAATGAAAGAAATCAGCATTTCTCTGTCATGTTTCCTACAGGTCGAGGTCAACAGATGGCATCAAGAGTTATCGTTCTTTCTTTGTATTAGATCTGCAGGCAAATTCCAGAAAACGCTTCAAACCATAAGAATGTGGTTTCCCAGAACATCAATTCTGTTATACTGTCGACAGTTACTGGACAGTTGGGACTTTGAGTTGACGCAGAAGAACTTCCACTGGTCGTTCTTTCCTTTCTTGCTGCCTAACTTGGATGTTTGTTGCTTATTTTGTCATTCAAAATGTCTGAAAGCTGAAAACAAAAATGCTGTTGGGATTAAGGAAGATCATTCATTTTAATGAATTAGTGATTTCAATCAGCACGTGGCTCAATTATTACATTCAAATCTGTTATGTACGACCAGCCCGTGATAGAAAACTTTCAGAAATACCAATGTTAGACGCTAAATTGAAATGGTTGGTTTAATTTCTAGACGATTATTCATCAGAAAAAGGGAGCATTTAGATTTAAAACTGTAGCCTTTCTTTTGAAGAGATGTGCAGCTCTTTCCCTCAATCTAACCCTTTAATCTAACCCTTGTATTGACGCCTTAGCTCAGGGCTGACCAACCCTGGTCCTCAAGAGCCACAAACCTGTCTGATTTTCAGCTCGCCTTGACCATCTTCCTGCTGATTGGCTGACTCAAGTGATTCCACATCCTGATTGACTGAACACACCTGGTTTAGGTTATTAGCATCAAGCAGTTCAGGGAGGGCAGCCCAGCCTTCGCTCCATTAAATGTGGAGGAAGGATGGTTGGGAGACTCAGTGCATTTTGGACGACTGTTGGGTGCTATACTGTGCAAAGAAATCAACAAAAAACATAAAAACTAACTATGCTCAATAGATGCACTGCTTTTGGGGTTAAATGGCTTCTCTTGGCTGCAAAAAAGTGTACCTGCATATATCCCAAAAATAATTTGGGGGGACTCAATTCTACTTTACAAATGACATGAAAATTCACAGGGTTTTATTTTGTTCTATAAAAATGAAATCAAATAGAATAAAATAAAATTATATTTAAAATTAAAAAGGAAATTATAAAACATCAAATAATCCCTTCAGTAGATCCACATTTGAAAAGTACAATTTTGTTTTCTTTGTTTTTTCCAAATCAACATTCTGTCATTTTTATGAGTTTTTGCGCTACTTTTGAGCCATGCCTGCATGTGCTTATTTTTAAGCATACACTTTTTTTTGTATTGCTTTTTTTGGAAAGTTAAGTTTAAATGTATTGATAACATTTATTGGGTTTGTGTTGTTGTGCTGACCTTTCTCATGGTTCAGTTTTCTGGATGGTTATCATCAATCATGTATAATTGCAAAAGAAAATGAATGTTCAGAACGTTCTTCCTCCTCCTCGAAGCAGTAATGCAGAACAGACACGATGTTTGAATGATCAGTACTATTAAAAACATAAAGCAGTTTTGAATTCAATTTCATAAGTCTCATTTTGAAATCATTTAGATCATAAAGAAGGCTGCAGAAAAGGATGACCCTTTGTAACAATTACCAGGATAACATCCACTGTGTTTTACACCCCTAAAAATCTAGTCGCTGAAATGTTTCAAGTTGTAGTTCAAATCCCTCTTTACCTCTTCAGCATGATAAACGAATAATTAACTGCAACGCCTGCGCATGCATTTTATCTTTCCAGAAACGTGTCTACCATTTTGGGGAGTTGACAGTAATCAGGATGGCCATCAAGGGATAATATCCAAAAAGTATGGTTGTAATTTAACAGAAATGAGTGTTTTAAATTGAACTATTGCTTCCTTCTTCATTTCGGGAAGTCTGCCTGGCTTCATAATCCTCTGCAAAATCTCCTTTCACTTCTGGGAATGGGTTGGCAGTTATGAGAGCTGCAGGCAATCAGGTGAAAGGAATCCACTTTGTTTCAAGACTCCAGATCCTCTCAAATGCGTTGATTTCAATTTGTGTGTGCAGAAATGAATTGGACGGCCAAGACGTTTAATCTAAAATGCACAAAAAACCAAAAAAAAATCACCGAAACCAACAATCTGGAGAAATGCCCATAAAGTTGATTAGTGATCTTCACGCCCACGAGATATGCTTACTGACTTTACATACTTTACAATGCTGTCATTGTCACCTTAGGGGGACAAGAGTTAGCAACAAGCCCAGACCTGCAGAGGATTTAGGAAAAACTGGCTCTTCTGCCATCTCTTTACAACACAAGCATTCCTCTGCTCCACTTTGGAGAGTCACAGAGGAGGGACTTCCTGTTGCTTGGTGACATTTTGTACTGACTGAATCTCCTTCATTCCCCTTTTCTCTCTAACGTTCAAGCATTCCTCGGTTATTACAGAAGGATTCTTGTCTGGTTGGTTTTTTAAAGACCTGACAGTTATTAAATACACTGTCACTAACGTTCGTAAATTCCACAAGTTAACAGATACGTGAAAAAATCTGTGACTTTGTTTGAAATCAAACCAAAAAATGACATTCAAGTGGTTCTATCAGTTTAGTCCAGAGTGTGGAGACTAATATTAAAAAGTTTGTTTGGTTTTGTGTCTGGTATGGCAATGAGAGACCATAGGAAAGCATTGAACATTATGCATTTTTAGTTGCCATAAAAGAAATAGTTTCAACAACAAAAAATTAAGAACACGAAGGAAACAAAAATAAGTTATTTATAATTCCAACAAGAAAGGATAACCCTAATGAATAAAAAACTAACCTTTTTTAGCAGTCCATCCATACATCTTCTAAACCTACTTTGTCCCTTTTGCTGTCACAGGGCTGCCGGAGTCTAAACCGGCCACTCGTGGTCCCCCACCTGGGACTTGTGGGGGCCTCCTTGCTGTGAGGCAAGAGTGCTAACCACTAACAACCAGTGCAGCCGTTTTTTTTTTTTTTTAGCAGGAACCAAAATTAAAACGTAATAATATAAAGAAAAATCTAATTCCAAAAAAAAAATTAACATCATATTTTTCTATTTTCTTCAGTTGTGAGTATTTATTTTTCCATTTCTTAAAATATAATAGCCTCTAGAAATATATGTTTATTCAGAAACCACACTAAAAATAGATAGATTATTAGAATGCTTTTTTTTGTATATCTTCACATTGAAGCGTCTTTTTTAATGTAATATTGACTACAACAAAGGTCTTAACATAGGAAATATTACATTTATGTTTTTAACTTTTTATTCATTAATTAGTTTCTCCCTGCAATGTTGAGCTCAAGAGTCACTGATTCCCTTTAATCCTTCCACTAAGCCCTTTTAGGTTTGTCAAATGACAGACAAATGCAGTAAACAGATCTTGAAATGCAGTTCCGCAATGACTTCTGACCCAAAAATGCATGGATCTTATGCAACCGTACAAAAGAAAACAATAAAATGAAAAAAATTTAAATAGGAAATGTTCATATGATTTTTTTTTTTTTGCATTTTAATGCTTTCTGAAATATCATAAAAGTCCTTTGTTCTGAAGCTTTTGAGTAAATAAGCTTACATTTTTTTGCATTTGTAAGATTTTTTCTTTAATATAAATTAAAAGTTTCCCTTTTTCAATTTGTATTTTCTTGTTAAATAAAACTTTTTAAATCACATATGGTGTGTGATATGCTAAATTAAACTAAGGATAAAAAATAAAGTTAAAACATCCAAAGTAACGACTAAGTTAATAATGACAAAGATTTTTTAGTAATAAAGTTGTGGGCTATCCCTCAAAACGTCAATCACTATATCCTGCATTTTGCAAGACTGTAAGAGCTGCATGACGCAAAAAAGTGGGAAAGTTTCATCGGCAAATAGGTACATACTTGTTAACCCCTGGAGGAGAAACCACGTGTGTGTTTTAAGCCTCTTCAAGGCAGTGGCTCTCAAACACATTTCTACTGTCCAAAAAAACAGTATAGAATAGAACCCAGCTGTTTTGATGGGTTTTAGACTAAATTACAACAAGTCTGAAGGCTTTGTCCTCACAGAGGACACTGTGTTTCATCTTAAAAAGTCACTGAGCTGTTATGAAATGAGTCAGAGTCAATTTCATTATGATATGAACTCATTTAATGACACTAAAAATGCATGTGTTGTTTTATAAAAATAATGGGCACTGTGACTCATCAGATCATATTTAATCATTGGACGATATCGTCACAAAAAGTCATAATTGCCCCTTTTTTTATCAAAGGCAGTTTAATTACATGGATGACAAATAAGACTGACATTGTCAAAATAAATAACAACAACAAAAATTCAATCGTACACAAAAATTGGAATATTTCCCAAAGGAAACACAATTTTTTGCTTAACCATTGAAAAGAAAAAGACAACTATTTTTCATGTTTCCTTTTTCATACTTTGGGATTGTATTTTATTGATTTAACTCTTGTCTCCCCCTGTTGGTCATCAAGTAAAACAAATTTAATTTTAGAAATTAAATTTCATAACACATAACCAAACTTCAAAAGACAAAATCAGCTGGGACCAAACTTTATTTTTTACCCCTCAACTCAAAAAGCGTATCTACTGTTAAAATCTAATCTTTAAAATAGGTTAAGAGTTGTAATGGTCACCAGTGTTTGTTGCAACATCGTTATCTTTGCTAATAACGCACGGAAAGAGTGACTCATCATCTCTTTACACGATCTCCACTGTCTTTGAAACGTTAAGGAAACATCTTTGTGTTTAAACATTAGCTCACACCCTACCTTTCCTTTCTCATTGTTCTTTTCTATTAGGAGTATGTGCCATTTGTTTAGTCAGGATTATGTCGTAAAATGGGTTTTTTAATCATAGCATTTTTTGACAACATTAAAAAGCATGTTCACAGTGTTCGGTGAAAAGAAAAATCAATTGACAAGCTGTTCTACGAGCTGTTTAAATGACAGTTGCTAGCGTCATATGACAAACAAAATAAAACAAAACAAAACAAGTAAAATTAAATATTTTTTTAAATGTACGAATTAGAAGAATAATAAAGAAAAGTATGTCAAGAAAATTTAAAAAAGTATGGTGTGCTCACGTATGCAGTCACGTGATTTTTACGTATTGTACGTCAAGGCGTAGCCAAACTCAAACGACTTGAATCCGGAAGTGAAATGTTCTCTGTTGTGCTTTAAAATTTGCGTTCTTTGTAACTTCAAAGCTCAAGAAAACTCTCAAACTACAAACTTAAAACTAAAAAATGGCGTCTGTTTACTGTTTATGAGAAATAAATTGCCTCCGGAGGAAAATAAAATGGGATTTTATAGTTCCCATGACGAGTCCTACACGGTAAGTAGCTATTTCTCAGTTTTAGCGTTTCATTTTTCTTTAAATGTTTTGGTTTAAAAAGCACTTTAATAAAGTTTAGCCTTTTATTCTAAGTAGGTTTACTGTAAACATTGGGTAGTTACATTAGTAAACTATTTTCTGTTCTTTAGGTTAATGTATTTTTTAAATTGCAGTTGAACTAAGTTGCTTTGTGTTTCAGGACAATCTCATCGGGACCTTACTCGCAATATTTGGAAATTTTCTCGTCAGCATTTCTTTAAGCATCCAGGTACATTTTAAAATTTTAAATACAAAAGACAGTTACAAGACATATGTATTGCACCGTGCACATTGCGGTTACATATAAAACTACAACTATTATTGAGTTTTTCATTTTAAAGTTGAATATTTACATTATACTAATAACCTAACATTCTTTGAAGTAAGTTTGTAACAACATTTTGCCTTGTTAAATTTTTATCACACGAAATTTCCACAGGTCTTCTCTCTTACTCATTATATTTTAAATAATTTATATTTATTTTCTTGTGGGCTTTATTTATTTTGTTTTTGTCCTTTTTAAAATATAATTTGGCAGTTTTCGGTTTGCCTTTTGTCATCTTTTTTTAAACCCATGTTTTCACTTCCAGAAATACAGCCACGTGACTCTTGCAGGGAGAAAAGATCAGCGCACCTTCTACCATTCCAAAACCTGGTGGTGTGGCTTCATATTCACCTGTATCGGGGAGTCGGCCAACTTTGTCTCCTACGCTTTTGCCCCTCTTTCTGTTGTGGCGCCTCTCAATGTAGTGTCTGTCTTGAGTGAGTATTTCGCTTTGTGCAGCTAAACATTAGCGACTCTACTGTTTGCACAAAAACATGCAGTTATAAATGTTTAAATCATCATTAAGGAATGAGTCTTACTTTTAAAACGAGCGGTCTTAACAATTTACAAACAAATAAAAGTCATCAAGACTTCATTAAAGTGTTTGTTGTGTTTTTCAGCAAGCTCAATTTTGGGCTTTTTATTTCTGCGTGAGAAATCTAAACCAAAGGAGTTTGCAAGTAAGTTCAGAATGAAGACATGCAGCTGCACAGACATACATGCATGTTGAGCTATGTGCAAATTCCTACAACTTAGAAATATTAATTGTTTTTCTTTGAATATTGTTTTTTTATTGCAAAAGTTACACATTTTAAAACTATTTTGACTTAATTTAAGAAGTAGTTTGTTTTCAGTCACTTGCATGTTTCATGTTGTTACAGAACATTATGGACTGATCATCCTGGGATACTTCATCACTTCAGGTGGAACATATCTCTTTGTGTCATTTGGACCAAATTCCCATGAAAAACTGCAAGCAGAGAACATTGTGAAGCACATTGTTGGGTGGCCTGTACTCTTGTATTTGGTAAGAAATGTGATAAAAGTCTAGTAAACCCTCTAGCCACTTCCCAAACCCAGCAAACAGCTTTAATGCAGTTGATTTGTTGCAGCTTGAAAGGCAAATGGACAGTTCAACAAAAAAAAAAAACAGTATAATTAAATTTTACATTTTTATGCATTTTTAAAGCTATTAAATTAATTTTGTTATTTTAAATTCCATGTGTGAGCACTAAAACAATAATAGCAACAACTTAGAATCCTAGTAAGCTAACAATACAAAGAAAATTAAACACAAAAAGAAAACATTCAAAAATATTTAAATTGACTGTAATCTTTGTTAGAAATTTGATCCACATTATTAATCCGTTTACGTATTAGTTTTAGACTGCATTCAAAACATTTTATACTTAATGTTCCGGTCTTAAAATAATTAGTGTCTCTTTCTTAATTAACAGCTTTTGGAGATCATTATGTTTTGCCTTCTTTTGTATTTCTACAAACAACAAAGGGCTAACTATCTGGTTGTCATTCTCCTGCTGGTCGCATTGCTTGGTGAGTCTCCATTCTAAGCCCTCCATTTGTATAATTGGGTGAGTTACAACACATGGTTATGAGATATAAAAAGAAAAAAACCCACCAACGCTGGTAAGAAACTGTTTGTGAACTTCATCTTTCTGTTTTTGCCTCAGGCTCTGTCACAGTCATTACAGTAAAGGCAGTTTCAGGCATGTTGGTGCTCACCATCGAAGGCAACATGCAGCTTGACTACCCAATTTTCAGTGTCATGTTTGTGTGCATGGTGGCATCAGTGATCTTCCAGGCCAGGTGAGTGTTCAAAATAAGTCTGGCCTCTTAAAGGAAAGAGGTTTTGTGTAGCTGCTTCATGTTGACACATTGTGCTGGCTGTGGTTCTTTAAGTTCAGTGTTAAGGTTGTTTCTGGATTCTTAGATTTCTGTCTCAAGCTTGTAAACTGCATGATTCGTCTCTGGTCATGAGCGTCAACTACATCCTCTCCACTGTCTTTGCTGTTGTTGCTGGTGAGTTGTTGGCATTTTCTGGTTTGTTGTGTTGACTCACAGCTAATTTATTCTGCTTCTGCATCTCATGGCACAGAAGCAAATTGTCTTAAGTCAAGATGTCTTGAATAGTTCTGTGTTTCCATCTGTACAATTCTCCAATTTTGTCTTTTAGGGGCTGTGTTTTACTTAGAATTTAACAAAGAAGAAATCCTTAACATCTGCATGTATGTGCTGGGGTGAGTAATTGCTTTTTCCCCCCCTTTGATTAGACTTCATTTACGCCGTGCGGCAGACTGGTGACCTGTCCAGGGTGTACCCCGCCTTTGCCCACGAGTGGCAGGCTCTGGCACCCCCGTGACCCCAAAAGGAACAAAGCGGGTTTCGAAAAAGAATGAATGAATGAATTTCATATAAATATAGATGTGTCATTGTTGATATGAAAGCCAAAAAACCTGCAGAAACTGCAAACTGTTGCAAAGTTCAGTGTAAACTGTTTTTTTCTTTGAGGAAAAACTCTGATTGACTGTTGTGTTCTCTGTGCAGATCTGTCCTGTGTTTCCTTGGAGTGTTTCTTATGACCAAAAACAGGAAAAAACCCAAAATCTTTGAGCCATATGTCTCCATGGACATGTCTAATGGTTCGTTTATTAGACCTTATTTAAATGTTGTTATACTTGCCACATCTACTAAGCATACTCAGTTAACTGTGAAGCATTTCTCAGATGTTCATCATAACATGGTCTTTCTCTTGTATTGATCAGGTGTTCCAACAATCCACGACAAAGGTTCGGCTGTTCAGCCAGACTTTAATGGCTCCTTTTCGTACGGGACTCTTGTGAATAATGATGGAGTGGCTCCTGCTCCACTGCCGGTAAATCTAGAGCAGCCAGTCGTCAGCTCCAGAACCGCTGATGCATCTGCTGGGCAGCAGAATAGGAAGAATGATTAGAAGCACTGCCTTTGGTTCATGCAAACTGACCTCCAAAGACTTGAAGCTGTCAACAAAGCTCAGTTGCTTTTTGTCTAACTTTTACCTCTTCATCCTCTTGTTGTTTCTGAAAGAACTCTGTATGTAGGCTTAAAAACACCTGGAATATCAAACTGAATTCGACAATATTTACTACTTCACTGTTGTGCTGCAAACAGGATTTTCTAACTTTTTAAATACAAACCAGTGATGTCATAAGAATTGCCTAACAAGGAAATGGACATGAGGGAGTATTTTAGTATTTCATCATCACACAGGTAAACCGATCTTCCAAAAGCTGCACGTTCACATATAGTTCAAATTGCATCAAAGATCATTACTTCTTGGAATATAACACTTGGAATTCCTGGTCAGGATCTTGAGAAAGTGAAGGACAGTCAAATGAAGAGTATGCAGAGTTTGTCAAACTGTATGTGCTCTTTGATACGTTTTTGATCAGAGATTAGTCTTAAAGCATCTTTTTGAGTTCCTGTTGCTGATTGTTGAAAGAGAGACTGTGCACTGATACTTTCTTACAGAGTTTATCCAAAAAAAACAAACAAACAAACCTGAAGTGTCCATTGTTATCAATGGGATTGTGAAGGTCACTTTTCTGCCTTTAGTCATTGAATTCAGTTGAATTGCTGCTTTTCCTGTGCAACTGTTTTAACTTATTTTTATGTTATCGATGTAATAGATTTGAACCGTAAACTTCATTTTCTGTGTTTTGTTGTGCCGTTTTTAAATTAAATATGTTTTAATCTAGACTATGCAAGTAGGTGATTAATAAATTGGACAAGTTATTTAAATTTTGATGTTATCAATGTAATAAATTTGAACCATAGACTTCATTTTCTGTGTTTTGTCGTGTATCTTTTACACTAAATATGTTTTACTTAGACTACGCAAGGAGGTGAATAATATATTGGACATTTTATTTACATTTTTTTCAGACATAATTGATTTTTCACTCTGTTTAGATAACAAAAACAGATTTTTGTTAATGCATACTGTAAAAAATAAATTAAGTCATTGAAGTACTGCTGTATGTTTTATACATTGCTACCTTTTTTTTTTTAATTAACAATTTACAAACAATAGAAACAATCTCAGCAAGCTACAAATATCTTATAGAACAACAGTGCTTTAAGTTTTGTATTTCTTGTTTGCTGAGATTTGTTTAATTCATTTGAGAAATGGACCGCTAACTTGCTCCAGTTTTGTGGACTGAAAGTACTGAAAATAGTGTAAATAACCTCTTTTCTGCCTCAGTTAAGCTGAAAATGATAATCAGCAGGAATGCAAGGTTTTATTTTTTTAATTTTATTTTTTTTTATAACTTGAACTTCAAAATATAAAAACAGAAAATAGATGTCTGAAAATGAAGCTCAGGTCATTTGGGAGTAAAATGTAAAATAAATAAAATGATTTATTTTTTTTGTGATACTCTTCAACAATGTGAACACATTTTACTTCCAGTCATTGGAAATTTGAGCTAAAACTTGAGTCTACATTAGTTAAAATAAAATTTAAAAAAAAACACGTAAAGTTTTCAATATTTATTACATCTTTTCCCATGATTGTATTTCGTACTTTTTTATTGTCAGTTATTTTTTTTTCTCACAAAGTGTTAAAGAAGAAAAACGACTAAAAACATTTTTTAAGTTAATTATTCAAATTTTACTTAACGCATAAAAAATTAAATATTTTTAATTTGCAGCTAAACATAGTTAAAATGGGTGCAAAGAGTTCTCTCTGTAGTGATACGGTTGTATTCAAGAGCAACAGGTGCATCCGGAAGTTTTTGAAACCTTAATTCGAACTAAATGAATTATGGCTCGGTGTACGAACGGACACACCGGCGGGACTCGCACCTTAACTTGCGTGACTCCCCGAGCCATTCCTGATAACTTTGTCCACAGCGCCGCGTGCCACTTCGCTGCCAGATCGCCACCCATTTTGAGACCCAGCATCCGCCCACTTGCTGCAATCTGATTGGTCGCTTCGAGCTACTGACGGCTTCTGATTGGTCTCACCTGCGTGGTCCTGACGCTGGAGTAGGCTGCATTAGATAATCCGGAGAAAACAAACACCCACGCAATTTGACAGCAAAATAAAAAATAAAATAAACAAATAAAGACATATACGTTTTATTAAACATGTATATGTATATTTAAAATTTTTATTTTTTTGTTAGCCCTCAGTGGGTTTTTACGGACGCTGACGGTAGTGAGGTGAGTCTTGGGAGAAATATTTGGATGTCATCAGATTAAAAAACGAAATTAAACCGTGTCAATGCGATTAGTAACAACTCTTCTCCTAAATTTGTATTTTCTATAACTATAAAGCCATTCTAGGCGCGGTGGAAAATGTTTTTATCCAATATTTGCTCAAGTTCGGGCCGCGATTGGGGAAGGGAATACGTAATAGAGGTTAACAGAAGATAAATGAAAATACCTGTTTTCCTTCAAGATTTTTATTGTCATTTTACAGCGGTTATGTTGTTGTTTTGACCTTCTTTACTGCTCATTTTTGGTTATATGTACTCTAAATAAAACAGTAAATTAAACATAAACTTATTTGTTACTTTAATTCATTGACATTCGCTGGATTTTTTTAAACAAAATGGGGCACTTTGTCGCACGTAACACTAGAGGGCGCTCTAATATTGTCGTAAAGTTTCTGAGGATGCCAAAATGTCATTTATGCCAAAGTAATTGGGTCAAATGTAATATTAATCTTTTTTTTTTTTTCTTTGTAAAAGCAGCGAACAGAATTTTTGCGAATTATATAAGTATATAAGTATGCCATACTATATGCACAAATGTTTTATGATTTATATATAAGTTATTTATTTAATTGTTTGGTTGCTATTGAAAAAATAAATATTTTATTTTTTTGGAACATAGACAATTTCAGATATACATTTCAAAAGGGTTTCTCAACCTTTAGTGATGGTAAAACAAAATCTCAAGATTTCGCTTGAAATAAATGCAAAGTGTATAAATTAATTTTTAAAAAGTTAAACATACATTTTAGAAAATATGTATAAACATGTCCGGAACTTTTGAATTATTTAAAATATGACATCTAATCTCAAAGTATGCGCACAACCATACCTACATAACAAAAAAATGTAATGCTCCAAAAATCCCCTTCGGGAGGTACTCCCAGATACTGGATACATACAGCTAATGTGATCAGGGAGACATTGAAGAATGGAGGAGAATGTGCCCATTTTTAAGAATAAGGTGTATATATTGGTAGAAGGATGCTGAGTCTAGAGGTCATGCCAGTCAAGAGGTCTAGAGGAAGACCAAAGAGGAGGTTTATGGATGCAGTAAATGAAGACATGAAGGTCGCTGGTGTTAGAGTAGAGGATGCAGACGACAGGGTTAGATGGAGGAAGCTGATTCGCTGTGATGACCCCTGAAGGGAGAAGCCAAAAAGAAAAGAAGAGGGCTTAATGTATACATATGTTATGTGTTTTTAAAGGAAAGCTCAAGACCTACCCTTTTAATCTGGGTTTTAGTTTAAATTTAGGAACTTACTTGATATTTAAGTGATTTTATGTTTTACTTTTTACTAATTTGATATTTTTTATTCACTTTTACTGATTTATATCTGTAAAATATCTTAAATTTTCCATTCTTTCCACTTAAATTCCAACCTCTTAATGTTCCTATCTCTGCGGTCCCCACCTGTTCACAGGATCAAGGATGCTGCGTGATACTTCTAAAGAGTGGAGCAACGGCTCAGGAGCCTACAGTAGTGATCCTGAAGAGGATGAGGATGAGGAAGAAGACATGGTGTTTGGGGAGAGCGAACAGGATGGCGGGGCAGAGGAGATGATGGACCTGAGTGACCTTCCCACCGCACTCTTTGCATGCAGTGTCCACGAGGCTGTATTCAGCCAGGAAGCACACAGGGTGAGATGCTGCAAACTCCCTTCCTTGTCCATATGTTTGTGGCATGTGTGTTTGCCTGAGTCGATGCATCACATCTGAGTCATCCTGGTGCGTGTGCCAGACCGTCCAAGAATCAGATCATAGCAACAGGAAGCGAGATGTCATCCGCAGCCCCAGCTCCTGTGTGTGGAAGACCAGCCACAGTTCAAGCTGCGCTGCTGATCGCTCCGCAGCTAAAACCCTCACGCATACGTACCCGTCGCAGCTGTTATCTATTTACCAGGGAACGTGAATGCGGGTCAGCAGATTACAGCATGACTTGCACAGAATCACAAGCCACACTTAGCTTCAGATCTTGTGTCTATGCATATCATTCAGTCAGTATATTGCTCATCTCATTTGCCAAGCCTCTTGGAACAGAGCACATATGTTGCAGACAGGGGGGAAAATAACAGATTGTAGCCCATGAATGCACACTCGGCACTAAAACCCCTAAAGGGTGTGTTGAGAATTCATCACAGCTGGTTATGTACGAGCGCTTTAAAACATGGAATATTGTTTGCTGGAGGAAGATGAAAAACAGTTATAATTTTTTCTTTTAATCTACTTATGGTCTCCTGTGATCTTTCCAGTTGGCATCTTTACGTCCCCTTCTTTCTCTCTGAGACTTTGCCTTTTTTACAAACTTCCTTTTTCAGTCTTCTCACCCTCTGTTTTGCTTCTCGATTGATCTTTTCTATGTATGGAAGTGCTGAACGGCAGAGGCTAAATTTGGAGCATGAAGAAAATCCCTTGAAATGAATCAGCCCTACTTTTGGATGTTGTACACCCGTTGCTATGAGCGGATGAGTCCACCCCCTCCCTTCTGCTCGGTTTTTGCCTCCTAACTTCATTACGATTCACGCTTCGGCTTTTAAGTGGAAATGGCTCCCACACAATCTTAAGTCTGAACATGTCAATGAATCCTTCTCAGTGTTTCACTAAAACAAGCTGTGCCAAAAATAGGAACGTCGACATTTATTGCTTTGATCCAAATTTGATTGCAGGAGAAAAGTATAGCGTGTGAGATTAAAGCAAAGTGCCTCAGATGTTCCAGAGACTAAGCATACTGAGACTTTGTCCAGAATATGACACATTTGGGCATTTTATTGGCGCAAAAACACATTTTTTTAAATTTGTTTTCCTGAAGCCTTAAAGGAGATCGGGGACATTGCATCCTACATTTTTGTGTCTTTGGGCTCTTAGTTTTCTCCTAACACTGGCATTACTTTCTGTCTGGTTTCAAAGGCTTGCCTGCTGGAGGATGAGCTTTTTTCTGCTTTCATTCTTCTCCATTGAGAGGGCAATGGACGAATGTACAGATAAAGAGGGAAGGAGACCAGAGCCCTTTCATTTATAAGAAGCTTTTAGCACACTGTAAAATCATTTAGCTTCTGCTTGCATAAGTGAGGCATCAGTGAAACCTAGTGGCACACTTTTATCTGCAACATTTTTCCCCTTCGCTTGCCTAATGCTAAAATGCAGACATGCTTTAAAGTTTTCATTGCTTCTTCTGGAAGCTGAGCTTTAACCTGAAAAAAGAAATTAATTTATTAATTATTGGTTAATTAGTGATCAAATCTACTAATAATTTACAACTCACTTAGCCGGTTGAAGAGGGGCAATGTTATTCTAATGATTTCAAGTTTAAAGTCCACATCTGATCATCATTTGATGCATTAAAAGCATTCCCAGTGGTCTTTTAAACATGATTATGCCATTTGTAGCCAAGAGAAAAAATTTTGGGTCGTTTTCTCAGAGAAAGTTTCAGCAGAGCGGCAATACTTCAGTAGAAATTAGGGACTGTTTTAGTAAGGCTACCCCCTCTCCCATCATCCATCTGTTTACACGCTCCCCCGCCAGGTTACAGCCCCAACCTAACATTACTGGTGCAACAAAATTGGTCATCTAAAAGTGAATGCATTGGAATGGAGCAAAGCAGGGAGTTTATGGCTCGCCATAGTAGCTTCTATGTCTCTGCCACAAGCTTTTTCCAGGGACATTTTTTTCATCTTCTCCTGGTTCACAACAACTTCAAAAAAGCACTAACTTTCTTTATATATGTCCTCCATCATGATGAAAATGTCCCAAGAACATATTAAAAACAACAGCAACATGATTTTGGGTCTTTAAATGCAGTTTCTTGGTTATTTTTTTGAAAATTATTCTGGAATAAAATATACATTTTTTGGTGTATTTTCCTTTCTGAAAAAAACAGATTTTTTATTATTTATTTATTTATTTAGACATCCCTGTACAAGTCATTATGGGATTGTATATTAGCAGTACAAAACAAGTTTCCAAAAGAGGGGAAGGGTTGGAGGCAAAGTGGTTTCTCTGCTTGCAGAGACAAAGGTCAGAGAAGCCATTATAATTTGTCCGACACAGTATCCAGTGTGTATTAAGCCTAATCAGCTCTGAGCAAACCTTTCATTTGGGCTCTTGCTGCTCTGTGACTGAGTTTTTCTTAACCAACCATCAGTGCAATCAGGCATCTTCAAGCTTACAACATCATGTGTTTTATTGTTTTGTTGAGTAAAAGGAAAGTTTTGTCACTCTCCTTTTCTCTAATGGTTAAGGTTCAAAAGTTGGTGATACTCACTAATCTTAATTTATTAGTCATTTTTTAAAACTTTGCATGGATACTTTGTCTTTTTATAGGATTTCCCTGTTGCAGTAATCTGCGTCTAATCCGCGTCATTTCCAGCTGCTCAAAGCAGCTGTTTTCAACAGTCACACTCAGGTGATCTGACTCTGCACAACCAGCTCAGTATCAAACGAAGGGCAAACAAAGTTAGTGTTTAGCCAGGGAGCACAGTGGAACAAATAACAGCTCAGGATTACTTAACTCTGACCTTTCAGTGTTCCGTGCATCAGAAAGTACCTTCTTCTAGGTACAAATACAACATATAACACTTAAAAAGTGGCTTTACAGGATTCCAAAAATATAAGTGTTTAAAAAACATCACTAAATTTGGTCTGAAGACGAAAAAAAAAAAAAACAGGAAAATGCAGCCATCTGAGAGCAAAAGTATTGTGGAAAAAAATGGACCTAAATAAAGTTTGACCTGTTGGAAGTAACTTATAGGGTAATTTAAAGGCCCAGTCTGAACATCTTTTGAGTGCTTTTAAAATTGTTCCAAGTGATATTTTAATTCTGATGCCATTTTTGGGCAAAATTTTAAAAAAAGCAGTGTTGTTATCTAGAACAAAATTTCTGCAAAGTGGTAGTAGTTTATTAGCAATTGATCGGAGTCGTGGTTGAGACCATTGGAGCAGAGCAACTCCACCCCTCTTCCCCCTCCCCGTTGCTGAGAGCTCAGGGCTCTCTCAGGGAGCAGGGTTCCCATTGCCCACCCAGCGTATTTTCTGTATCAGAAATGCAATCATTTTCCAACAGCATTTTTTCGTCTGCTCTTGATTTTTCAATGATTTGAATAAAGAAATACTCAGAAATGCAATTTTAAGTTTAATTTTCTTTATATATGTCCTTCATCATCAGAAATATGAAGAACACAAAAAAGTGTGTGTGGGTCTTTAGGAAGGAACCTAAAAGTTTTTACTCATGTTATTTTTTTTCTAAAATGTTGTCAATACAAGTTCAGATGAACTCACAAGACCTGATTTAATCCTTAAGAGATAGAAGTTTTTTAAATAATTGACCTAAAATACATTAGGTCACATGAACTTTGTGAAACATTCGATAAATCTTTTTTTTTGTTGACATTTTTCTTGTTTGTATCAAAACTGAGTCTGTCATGAAATCTCTAAAACATAACTTTTAAAACTAAAATCACGATATTTCCTCAGCAAAGGTCTTCCACACCACCTCTCTTTGCATCCATTAACAGAAGTTCACTGATGAAGTGCTGCCAGTAACTGCTCCACAAGTCTCTCTCGAGTGTAATGCGTTTGATAGTGTGGCTGATATGCATTAGACAATAATGTAAGACAACCCCTGTTCAGAGAGCTGTTGAAACATCAGGGACTAAAGATAGCAGCATAAAAGATGTGGAAAATCTGAAGTGTGTTTTATACCCATGTGCTCGTTACTGCATGTACGCTGTGCGTGCATGCATACTGCAGCGATATGTTTGCGTGGTCAATTTTTGGACGTTGGTCCTTGAGGATGAACGTGTGGAAGTGGGTGTTTGGCAGGCTGAAGGTCAGACATAATCCAGGTGTGAGTTAGTGAACGCCCCTGGCCTCCTGCTCCTGCAGCGGCCTGGTTATTATTATTTTGGTTTCTTTGACTGTCCCAGTGTGATTGTTTAGCTTTTATTATATAGAAGAAGGGAAAAAGCAATAGCAGTCGGGTTGACACGGACAGACACCTGACTGTGGCTGGAGTGAGTTGGCGCCTCTGTCAAGGATTTGATAAGTTTTGGCTTGCAGGGCAGGTTTAAATGGAAGCTTTCAAAAACAATAAAAATAATAATAAAAAAAAAAAAGTGTTATTTTGTTGGACATAGTTTCTGCAGAGTACCAGGAGTTCATTGGAAAATTCACTTCTGTGTTGTGTGTGGGACCGTTGGTGCGGAGCGACCCCACCACCCCTTCCAGTCACCCATAACTGAGCTCTCTGTTTACTCTCTCTCCCGCTAGCTTACAGCCCCTCACAACCCCAACCTGACATAAGCAGGTCAACAAAAATGGTGAGCAATATCGGTGCTATCCAGCAGAATCATTTTGTGCCAGATACCAGCTCAGACTAGGAAAACAAAGACATACATGGAGGAGTTGTGAGACATTTTGCCAAACAAGTTTGGACTTATAAGTTTAGGAAGGATGAAAGATAATTCTTCAAACTCTTGTTATAAATAACAAAAGAAAATAACATTTTTCTATTGCCATGTCAGGAATGAAGATTTGTGGAAAATCCAAACACAGCAAACATGATTCAGTGGCAGAAATTTTTACGGAATTTTTAAAAAATTACCAAAACTGAGACAAAACAGAAACCTGAAACAGAATTTAACAAAGAAGAGAAGACAAACGAGAATTTGATTGGATGAAACAGAAAATCAAGGACCTAAACAAGGCTGAAGGGTAATTCAATAAAGCAGAAACAGTGGAGTAATTAGAGACTTACATAAAACATGACAAAAGAGGAGAGAACAGATCCTAAAATCATCCCCAATCCTCACAGGTTGAGTGGAATGGGTCAGGGCTGCTTTCCAGCTATCTTAGAATGAGTAAAACACAAACAGGTGCACAAAACAGTTCATTTGTTGCTGCATTTCTTGTAGCTGCTTCACCTTCTGAGTCGTTATTCAGACTGACTCACTTTCATGGCTCACTGCCGCTGCAGAAGATCAGCAATCTTAAAAAAGGCACACGTGCTGCTTTGTCTTCATCACAGCTAACAGTTTTTACCAAGGAATCCAGTGACGTCAGTCATTTTCAAACTGCTTCAGCTGTTTTCTTATTAATACAATTTTTCCTTTTTTTATTCTATCACTTACAGACATCTGGTTTGTTGCTGTTAGAAAACTTCTGCTTGAATGAAAGTTTTAATTATATAGAGAATTAAATGTTTTTTTTATGTGTGTGTCCATGGATTTGACCTGTTTTGTTGCATTTGTTGCTTTTCAGTCATCCATTTTCCAAACCTTAATCTTTTTTGGGTCACAGGGAATATTGGTTCCTATTTCAACTACTGTTAGGTGAAAGAGGGGTATGCTCTGGACAAGCAACCAGTCTGTTGCAGGGCCACACACACATTCACACCACGGACACTTTAAGCCTTTAACACCAGAGCTTTAACTCCAGTGTGGACATTTTTTCTGACTAATATAACTCTCCAACTGTTTACGTAATTATAGTAATTTCAGGAGATTCTGAAGTGGAGAAAACAAATCAACAAAATGTTTGTGTATTCTTGCGCTGATACACGACATTTACCTTTAGTAATGTGTTGCTTCAATGTAAAACCAATTGAAAAGCCGCTTTTCTCCGCGTTAGAATCATCTGATACATCTTGCATAAACGCTTGAAACGTTAAAGTTAATGTCCCATTTGTTGTCACGCACCTAGGAGCGTGACATTTGTTCTCTGAATTTGACCCATCCCCTGGGGGAACAGTGAGCTGCAGACAGCTCGGGAACCTACTCAGGAACCATTTGGTGGTTTAACCCCCTTAAGTTCTGCCTCTTCTGCACTCAATAATGTGTTATTTAATGCACCACTATGGACAAAGAGCCCAATTCTGACAAACATTTCTGCTCAGATCCCACGCTATAATAGTTTAAATGCTTTTGCATTTCAGATAAGGATATTAACTCACTAATCCTATTAATCTATCATGTTTTCAAGTCTCAATTATTTCCATTTTCCTTTTGATGATAAACGCTTAGATTTTTCTCATAATTACATTTGTTCTGCCTCCTCCAGGCCATAAGATGATCACTGTTCAGCAAATATTTGATGTGTGATTACAACTGTTTTTGTCAGTTCACTGAAAACAATGGCTTGTCATCTTCAGACACGTCTCCCCTCATTCCCTCCTTTGACACAAGAGCTGGTTATGAAACTGCAGGATTAAGGATGCTGTGTAAGCGAACGTGTTTGTTTGCTCCCAATGCCGTTTCTGCCATTCTTTTTAAGTCATGATTATTTTCTGTTTCAATCAGTCTAAAAATGGAAATGTTCTGTGAGCTCTTTTAAGAATAGCTCAACAATAGAGTGCAATCCTTTATTTAACTGGCACCCAAAATAAATGTGGCCTTATGAATGATGGTATAAATGCAATCCTGCAGTCCATGAAATTGAAAAATGTTGTGTAAATGATTGCTTTTAGGGATGAAAGTGTAAAACCAAGGAGCAGAAATAAACCTTGTAAATGACGGTCTAGTTAAGCTCTAAACGATAAATATCCTATTTTAGATCTAGATGTTTTTTTTTGTTGCTGTATTGTCATCATAGAGACACATTTTTAAGAGATTTATGAGATACCACAAGTTGTTTTAGGTTTTACTAAACTATTTTCTAAAGTCCCACTCAAATCATCTGTTGATCTATTTATTTTAAAAGTCTTCTATGTGGTTTTTTCATTTATTTATTGTGTCGTTTAAAAAAAAAAAAAAAAAACCTCTTTGTGTCGTTTTCTAGAACAGTTTCTGCAGAGCGACTGTAATTCACTCCTGATTGTGGAGCAGGGAGCTTACCAATTGTAGCTTTTACGTCACAACCACAAGCTTTTTCAAACGATATTTGGAAATTACTTTTGCCTTTCCTACATTTTTTTTTCCATTTTAGTTTTTACGTTTTGGTTTCTGGGATTTTGTTTTTTTGTTTGATTTTTTAAAAATGTAATCCTGTTTTATTATTATTAGTTTTGTCGTTTGTTATTAAGTGATTTGTTGATGCGGTTTTCACTTCAGGGCCACCGTACATATGTCCTCCATTATGAGAAAAAGGCCACAAGCACATGTTAAAAACACCATTTTAATTGGAGTGTGTCTTCAACTTCTGTCTCTTTTTGCTCACGCTGACTTGATTACATTGTTTAATATTGTCTGGCAAGTCATCTTGAAAAAAAAGCTTCACAGGTTTTTCATTTTCAACAAAGGTGATGGATAGAAACTGAAAAAAGTCTTTCATGTTTTCTTTGCTGCTCCCACAGCACTGGGGAACAGAAATCAATCATGCTGTCGACAGTCCCTAATTTACTTCTGGATATTTCTGTTTCTCAACATTAATTTATTTTCCCTCAGGGCTTCTTCTTACTCTTGCTTTAGTCTGCCGCCGAATTTAAACCCATCCAGTTTACCTGGCTCATGTGCTACATTTTAGTCACTATTCTCCTCCTCCTCTTTATCTGTCTGCCATTTTTATAAAAACACAGTTTTCCCCAGAAACAATCAGAACAATATTGAAGATGGACACTTTTTGTATAGGCTGTGTGGCAGAAATCTTTTTGTGGGTTTAATAGCTGTAAACATTGAAAATGAATATGTTTACATCATAGGACACTTAAAAAGCTATTTAACAATGCAGTCTGAAGACTGAAATTTCAGTGCACTTCTTGTCAAAGTAAAGTATTTCCAGCACTGATGCTATAATTTGCAGATTGATTTGGCATCATAAATATACATAACGGGACATTTGAAGAGGACACGGTGAGGCAGTTTGCCTCACCAGCAAATATGAGTTTTCAGAACCACTTACTAAAGATCCACGCCAAAGGAAACTGTGTTTTTGAAATGTTCTTGTAGCATTTTTCTCGTGATGGAGGAGGCATACAAGGAAAATAAAGATTAAAAATGACGTTTCTGGGTTTTTCTTTATTCAAATCATAATGAAACTGGAGCAGATGAAAAAGGTTATTTAAAAAGAGTTGTTGGTGAGACGCAGAAGCAACACTTGGTGGGCCATAAACTCCCTGCTTTGCTCCATTCCGATTCTTATTTCCAACCATCTAACAGTACCCTATAACAGTTTGTAATTTTTTAATATGCTTTGACTTTTCTGGCTTCTATCAGTTTGAATCTATATCTCTTTTTTTGGTTTGCTTGTTACTTTAGGGAGCACCTTGTAAATAAAAGGTTTGGTTTTATCTTACTTGCCATGAGGCACGTACAGCTTCCAATTAGAGCGGTTTGAATTGAAATAAAAGAGAGCCTTCTTGTCCTCTGGTGGAAAGTCTCATGACTTTGTTGTTTTGTTTATTCGCCTCGGAACATGGCGCTCATCTCTCAGAGCCACGTTGTCCGCACATCTCTGACACAGCCTTGAGTACTCGCTTGCCCATTTTTTTCCCTCACTCTTCTTTGTTATGTCTGCTGTTCCAGCATCAGTGATGCCTGCATGCGAGTCAAAGATCCTGCCTTGCCCATCCAAAGATTTGACCTGATTTTCAAAGCAAAGCAATCATCGCTACCATCGGCACGTGTCCTCCTCCTCCTCCTCTCCCTCTGCCTCTGTTCCCCTCACTCTGCTCTACAGTCTCTCCAACTCCTAAGCTGCTGAACAGCTGCTGGTGGCCCACCAGATGTAGGCTGTGATCCAGAAACATACTACACTGTCGCTTTCTTTGGTTTGCAGTTGTGAAACATTCAACTCTTTACACAGCAGTTTCTCTTTGATATAACAAGTTCAGATCTCCATAGCTTTTTTAATCTACAGTTTCTCACCTTAGAATAAATTTGGCGCTAGAATTGTTGGCAACATTATTATCAACGATTAATTATCACACTTCCAAGAAAAGTTTTATTTGTGTTGTTGATTTCATTGTGGTAAAATTCCAGCTCCATGTTTTGATTTATTTAATATTTCTAGTTAATTCTCCCTTTTATGTTGACATCAAATTTCATTCAAACCTGTTCTTTGATGGCCCATACAAAAGTTTACCACAAAGGATTATGCAACAAAACAGCTCCTCTAGCTTTAAAATCATCATTTAAAATCACATGCTATAATTTTTAAGGCATCTTTTGTTTTTTATGTCATGATTTTCTTTTCCACAACTTATTAAATTGTATTTGAACTCTCACATCTTTGATATGCAATATTTTATATTATTTATAAACCAACTGTCTGAATGTCTATCCAAAAAAAATGTCTTTCATTATTTTTGCAGGGAAGGTACACTTTATTTGCTTGCTTGACCAACACTTTTTTTTGCTAAATTTACTTTAGTTGCAAACTGACTGTTCCACCGTGGTTCCTGTAACCACCTCTTCCAACCTACAACCTCTTATACCTCTATAACTGTAAACAA
>BSAI01000115.1:6020923-6144574 GCA_036245035.1 Adrianichthys oophorus | reverse complement strand
ACACTATATGCTGCTAGCTTACAGCCCCTCACACCTACAACCTAACATTACAGGTGCAACAAAAAATGCAGAGCAATATTGGAACCGGGTATCAGCTCGGACAAAGCAAACAAAGACGCACAAAGATATATTTGTCTGCAAGTAGATGCTTCAGAATCAAGCGAAGCAGAGGAGCTTGTGTCCTGCCAATTGTATTTTATATGAAATTGTTTTGTCTGCTTCTGATTCACAACCATTTTAAGAAAGAAACACTCAGAAAGGCCGTTTTAAGCTTAACTGTATTACATGTCCTCTTTCATGAGAAAAATGCTACAAGAACACGTTAGAGACACCAAAAACACCATTTTTAGTGGAGTCGATTTTTAAGAGAAGTAAATCGGCAAACAGACCCCATGCTGCTCATACTGTAAGCACATACAATTTTCATTAATTTAGGATAATGGAACAGCAGTGAGAGCTGTCTGCTGGGAGTTGTCTATAACTATTAATTAACTTTTGATTGCTAGAAGTCCTGTTTAACTACTAACATTTGTCACACAGAAATGACTCACTGGCACATTTTCTGCCTCACATTTCCTCGTGTTGTCTCCGAACCTCCAAAAAAAAGAGATGGTTGTGGTTTTGTCTTGTTTTTTGGGTTTTTTTTTTTTTTTGGGCTGGTGACCAAAGATGAAAGCTATTCATGCTGTCTCCTCACAGTTTGTGGGACTGTTTACCTCCATCTCTCTCTCCACATTTCTGTTTTCTTGGTCTATTTATAATCACCTGCTCAATTTCTAGAATCCCTCTGTATCTGTCCTTCCCCCTGTGAGCTTCTCTGTTCACCCCTGCTCCTTCTACACTCCGCAGATCTGTCTCCATGCCCATTAGACATTCTTTTATCCTTCAATCCCTCTGTCTCCCTCTGGCTCCCTGCACCTGTACTTGGCTGCTTGCTTAAAAATAGCTTGGCCTAGATTACGGCAGCTGCATTGGTGCTGGCATTGCGGGTGGGGTTTGGTTGTGCCAAGTGAAGTAGCCTGTCATAAGAAGAGATTGGCAGCGTGGGCTTTTTGTGTGTTTGTCAGTGATCAAACTGTCTGGAAGCAGACCTTGGAAGATCATGGTAATCATGTCTGCATGTGTGCAAGAGGCTTGTTCTAAAGTTGACGTTGAGATAATTCAATTTTCTCTTTCTTTAATTTCACAAAAATTCTCAATGGTGATCTTCTAATAAAATTGGTCAATTTTGGTTGATTCCAATGGACTTTTGTTTGTGCAATCCTCCCTTTGTGTGTGTGCATGTATTAGTATGCAGTGTGTATCATGGGCATGCGTGAATCAGCCCACTGTGATCTACTGCCCTGACTTCCCCTCCTTCCCCTCTGCAGAGCTCTTCCACAGCGTTCAAATGTTGCTCATAAGTGAGCCTGAAAGCTGCCGTCTCACCCTTCTGAGCTTTTCTGCTATACTGTTGCACCACGTATGCAAGACACTGCAACAGTCTCCCAACCTCCTGGCAACTTTGGGCTTCATTTTTTTGCCAATTTATTCATTGTTTTTCACACAAATAGAATGCGATTCAAAAACAATTTCCATCAATTTGACCACTTAATTTTTTATTTGTTTTATGTTGGCAAGAAAAAGGAATCTGACATTTTGCTGTTGCTTTACTATACTACAGCTTAATTCAGTGGATTACACATGAGAAAATTGCTCTATTTTCAGAAAAAAGAGGCTAAAAAGAGACTTTATTTTGTCTGACAAGATTCAAGCTCACAGCTTTAAAGATTCATATTTGACAGATTCGTCAGCTGGTGTTAGTCTTTCTACAAAACCGTACATCTTCCCATTTTTTCAATTTAAAGTCCCCCCAATTATATTTTTTTCTATTCTAAAATCGCTCCCAGTGATCTTTTTATTATGATGATGCCATTTTAAGCCAAATTCAAAAAGCTTGTGTTGTTTTTTAAAACATATGTTGTGCAGCATGAGCTTGTTAGCTCCGCTCATTTCCCATCAGCATTTTGTTTACACTCTCTTCCTCTAGCTTATAGCAACTCACAAGCCCAAGCTAGATTTAGAATAGTAAAAAAAACAAGCAATATCGGAGCTATCCAGTCGCAGAGTTTTGAGCCAGATGGCAGCACAAACTAGGAAAACAAAGACGTTAATGGATCTATTTGTCTACAAGTGGATGCATCTGAATTGCAGCGGGGAAGGGAGACTTTGGCCCACCTAGGGCTGTTGCTGCGTCACAAACTGGACTGTTGCTGATCAGAATAAAGAAATACTCAGAACTGCCGTTTTAAATCTTAAATGATTTCATATATGTTCTCCATTATGAGAAAAATGCTACAAAAAAACTGTTAAAAACACGATTTCATTAGTGTGTCTTTAAACACATAATAAAGCACGATGCAGATAAATAAAATTAGAGTTCAGTCATAAGAAAGAGTGTGTCTTCTTCCAAATAAAAGGATTTTATTCCCTCAGTCACAAATGAGTTGCCACTGTTGGGAGCCAAGACGTAGAGCCGTGCACAGATGCTTGTTTTTAGGGTGCTAACAGAGAGAATTGTGAATGAGGAGAAGAGAATTGAGAATGAAGGGGAGGGGGAGCACAGCTCGCAGAATCAGGCCATGGAAGAAGAAAAGTGCTTCATCATTCAGGCTGATATATTGTACTTATCAGGTGCTGCAGAGGGGATCAGAGGAATGCACCAACCGAGTCACTCTGTAATCGTTGAGACAATATGCAGTGCGTCGTAACAGGAATACTGTACATTTGTCTTGAAGAGACACTTTGAGAGTGTGTTTTCACACACACAAACTTTTTCTTTAATGCATGAATTAAAGTATTCCAGAGAAAAGAAACGGTTTCAGATCTTGTCTGCAGCATTTCTTGCTTATGGTGGAGTAAGCCAAACCATGGCGTGCTGTACAATATTAAAGCGATCCAGACTAAGAGTCGCGTCGAGCACTATCACCATCCACAATCATTAGCGGAAGTTTTTCTCGAGCAAGTTCCTAAATCTCTGCAGTTCTTTTCTGACCCAAGACTGTCTGAATGTGAAAGGATGAATTTTCCAATGTGGCATAAATAAATGATCACATCTGCTGGCGAGCTAGCATTACATTAACTTTCAGAAACGGAGCGGATTTCAAAGTAAATGTGACACAATTGCATTGCTGCATCATTTCTAAGCGTGTGATTAATTGGCTGTGGGGGTAACTTAAAGAAATAAAATCCCAGCGTGTCAGGTGACATCTTTCGAACTGCCTGTTTTTACAGCTGAGAACGGAAAGCAATGAAACTCCAGCATCCGATAGTGCTGTTCATGCTTAGTCCAACATGCAAGTGTCAAAAGTGTGACAGGCGTTGGCATTTACAAGCAGATTTTTCCAGTGCGTGACTGACTGAAGCTGTCTGCTCGAGGAATGTCACAGTCATCCACACATATCTTCCTCATGTTCTCCGTCTGCTCAATGTGGACAATGCCTAACACACACAGACATAAATAGTCCTCACCACTCAGATCCTTAATATTAATGGCTAATGGGGACTTATCTGTCTTGGCTGGTTGGGCAGTTATAATTATTACAAAAAGAAATGGTGCAAGCGGGAGATCTTATGAGTGATGGACAGGCAGACATGCTTTATTATGCAACAGTATAATGGCAGTGCTAATTTTCATAAAGATTCATCCTCCCACCGTGGAAACTCATCATTGCGATGAAGAGAAAGAGGCAGTTGCAGCCATGGCACAGTCATACTCATTTGCTGTTTTATTAAAAATGATTGACACGGTCAGAAGAACCAATCTCCAGTTAAAGTGCTTCAAAAGTCTTTAGTTTCATCCAGTGATGTATACCAGGTTAAAAAAGTTATTTTGCAGCTCTCAACACGTTGATGTGGCCGCCACACACTTAAGCGTGGTGGTATTTATATACCAGTGCATGCAGTTAATGTGCTTGGTTATGCAAATATGCCATGACAGGGGTGAGTTGCCTTGGCTTAATGATAACTAACGTAGTGGTATAGCTGCATGCTTTTTTTGAAAATGTTACTGTTGTGTAATGTCTGTAACATGAGCAAAAGAGGTTTTCTTCTTGTCTGAATATCCTGAAATTCTTCTGGCCATTTCAATAAGGAGAGAAATTAGGAAAGTGAGTAAAGATTTATTTCTGTTAAAGATAAATGTTCATGACATAAGTCCATAATCTTTGGGAGTTTGGCTCTGACAGTTTCTACAGAGCTGCAGTAGTTCATTACAAATTCACCTCTGAGTTTTGGGTGGGACTGTAGGCGTGGAGAAAGCCCAGCCTCTCTTCCCCTGATCCATCTGATTACACTCTACTGCTAGCTCGCAGCCCCAACCTAACATTAGTGGTGCAACAACAATGGCAAGGAATATTGGAGCTATCAGTCGTGCAGTTTTGATCCAGATGCCAGCCTGGATGAGGAAAACAAGGTATGAATTCGGACTGGACACATTTGGTTCGTTCAAAGTGACCAGAGTTTGTCTCTTTTTTTTTATGGGTGACGTCACAGGTGCTTAAATGATTGTACCTGACGTTGATACAGACATTCAAATTTGATCAGCGAAATATAAACAATTGAAATACATTTAGGTTTCATTTTATGACATTGATGTACATTTAAAAATGTGCCAAACTGAATACATGAGTTAGATTTTTAGATTCAGAACTGTAATCAGCCTAAAAACCATAATTTTCAGTACAGCTGTTTTTCCTCCATTAGATTTCACGGACTATTGCATTTGCACTGATTGGTGACAACGAAGATGGTGCGTAAAATGCGCCAAAGTCCCGGGGAAAACGAGGAATAAACCCGACAGTGAGTTCTGCATTGCGCCCTGTGCGGTTCATCAACTAGCAGAGTAGCGTAAAACAAGGCGAACGTGAGGATGGTAATGACGTCAATGTGGATCCAGGGGGAGGGCAGGATGGAGGCAGCGGGAGGGGTCGATGGGACTGTGCGGCAGCTGCAGCATCACACTGAGCGGCGCGTCGGTGCAGCGAGGAGTCCAGCAGCTCTCTGACCGCTCCGAAGGGAGCAGACGCGCCTTTTCCGGGGAGATCTGTGGTCTGTGACCTGCCGGGAGGAAGCCGCTCTTTCACTCGCTTTCGGTTTTTTTTTTCTCTCCTCGTCAACCACGTAAGGTAATGCCATCGATAAATATGAAACTGGAGATGGTGACCATCATCGCCTGCGAAGTAGACACCGAGGTGTTTACGTCAGACAAAATGCAGGTACGGCTCTCCGGTGAAACGCACGCTGCTACCCATGAAGAGTTTGCCCTTGTGGCGTGCTTGTGCGGCATTCATTCATTAATTTATTTATTTACTTTGGACTGCCTGCATGCTACCCTGTGGAAGTGCACGCATGTCTTGCTGACGTTGAATGCAGCTCCCTTCCAGACGAGGATTTTTATCAATGGGAGCGCATGAAGACGCGCGTCCGGGGCTCCTTGCGCACAGAAAAAAAATGATCAATTGCAATAATGTGTTTTTAATAATTGAAATGAAAGGAGAAAAACAAGGTGGAAATGAGGCTCCAAGTGCATGATCTGCGTTAACTTAAATGTGTCAAGAATTTGCGTCAGGAATCGGGAGATGGTGCGCAAGTTGAATGGGAGGGTGTGATTGGTGGAATTGTCCATGCAAGACACATGCAGGGAGACAAGTGAGGCCGTTTCCAGACGCAGATGCAGACTAACTACTGCCTGTCCAAGCAGCATTGCAGGTGCACCATTACAGTCAAACGAAGCATTTCAGAGAAACCACAAAAACGCCACTTTACGTTGAGAATTCAAATGTTTTTTCTAAATGTTTGACTTCCCCACGCAGGAATCTAAAAACTGCTTATTTTTCCAAAGCTCATTAACACAGAAGATATTGCTTATACGTAGACATGAACAAATGTTCAACAAACTTGTTCAGTAGACATGGACAATGGACCAAATACACACAGAGTGGACAAAAAAACATGTTTTTGGCCCATACCTTATAAGCTTAAATACCAGTGACTGTAAATGGAGAAAGATGGCTAATTGAATTCTGGGTAAATGTCACTTTCTTTAAAAGTTTTGTAGCATTGAAGGCTTCAGATGTCTTTCTTTTTTAACAAAAATGATAGAAGAATAAAGAGGAATGGAGGTGGATGAATGTCTTAGTCCAAACTGCTGCACCTTTGCTTTTTAATCCTGTATGTGTGTTCTTTTTTTGAGATGACGTATTGTGCTTGTTATACCGTGAACACAGGAGGACATAACGCACGGTACAAGCTGACCCCTGTCTAAGCTTGTGGCCTGCATTCCCCCGGTGAGCCGGGCAGCTGCTCAACAGTTTCCAACCTTTGCAGACCAGCCAAGTTTGAGAGAGATGTTGCCTTGCAGTTGTTTTCTGACTAATCCTTAAAGATTTCATTTAATTAGGTTATGCTGTGTGACTGATACGTCTCCCTTTCATCACATAGGGACTCCTAATTGAAAACACATGAGATGTGCTTTTGTGTGTCACCACAAAAATGTTAGGTTGAAATGTCTTGGGTAGGTTAAAACCAGGACCATGGAAGATCACAAAAAGACTTTGGTCAAACATTTATTCTCAACTAAGAAAAAGAACGTACTTTGGAATGACAAAGAACAGCACTGATCCTTGTTTCTGGCACATATGGAGCTAAAGTGAAGGCTGAGCAATAGTGCGGATAAAAGCAGGGCACGTGTGGAACGATCTCTGACTGAGCTCATCTTCCTGTCAACTTGCTCTTCTTCCTTATTATCACCAAACACGGTCTGAGCCTGTCTGAGGCTTGTGATTGTACGATTACATCGTCATCTGAAGATGAGAGGCAGTAGGTTTTTCACAAAGGCGGAACTGCAATACATTTGTGGATTGTTGTGATGTAAAGATCTATCAAAGAAGCTTTAGACTGTGGTATCTGAATGCACATGGAAAGGATTAATAGGACTTTAATTTGAGATGCTTTGTGTTTGGACAGTGCTGAAATGGCTCTACCCACTCATTGCTTCAGTCCCTGCTTGTTATGTCATTAATGTGCCAGACACTGAGACTGTCCACAGGACAGGTAGTTGTTACCATAATGGCCTGTGGCTGAGCAGGCTCTTATTTCTAAGTGCTTACTTGCATTTTTGAGACACGTCGTGGTGGCTGTTGTGGTTGGAGTAAGTGAGGGCAAAGCTCCTGGTTAACATCGGACTGTGAGCATCTTCATAACATCACTATCATTACCTGAAAAAGCAACCGGCATCAGCAGACAATGCCAAAGGACATTAAGTGAAGGTCATTGCCCGTTGGCAAGGAAGCTTGGACATGGATGCAATTTTTACAGTTACCCAACATGCTTCATTTGTTTCTGACATTTGCATCCTCACCTTTTTATTTGTCCGCCTGCAGTTTGGAAGCGTGCATTTTCATCCAGGCCTTTTAAGTAAATGACCGGGCCTCCTCTTTCTAAATTTAAAATATATGTCTTCTATCTGTTTCCAAAAGAAATCAAATTGTCTTTATCTATAAAGAGACAAAGCTTGATTTGTACCTCACCACAACCCTACAAGTAACAAAAGACAGCCATTTTTAACTGCTCCCCCCACAAACATCACACAACTGTAGTAACACTGATGCAGCCGCGCTCCACAGGCGATCATTTTAGCCACAGCAGTGAGTCAGCAGACATCTTTGTCAGCAAACGCGCAGTTCAGAGGACGTTGTTAGATGTTTCCATCTGTCTGGCTCACTTTCCATCTGTCCTCCGCTCCGTCTAACTGTTTACCCGTCACTCGTGTCATGTGTCTGTTCTCAGGCCCTCTCCTCACAGCAATTATGCTGGTTGTGGGGGGAAAAAAAACGAGAGAACTGATGACTAATCTCCTGTTTGTTTTTAGCAAAACTGAGGTAGTTTTGCTGACGTCAAATCATACTTTTGTCAAAAACTGCAGAAGCTCGTTTGGAGCCTCTAAAGCCGCAAACAAGCAGCAAAACGCCACTTTAGTAGAATTATAGCCCATTACAGTTCCTAATGTCACATGTGTCGTGTTTGGATTAAAGGTTGATCAAAGGGGGGGCTTTTTTCCCACTGAAACCACATAGAGATAAAGGCAGCCAATAATAGTTTCAAAATGAGCTCAAATCAGCAAACTGCTGCTGATTGGTTGACTAACTCTCCCCTTAGGTCATTCTATTCTCACTCTGCAACAAATTTTGCACAAACTGAACAATTTCAGCTCTCAGCATAGACTCCATACTCCACCTGAATTTTAATACTGCTCTCAGACAGTTGCGACATGTTCTGACCAGCTGTTGGGTGGCGGCAAAAGGAGCAGCAGTGGGACAGATGAAATGCATGTAGACAGTGATGGTATCATGTTTCGTGCTGTGAGGAAACCAGATCCGCATCCTGTCAGCGTTGAGCGATTCAGGATCTGAGTGTTGGGGCTCAGGTGTGCCTGCTCCCCTCACTTTGTCCACTAGGCAGCTGGAGATGGGAGGTTCATATTGACCTGAAACACAAGAGAAGCGCCCAGGCTCAGGTGTCAGGTAAAGATTGGAGCCGTGTCCGCTACGGTGTCGTAGAACAAAGGACAGTCTCCCGGGTGGGGGAGTCCAGTTACCATGTGGGAAAGAGGATGCAACGATGAGGTGATAACTGCAAAAGAAAAGTTTTTTTGAAGGCACGGTAAATAAATATTTTCACTCAACTAGACAGAGAAACAACATTACACAATGGCAAATCCTTGTTTTTAAACACAATCATTTATTGAACATTTAAATGAAGGACTATGACCAAAGAAAAGACAACGGTAGCACCAGCCTGCTGACTTCGAGAATTATATTACAAGCAAAAAATAAACTGTCAATCTAAATAAAAAACAATGTTTATATTCCAGTAAAATTTTGGACCTAAATGGTTTTTTGACCCCCATTTGATCTAATCACTCAAACATATGGTTGCAATTTACCATAGTTTTGGACCACAAGTCGCTTCAGAGTATAAGTCACACCCCTGGCCAAACTATCCAAAAAAAAAACACGACTTATTCTCAAAAAAAGTACAGCAAATTTAAACAAAATTAACTGTTCTATATCTGTTTAGGTTTTTTTTTTTTATTTTATAGCTTAGAATAAAATAGAATTTCTTTTCAAATCAATGAAAAATGCCTCCTTACTCTCTTGAAAACTGTCACTTTGCTGTTGTCTCAAAACTTCCTTAAAGGACTTTAAGTAAAACAGTAAAACAAAGAAAAATGTTTGGTATAATCCAATCTGGTCCAAAATTTTCCAGTAAAGCAATGTAGGTTTTTAAAAACGAGAGAGATGGCAGTGACAAATATTTGGTGAAATCTCAGTATACATTTGTGGAGGGAAAAGCTCGCTTTTACAGGACCGCCTTAAAGATAGCATTTAGAAGAGATTTGTTTTTTTAAGCTGCCTGAACATTTAGCTTCTGAAGTGGTGCTGTACTTTAAAAGCACCTTGTTAGTTATTTAATAAGTTTGTGTTTAAACCCCGTCAGCGCAGATTCCCAGCATGCATTTTACAGCTTTCCTCCTCTCTGCCTTGCTATTGCTCAGTCATGTTGCCAACAGAAAGACCAGAAAACGGTAAAATGCAGCAACGCCTGCATCTTTGACTCTAAAGCTGCTGATGTAGCATCATAAACGCGTAGTGTTGTGCAACTCTGTGGATTGCTGTTGCCTCGAGAGTGCAGATTTGTGTGGGAGTCTGTGTGGACCAACTTAAGACTCCTAAATGAGAGTGTTTGTTTAAAGTATGCATGTGTGTTGAAAGCTTAATTATTATATCGTAATTAACAGATTGGTGCTAATAGGATTAATGTGTTCCCACATGAGTTAAACTGATTTTAACCTTGCGGTGGACTCGCCATGCCCCAAAGGAGCGTCAGTGAAGGCTTGGAGTGCTTCATTACAGCGTTCACTTGAGGTATTGATTGCACCCTAACAACACTGGCACCATTCACAGCCCTGTTTGCTGCCTATTCAATCTTAAAGTAGCAAACAAAGCTGATAATCACCGGATGTTTTTGTTGTTTTCTAACACTCTGGATTTGCAGTTACCCTAATATTGATACCTTGATATATTCCCTCATTGCTCTGGTTAGTGGTTCTCTGTTTTTAACTAGTAATCTGATTCTCAATTTGTTTAATTTTTCCTTTTTTATCTTTATATAAATTATAATTTTAAATATAAGCTAATTAACAAACAGGCACAACTTTGTGCTGTTGCCATGGATACACAGACAATGTAAGCAGTGTAAGACTTTTAGGAAGATGCTGTAACTTTCCAGGAGGACAGATAATGCTTTATCTATGCTTTGTCTTTATCTAATACTGTATCTCTCTACAATTCACGTTTTGGAAATCAAAGTGTAGACTTTAAACTGAAGAACCCTTCAGTCAGCTTGCGAAAAAATGAGTGCCAAACCCTGAGCTCCGGGGTTATTTAAAAAAAAATCTAGACACCCCAGATTTAAAAAAAAAAAAAAAAAAAAAAAATTCAGTTTTGGTAGAAAAAGGATTTCTCTCCGAGGCTGAAAGTTACACCCACACTCCACCTCCACAAAGCTACAGTAAGTGACAAACACACAGACAATGCCTGTCACGACTGCAACATTTGTGGGAACAGAGTAACGGGCGTTATTAAAAACAAAGACGACATTTGCATTTACATCTGTTTACTGGCTGGTCAAAGTCACAAACTCCATGTCACAATTCCTTTTCAGAATAACATACATTTAACATTCAGCTGCTGCTGACATAAACTGATGATTTATTGGTTCTTACATAACAATATGCCAAAAAACATTTTTTGAGAAATTTTCTTGACCCGTGTGCCATGACTTAAAGCATCAGCCGTTACTTTATTAAATGTATTTAAGGATAATGGATTAATTAAGCAAGTTACTTCAAAATAATAGAATGTTTACTTTACGTTTTGTCTGTTTTCATTTACTTAATGGATCACTTAAAGACTGGTTTATGTAAAACGAATCTGCAAATCCTCTATGACTGCAGTCTGAAATAACTGGGATGAAATTTTGGCTTTTTTCTTCAAACAGAAATACAACAAATGATTCAATTTGGATAAATAAACTAAATCTATTCCACCTCTCAAATTTGGCATCAGTTTAGTTGTCTGGCCCTTTAGGAAACATGATAATAAAAAACAACATAATGGACCGCATAGTTTGGGGATAGAATTTCTTAATTATTCCATCACCAGTCTATTTTTAGTGTGGCTCTGCCCCAAGTGATCCTGAGGCTCCGTGGCCTAGTTTGTTGGTTTTTCACCCAGTTCCATTTCAGGCACAACAGTCTGGATCAAGCTGTGCTGCAGCTGTGCACGTGTCCGAAAGAAAAGCAGAGTCATTTCACAGATCTTTGCATCCTACATAATCCCTCCATGTTCCTCCACAGCCGCAGTGTAGTGCAATATAGAATTTAACTGAGGATTACATAATTAGAGGACTGTACCATTTTACCAATATTAGGGATGTCACAATTCTTGGTTTAAAACCGAACCATAGAACCGAATCTCAGGGAACGTGTATAATTGCATCCCTGCCATTATGTTTACTTTAAAAGTGAACCAATTTTAATAAGAATGTATTATTTCTTGTTTAATTACACCAGGCTTAGTCTGAGCTAGCTGTAGGGGCTTTCTTCATTATTACTTGCTTGTTAGCAAAAGTTAAAAAGGATTCTTTTTCAGAGTTTTTTGTTGTAGTTTTGTAATACACTAATCCTATATCATACTGAACCAAATCATGGAGAAATTGAATTAGGGTATCCCTAGCCAATATGCAAATATTCTTGAAGGTCCAAAGAAAGAATTGTGTCTTTGACTCAGAAGTTGTTTTCATTTATTGTAGCTTTAAAAGTTTTTTTTTTAATTAACTAAAACTAATTTTACTTTGAAATTACAACTAAGACCTTTCCTGTGTGTTTACTTTGGACTGCTTTTGGGCTGAAGAAATTAAATTAATCAGCAGCACAATTAGACTATTAACCAAAGCACAGATTTTTACGTTTCAATTAAAAGGTCAAATCTGATTAAAAAAAACTGATCAAAGTTGATGAACTTTTAAAAGTCCACTCAGATTAAAATTGTGTTTTTGATGTTTTAACATGTTCTTGTAGCATTTTTCTCATAATGGAGGACATATATTAAGAAAAATAAGATTAATATTACATTTATCAGTATTTCTTCATTCAAATTGTTGAGAATCAGAAGCAGATGAAATAATGGCATTGGAAAAACCTTGTAAGTGTGACATTAGATTTACAACGGCAAGCTCCCAGCACCCAGTTCAGCTCCATGTGGAAGCATTCACTTGCAGACAAATAGATCCATGAACGTCTTTGTTTTCCTCGTCCAAGCTGGCATCTGCTTCTAAACTGTACGGCTGGGTAGCTCCAATATTGCTAATTTTTGTTGCACCAGTAGTGTTATGTTGAGGTTGTGAAGGGCTGACAGTGTAAACAAAGGGATGACGGGATGAGGGGGTGGGCTTACTCCACTCTTGCTCACAACTCTGAGATGTAGTTTTAATGAACTACTACTGCCTGCAGGAACTTTGTCCTAGAAAATGACAGTTTAAAAAAAAAATTGCCTAAAAATGACATAATTGTAATGATAAGATCGCTGGGAACGCTTTTACAATAAATCAAAATATGATTGCAGTAGGACTTTAATGAACTGCTAATCTACAATGACAGTCCACTTTTCTGTTTTTTTACATTGTTTGCAGCAAAAACACTCCAGGATTGAGCTGCTAAAAACTTCTCATTTGTTATCTTGCCTACGGATCAGGATGAGCTGGCAGATCTGCTCACTGTCACTGCACCCTGGCCGTCAATGAAACATAATCCTACCTTTACATGAGATAAGGAAGCACTTAAATCACGGTTATCTGTTTCCGAATAACACGTAATTCCCATTCCTGGCTGATTGAAGGCCTTGGAAAAGGTGTAAAGCAGATAGATCCTATAAAGTGCTTCATTCTTCAGCGTAGTCACACCCCCTCCTTCATTCCCTTTAGCGCTGTTCTGTCAATCAATGCAGGTTATTGTTCCACCTTCTAAATTCAGCCCAGAAGGAACTGTGCTGACATTGTCTCATAAATCTCATGCCCTAAACCGACAGATGATTGTGTGTGTGACAACTGCTTGCTGGCGCTGCGCTTGCTGCCTTGTGAGTCATGCCCACAGCAATGGTGCCGCTCTTTCTATTACCCTCAGGGACACAACCGCCTCATCATGTAGGAGGAGGCACTTTTCTCAGGAAAAAGTCTTCAACCTGCACTGGAGTGGCTGCAATTCGTCATAAAGCGGGATCACTTTCTCTCTTTAGGGTTTTTAATGTTGACATTTTTGGCTTTTTCTCTCACTTTCGCTTTGGTCTTTGTTCCTGATATTCTTCAGAAGATGTTGAAATTTATGAAGAAGTAACTGATGCTTGATGATCGTTTTTCATCCCATTTTCCTTGTGATTTGTGCAACATTCCTTTGTCACTTTTGGTGGTTGAACTAGAAAGCTACAAGGAGGTTTCCCACTCCAATCATCTTTTGATCTATGTAAAAATCGTTTCCAACAGTCTTTTAATTATTATTATGTCGCTTTTAGCCCCTCCCCCCCAACTAACATTACCGGTGCAAGTACATTACAGTCTTGAGCCAGATACTAGCTCAGACGAGGAAAACAAATACATCAATGGATCTAGTCTAAGCTTTTTCAAATGGGAATTTGAAAATTTTTTATATTTATTCACAATATATGAATAGAAAAATAGTCTGAAATGCAATTTTAAGCTAAATTTTCAAGCTTAAAATGCCACAAGAACAAGTTAAAAACACCAAAAATATGATTTTCATTGAAGTGGGTCTTTAAAATATGACTGAAAATAAATTATAGAAAAAAAACACACGCATATACTTTCAGAAATCCAAGAGACCATCTGATGGACGGGACTCCGTTGTTCAGAGAAGCTGGAAAGGTTGAGCCAAAAATGTGCTGAACTGAATGTAAACGTGATTGAACTGCAAAACCACGACCTGGATGACGGAGAATCTTCCGACACATGGAAAGTTTGCTATAACATCTCGTGGACAATATTAGAAAAGTTAAAGATGTTTAAAAATAAATATTTTTTTCTGATAATAAAAAAAAAATTAACTGTAAAAAGTATTTTTAAACGAATGAGTGTAGTTAGGTAAACTGTATTTTTTAAGTATTCAGAAACTAAAAACAGTGTTGAACAAACATGTTGTTACTTTTGTTGAAGTCTAACAATTTTGTACATTTTAACCTACGTAATGCCTACATTTATTTCCAGTTACAAAAAAAATATCTTTTTCAGTATTTTCATAATTTCAAGGTGATGCTAATGTAGGTGGAGCCCTGAATTAAATGCCACGTGAAGTGGTTTGTTTGCTCTTTGTAAATTAGTTATTGAAAATAAAATACATTTTTTAACTGATGTGAGGTTATTGGGTTTCTTGTTCTTGCATAATTAAGTGAGTTAACTGAGTTTGTTGATATTCCAAATGTATTTTCTGTGCATTATGCAGAACAGCTTCTCGTTTCCAGTTTATTTTGTTTTTGGGTTTTTTTTGCTGTTGCTGTAGAAGAGAATCCAGCTTGCAGAGCTCCACCTTGACTGTTATGTAAAGGCGTTGCTGTAATGACCAGACTTGCAGCTTCAGTTAAGCCCAGTTGTTTTGCTACTTGAGAGCTGTTACTTCTCACCTCCTTCCACCTGTCTTAACACCCAACGCCTCTCTCATTACCTGAAAAACAAAACTGTGAGCAAAACCAGACTTTAGTAAGTAAATAACCAACATCTTGGTATAATGTCCTTCATGCTGTTATATCCTCCAAACAACATCCTAAAATAAGTCAATTGTGGAAGGATTGACAGAGAAATTAGCTTTTCTGTCCTTTTCATTGAGTTTTATTTGTGTCTTTAAAAGAAAAAAAATGTATATCCTGCTTTTGTTTAAGCAGAAAAAAACATCTTTTCATTTTGTCTGTTCGGAAGTACATTTATCAGGCCTTGTTTTAGGTTGCATATGTGTTTGTTCGTTGTCCACATCTCACATGCTTCTTGCTTCCATCATAAACAAGTAAGGAAAGTGGGTTAACACTGGGTATAATATAAAGACATACATTAGTAATCACATTCTCACTTTCCATGGATGTATCAACTCCATCAGACAGGGTTAAGGAGAAATAGCTGTCTGCTGTTATCAAACCCGATCCGCAAACTGCCCCACATCAGTTCTGCTGCCAAAACATCCCTTTAGGTAAAGGAAGTGTGTTTGTGTTTGTGTGTGTGCCACTGTACAGCTTATCAGTTTTTCTCATGGCGTCCCATGACATGTGAGTCATAGTAGCTGGCTCATGCTCATGGAAAATGCAGCGTTTGAATAAGGGCTTAAAGTGGGCCCTGCTGATAGGCCGTACAAGTGCTTTGTTTTCGTTCTCTGCCTACTCATGATTGTGCTACAATCGCGAAGGTTGGCCTGTAAACAATAGGCTGGTGAAATGTGCCAGCTTCCTGCAGTGACATTTTAAACTTCCTGTTTTCTTGAATTGGCTCAGCATTTACGTAATATCTCCAAAGTCATTCATGTTTTGAAAAGAAAAAAATGAAATGTGGAGTGTTTAAGTTATTTCCGTAAAAGGTTTTTTTCCTGTTTAATTATTTCATGGCTTGTAACTGCTTGCTTTATCTTCATTAAACTGGACACACTTCTTTAAAGACCCACTCTAATGAAAATTATGTTTTTAGGGTTTTTAAAAGGTTCTTGTGGTTTTTCTTGTGGTTGTCGTTTTTCTCATGAATCATGACATATATAGAGATTATTAAGCCTAAAATTGCATTTCTGAGAATTTTTTTATTTAAATCATTATAACTGAGAAGCAGACAAAAAAATGCAGTTAAAAAAGAGCGTATATGTGATGAAGAAAATAGGTTGGGCGGGCCACAAACTTTATTCTCCGCTCTGCACTGAGGAGGGGAATTGGGGGTGGGGTTGCTCCATTCCAACAGTCTTGCCCCGAGGGGAATTTCTACACTAGAATTTTTTTTATTTTGTCTAAAAACTGGATACTTATATAAAAGAACACTTTTAAAATAGATCATTAGATAATCAAAGTGGGACTTTAACCTTCTGGATTTCATCCTCGGTCGAAAGACAGTCCAAACACCTGTAATTTCTTTGGAACATACAGATAAAAAAAGGCTGATAAGTTTATTTCAATTTATAACACTAACTTAAACAATTCCTTCATTTACCTAAAGTGAGAATTGGTCTCATTGTCAGCTTGCTTGCTGTAGTTCTCACATACATCAGCTTTAAGTGGGTAATTGTTATTTCACAGCTATTTACCAAGGAATAATAGACAAACAAAACAAAGATGTGGCTGTAACGTGGGCTTTCTAGTTTCACACTATCTGGCCAATCTATAGATGGAAGAAATGGACAGAAGAGCCCTGGACTAGTGTGACTTGGAGTCACTGGTTTCGATACTTGGGGTCTGGGTATACCTAGGTCAAAGGTCAAAATTCCATAACTTGAAGCCATTACAGGACATATTAACATGTCGTGCTGCTGTTGACAAAAACATCAAATTCCCCAATGATGATGCTAAGCATTATAGCCTTTCTGGGCTGTTCAGTGATCATAGGAGAAGATACAGAAACCCACCACACACAGATCAGTAAGTTCAATTAAGTCCAACCACCTGCTACAGCACAAGCTTGCTGTGATCAGAACCTTGTAGCAGAGTCCGGGAAGCGTCCACAAGCTCTGCAAGTTGGACGAAAGAGGAACAACATGTCCGCTGAGTCCTCAGAACCTGCGGAAATCCTAACTGGACCTTTTCCAAATCCTAGAAAACATAACAGCAATGCACGAGAACATTATTACATTACAGATACAGATACAGATAACATTGTTATCTCATACATCTCTGGACTATGAAATTCAGAAAGATTTTGTTTGGTCAGAACAAAATACATTCCCATTTTCAATTTCCTTTCAACGCTGAGATAGAAACTTGTTCACCCTGAGAACAAAATGATGATGAAACAGATAGAGTTCTGCAATACATATTGAGTAGTGACAGCCCCCACCCCAGCTAAGGATAAAAGGACTTCCAACGCCCCAAAACCACTTTTTGTTAACAGGAACCAATAGAAGCCTATCTGGATAAATGAGTCTACACATACAAAACAAAGCCATATTACAGCTTTTTGTTTGTTTGTTTATTGGCTGCAGAAGCGTGTGAATAAGCTCATTTTGCTTGTTTTAAATGTAATTGTTTCTTGCATAATGAAGCAGATAATATTATGAGGATTTTTCTCTGTTAAGTTGTAGTCATTTTTGAATTACCGTATTTTTCTGCACCATAAGGCGCACTTACAATCATAAGATTCATTCAAAAATCTGCCGTGCGGCTAATCCAGCGCGCCTTTTGTGTGCACCGAGTTTCAAAAGCTGTAAAAAATATTAATGTGCGACTTTAGGAAGCGCTCCGCTCGAAATACAGAAACAAACCCCCTAAATAAGACTGCGTCTAATAATACGGCATATGTTGAATAAAATACGGCCCTTTTTTTAAATAACATACTTGTGCTCTCCTTTTTCCAACTTTTTGACCGTTCCTCACCTTATTTTCCAAAATACAACAAAGTATTTAGGTTAGTTAAAGCTAGGGGTCGGCTATACCAGACAAAGTATTTATTCAATAGCAAACTTTCTTTTGTTAATTATGGGTGCAGCAAATACATTTTTATTGAGTTACAGATAAAGTCAGTTTCAAAATAACAGTCATGACCTCTCAAACATGCATAAATGTTGTCAAAATAATCACAATTTACAGACATAATTCCTCATTTTGTAAGGATGCGCCTCGCTACTATGCTAAAGTATAACTCTGACTGAAAATGGTATGATAGAGGCTGTGGGTGCAGTCAGATCTGAAGCTTTGCCAGCTGCTCAGATGCATAGATGCACCAACATGAAAAGAAGATTGGAAAAAAAACATGAAAAAAAATGTGTTTATCATGTTTTTTTTCTATTGGAACACAGTAAAAACACTGCACGGTAATGGATTTAGTCAGTTGCCGTTTTTCAGACAAATCGATGAAGGGAAACTTCTGCTAAGTAACAGGTTTGTTCTTTTAGAATGAATTCATTTTTATAGAACTCTATAAAATGTATAAAATAATGTTTTTGTTGTTCTAGAAAGCAGTTTAGAACTTCTAAAAAACAACAGAAAAAAATAAAGAAAAAAGCTTTTCTTAAAAAGTTAAAAAGATGCTAGGGTTTGTGGTGATTTTTGTCATCCCTGCTGGGAGACAGTCGGCACGGAAACAAGGAATAGCACTACAGATTACTCAGATATCAGCTCTCCTGGTGGCCCTCTCCCTTTTTGCCGTCATGCTGAGTTGTTTGATTGAGGTTACAGCTGAGGAGGCTGATTGGATGCCCAAGGAGGGGACTGAGAGATGTACAGATGAGCCATGTGGGCACCAATAAGGATTGAGGCCTCAGGACAAAGAAAGAAATGACCTAAAAAAAGATGCAATTAGACTAAGGTCAAAAAAGGAAGAAAGCAGGGTAGAAGAGACAAAGAGCTGCAGAAAAAGAGGTCTTTAGTTTAAAAATAAAAAGCCTAAAAGAAAGATTTCAACTTAAAACTCGAAGGAAGACCAGTTTTTTGCTTTAATTTATACATTTACCTTTTATTTTGAGGATGTAAATTTTTTTTTCTTGATAATTTCTCACATACATGTTAATGCAACTTCTGCACATAACAAAAATATTATATCAGATTTATTTGAGTGTTTTTATGATTATTTTTTTTGCATTTTCCGGAAAATAAATTGAATAAAGGGTTAGGTCAGGCTAAAAATGTTTAGTAAAACCTTACTTACCCTTTGCTTCCTAACTCCAAACAAACAAACCCGTTGTAAATAATTACTTCAAACATTGTTAAGGCTTTATATATATTACCTAACATGCTGATGCATACACAACGCTAAGCAATTGCATAAGGAAACCTTTCTGAATGCTTTGTCTGTTAACACATTATTTAACAATTAAATAATTCATAAATAATAGATTAGTACTAACTTTAACTAACTAGTACTACTTTTATTTAACTAATAAATTAGTTAAATAATTAACTAATGTTAAAAAAGAGGCACTTTTCAATAACTCAAGCTGCAAAACAAAAAAAGATTTTAAAAAATCTTTTAAAAAATTGTAACATATTGAAATCAATTCTTATTCTGAATCTCCAAAGCTATATTTACACTAGTTGAATGGATTTTTCTGTGTAGTAAAGTGATGGATGTCCTCGTCCTATTGAGCTTGTGTTTCTGTGTTTTTATCTTCTGCAGGAGAGGTTTGAAGCGTTGTTCAGGATTTATGACGAACACACAACCTTCCAGATGTTCAAAAGCTTCAGAAGAGTTCGGATCAACTTCAGTACCCCAGAGGCAGCCGCTCGCGCTCGCATCGAGTTGCATGAATCTGAGTTCAACGGCAAAAAGCTCAAACTCTACTTTGCTCAAGTGAGTTTCTTGGAAATGGTAGAAAGGGGCATTTTAAGGGAAAAGTCTTTTTATTTTGAATGTTTTTTCTTCCCATCACCTTGTTTCTTACGGCTTGCAGGTGCAAAACCTGTACGAAAAACTCTCAGAAAAAGTTGACACTGATTCTCCCTTCAACTTCTTTCATTTGTTCCTTTTCATAATGTTTTTAAAGCAATACTTGCTTCACTGAGTTACACCTGACTGCTCCCTCAGCCCACAAACCGTCTTGTCAGTAGCCATCAGTCATGCGTTCCAGTGCAGGAACACATTTGAGGATTTCTCCTGCATTGCAGATGTGTCAGTGTGTCTGTCTGAATTTTGCCTGTGGAGAAACGAAAGTTATGAAAAGTAAAGTGATGTTCTGTAGGAAGAGCACTCGTTTAAGAGGAGGGATGACAGTTTTGTACATATTCATTCACTGATACCTCACACACTTGCCGGTGCAAGTGTATGAGAAGTTGCTTAGAACATTTAGGATTTAAAATTTGCACAATTTTACAGAGATTTTATGAAGTTAAACACAATTAGAATGAAGAAGTTAGAAAATTATACAGATTTAAAGCATTAATTTTTCTAGCTCTGAGAGTTTGAAACACTTTCTCCTATAACATTTATGAGTTTTTTATCTCCCTTCCAACAGATCCAGAATGGTGACGAGGACATAGACAAGTCTTATCTGGCCCCTCCACAACCCGTGAAACAGTTTCTGATTTCTCCTCCTGCCTCGCCGCCTGTGGGATGGAGCCAGAGTGAAGACGCTACACCCGTCATCAACTACGACCTGCTATGTGCCGTTGCCAAGCTTGGTCCTGGTCAGTACTCTTGTTCTTCTGACACATTTAAGTCACTATAAATGGCAAGTAAGAGTGATCATATTTTTTTAAAAACAACGTAATTTGAGCTTTGCATCACTAAACTGTGACCCAGGTGTAAACGGGAAATCATTTCATGCACCACAGGGGACGGAACAGAAAGGTAGGAAGCGGCTGCTGTGAGGTGAATGCAGTGGACATGATTTATGCTAAAGTGATGAGACAGATTAATTTTGGCCTGTTTTTAATATTAGCTTTGGAGAACATTTAGATTTGCCTTCACTGATGTAGATTTTCTGTTCATTTAAAGTGGTTTAGATCTTACTTAAAACCCAAAAGATACAAATTTCAAACCAAATTGTGAATACAATTTTGAAAATGTAAAAAAAAAACCTGAGTTTGGCCTTTGGAAATGTTACATACAGAAGGAAAAAAAAGCTGTCAGGTTTGAAACACTGGTAGATCAAAAAGTGGTAGATGTCATTTTTATGAGAAGACGTGAAAAAAGAGTGATATGTTGTTATCACAAGAAAACGAGGGGAAAAAAGATAGATGTCATAATCATGAAAAAAGGGGGGGAAAAAAGAAAAGGTAGATGTTATCACAAGAAAAAGATGTTACCGTGAGAAAACTGCCAAAATAAGGCAAGGAAGGCCTCTTGTGCCTTCGGTAGAAATGTAAATAGTTCTCTAATGTCATTTTCAGTGAAAACCTGAAGCTAAGCCTGTCTTTGTTCACTAGTTTTCCATGTTCTGATTTGATTCTGAATCACAGACTAACATGTAGTTGCATTCGTCTGATTAGTTTACCTTAAATAAGATAATTGTCCGGATAAGCCAAATTCAGAATAAGATGTGGAAAATGCATACTTTTTTTATAATAAGCCTATTAAAAATATTTTTGATGGTTTCGTGACTTCGATCATCATTTAAAGTTTTAAATAACATTTATCCGAGCTTTTTCTCTAAGATCTGGACACAAAAAGGGATACTAATGATAAAATATGTGTGTTTGATTCACTTCATAGTAAAAATATCATGTAACCAATGTTGCTGGTCATTTTTCAAGCTGGGGTAAAGGCGTACACACAAAATGATATAGTTTATAGTGCAGATTTTAGAATATTTTCAGGATCATGCAAATGAAAAGAAAGATCATTCTCGTTCAGAATTTAACCTCAACATAGGTCAAAAGTGCAGTGTTTTAAATTATAATAATGTAAGCAATTTGCTAATGTAACTAATGTCTAAGATAAATCGATCAAATCACTTTGTAGATCAGTTACAGTGCATGCAGGTGTCAGGTCAGTGCAGTCTTTCCCTCAGCAGCCTTTCTGCTCTGCCTCTTTCCGCTCTGCTAACAGGATATAAGGTTGCAGCAACAGTTTGTCAAATCAACAGCTTGCAGCACTGACTTCATCCCAGTGCACATTCATGCTGATAGAGTGGAAAGCTACGATTGTATTCACCTAAGCACCATTATTTTGCCCCACAGACTCTGTGAAACTTTCCACATGATCGCAAACATCAGCACACTGTGTCCACTTTTGCTGTTACCATAGGAACCCAAAGCATCAGGAAATGCCTTTGTTCCCTGTCTCTCATCCTTCCATGTGAAATCCAATAAGCGTTTGGCTGCTGCACGGCGCGCCGACTCCCTCTGTCAGCTCCCCGTGGCAACAGCAGGACTCCATTCACTGCCTGTCTCTGCGTTTGGCATCACAGTGAAAGGCTACCAGACCAATTTCCTCCTGTCTGGCAGATGTCTGATCTCATCTCCATGGCAACTGTGATACAATCTAGCAAGTGTGTGTTTTCAATTTCAGATGGCTCTGTCTGACTTTTGGACAAAGAGCCAGACTATTCCTGGATTGGTATTTTTGTTTGAATTAAAGCGATCTCCCGTGTCGATAAAACTGTTTGTCAATTGTTTTGTCAGAGTGTGAAAAAGGATTTTTTTTTCTACATTTTTTTCTCATCCCTGCAGGTGAAAAGTATGAACTCCACGCCGGGACAGAGTCCACTCCCAGTGTCGTCGTCCACGTGTGCGAGAGCGAGGCAGAGGAGGACGAAGCAGTGCGGCCAAAGCAGCAGATCGTCCAGACCAGGCGTCCCGATGGTCCCCCAACGGTCTCCAACTAGAGAACCCCCGTCACCGGGGCCGGCACCGTACCGCCCTTTAAACCTGCGACACACCCGTCCTCTCGATCTCTCGTCTCTGCACTCACAGAGAGCGTCGACGCCCCTCATTTCAGTTCAACTACAAGCAAAAACAAACATTGCTCAGAGACGGTGTTTGTGGCGAGCGCGGCGATGGAATGAGGCGGCTTGAAGGGAATGGATGAGAACCACACGCATGCACACACTCATCACATTCTGCCGACAGCGTGGGGACAGTGTGAGGCCTGCCTCCACCTCATCGTTCCCCCTCGTTTCCAGCAGGAGGGGGTAAAACACTCGTCCCACCACAGGCACCGGTCACCTACCGCACATTCTCAGCTCCGTTGCCTGCTTGTCCAGTAGCTTGCTAGCCGTTCCTCTCCATTTAAAGCTCAGTTTTTTTCTACAATAATCTTTGGAGATGCAACACAGAACCAGTTGTGTTGATGTTTAAATATACTTTTTCTTTGTTTATGGCTTGTTTTTCATTCTTTTTTTTATCTGCTGGTTTGCAGCTTCTGCTTTCATCAGGATTGTGTGTGATGTTCCTGCTCGTATCTGCATGTATATATTGTAATACAAAAAAAAAATACTCACAGAAACACAAATACTAAAATAGTGTAGGGAGGACAAATAAGCTACATGGCATCACACACAGCATAAAGCGCCATATGTGACTAATAAAATGTTGGCGATTGTTGGACTTTTTCTTTTTTGTGGAGAGGCTTTCTTTTCTTTTTTTTTCCTGTCCTTTGCAAAGCTACTAAATGTGTATTATTACTATGTATTTGATACCCCAAAACTTTTTGCATGCATACTTCAGTGGATGGGGAGCTGAAGTATTTTTTTATTGTTGTTTGTGATGACAGGAAAATTGTGGCATGAGTGCATATTGTTCCTGCAGGCTTAAAGCGACATCATTGTATGATTTGGTGAGATTGACGGCTTTGTCTTTAGCCTGATGGCAGACTTGCCTGTTTTTTTTTGTCCAGATTTGATGGATCAGAGACAGTTCAACCCTCTCGTTTCTTCAAGAGGAGACTTCTTTTTCTGACTCTGTTGTTCACATCTTTGTTGATATTGTTGTTCAATCAAACCCACTTTCTTTGTGTCGGGTTTCCTTTGAAACCAGCTACTGCTTGTTTTGCACTGAGAATCTCTTGATGTCTTGGAAGCGATGGTGGGGCTCTTGACCGCCTCTAGAATGCTGCGCTGCTTCTTGCTGTACATAGATGAGTGGTAAATCTTGGGAAATCTTCTTTTAGATGTTGTACCTGAAACCATTTCATTAAAAAAAAGGGAAAACGAAGCTTGCCTCATGAGAAAACAACCAAAGCATTCACTCGCCTCTCATTATTATAACAGAAAATTATTTTTGATCATCAAACCCTCTCAAAATGACTTGATAATTTCACTTTTACCACTACTGTACATCTTTTTTTCTTTTTGTCGACTAACTGTTTAGATTGTGTGTAAATTAACACAATTATTTAATAAAAATCAAAGTGGTTTGGGGCCATTTATGTCTTAATCATCCATCCATGCATTTACTGCACATGCTTCATCCTTTCTGGGGTCAACAGACAGCATGAAATCTCGAGGAACTTTGCTGTTTTTTTTAGCAAAGCATGTGAGCACTTTATTATTCTTTCTTTTACGTGTTTTAGACAAAGTGAGAAGCACACTTTTTTGGTTTCTTTCTTGTGTTTTGGGATTTTTTTTTTTGGTCTCGAGCTAAACACCTGGTCAGCCTTTTCACCAGCATATTGCAAAGAGTGAACCACTCCATGTCCGTTTGACAGCGTGAACTTCTCATGCCTTCTGGATCCGTGAGTACACGACTCAAATGGTGTTTACACGCAGTGCAGATGGAGGTTTAAAAATGAGGCAGTGGAACAAGAAAAATAAAAGAATAATACACTTTTTTTTGTTTGTTTATTTGTTTTTTTGTCCACAAGATTGGTGTATTCCGAGGAGGTTTCCAGTTTTTGGTGAAATGTGCTGCAGATGGATAGTAAAGGACGCAGCGGGAAGGATTTTCATTTAAACTCTGTGGACAGGGTGTTTTAAACTTGTGCACTTTGATCACAGTGGAGAAGAAATGTAAATTTATGTACATATGCCAAGTGTCTTTTCTTTCGTCTTCTCTGTTTTACGCTGAGGCCAGTCCTCGTGTGCAGTTTGTTCCAGCTTCTCTTGGCACTCTTGTAATGGAAACAAAAAAAAAAAAGTGTGTAACAGTGAGTCCTAAAGATGCTCGATCAAAAACCAACTGTGTCCAACGTGGATGCGGTTTGATTGTTTTGTTTTTTTATTTTTTATTTCTGGGAAACATCTACGAAACAGCAAAATAATACCGTTATTACTGTCACTGTTGTACTGTTTCTGTTGAAATCTGATTATTGTGTCTTGTATTGTAGAAATCCAAAAAACAAAGTAGCATATCAAGCAATAATTGACAGTACTATGATATCAGTATGTGTATATTACATGTTCTGTACTTATTTCTCAGACATGGTCTCTGTCTCTGACAGTATCTGTTTCTATTTGTGTAGTAAAATAGTTATTTGTTTCACATAGAAAAATACATAAAGACTTATTCTTAAAAACCATGTTTTAGTTTTGTCCTTGTTTAAATGTTTTGGGTTTTTTTAGGATGTATCAAAGCAGAAATACTATTCAGACCCAGTTTTAGTTAAACAGAACCTTCGACTCAGGATATTTAAAAAAAAAAAGGTAGCTGGATCTGGATTCATCTCACAGAAACATTCTTCTTTACCAATATTTAAAATGTAAGAAGTTGAAACCTTTAGCAAAAGACTTTGATATTTTTAGTATTTTTTAATTATCCAGTGTTATTAGAGCTTATTACATTGTCTCAGATATGTTTAGTTTAGAAGAGGGGTCTGGAACCTGAGGCTCTGGAGCCACAAGTGGCTCTTTTACCTCTCCTTGTGGCTCTCTGGGTAAAGAAAAATGAAATTGTTATTAATTTTAAAAAGTAACTGAAAAGTATATAAGGAGTAAAGTAGAAGAAAAGGAAAGCTCAAGTTTAATTCAACTCATTCAAATCATTAAACAATTGAAGAACATTTTCTATCACAAGTCGAACTAAGACATTTTGACAGATTTTTGTGCACCGTGTACCACAAAATATCACTTGGAGGTCATTAGGCAAAACCAGAATATGTAAATATATTGGATTATGAGGCAAAATACCTATTTTTGAACAAATTCAAGGATTTTTAGTATGTCCTATGGTTAGAAAAATACAGTAAGTGTTTTTTTAATTTGCTCTGATTTAATTTTGGTTTGTTAGATTTACACATTTCTGGCTGAAATTCACCATAAACAGTAAAATAAATTTAGTTTTTTTAATGAATGTATTCATTTTGTCGGATATTACACTAAGATTACACTACCTACTACTACATCTGCTGCATTTATATGATCCCATGTGACAAAGGGTGTCTTTTATTTTGAAAGGAAGTCATTTGAATCTCTGTCAAAAGTTGAAAACTATTTCATATTTTGAAGGAAAAAAAGCTATTTTCTTTTTATGTTTATGTTCTATTTATGCCATAAAAAAATAAAGTTAATTTATATTTATCCTAATAGTAACAATAACGTAATAGAAATCAGTGTCTTATTTTCTAAAGGGTGAAGTTAGACTTTGTGGCTCCTACTGGGTTGTGAGAAATCAACCTGAATGGCTCTTTGAGTGTTGAAGGTTGCAGACCCCTGGTTTAGAATCTAAACACAACCACATGAAACAAAGATAACAAAAGAATATATTTACAAAGTTAGAACATTTGTGCCAAAGTAAAATCTAAATTTCCCACAATTTACCTGGTGTATCAAATCAAAATTAACCCCCAGATAATTTTGTTTATTTTGTTTTAGAAAGTCCATGTCAGTCTTTTAGATTTAAAGCTTTTTGATTAGCAAATTCTTTTCAAATTCAATTCTTTCACTTCAACCTTAATATTTAAATAATTATAGACCCCCCGCCGATCATCTTTTGATCTATTTTAAAAGCGTACCTGGTGGTCCTTTTTGATTATTGAATTTTTAGCCCAAATCAAAAACCTGTCATTTTCTTAGTTTTTGTAGAGCAGCAGGAGCTCATTAGAAGTTTGCCACTAAGTTGTTGGGGGGACTGTTGTTGAGTAAGCTCGCCTTCACTCCCCGTCACCCATCTGCTTACACGCTCTCCCGCCAGCTTACAGCCCCTCACACCCCCAACCTAACATCACAGTGCAACAAAGATAGCAAGCAATTTTGGAGCTATCCAGACATACAGTTTTTGAGCCAGATACCAGCTAAGACGAGGAAAACGAAGACGTACATGGGTCTATTTGTTTGCAAGTGGAGGCTTTAGAAAACAGCAGGGAGCTTGTGACCCGCTGATTGCAGCTTTTTTCACAACAATTTGGAAAAAGAAACACTCAGAATCACAATTTTAATCTTAGTTTTCTTTACGCTCTCCTTCATTAGAAAGATTCTTCAAGAACACGATGAAAAAAAGGTCTTTAAGCCTTGTAAAATCCTTTTTACATGTTATTCATACCTTGAAACAATTTTGGAACTTGAATGCTTTTTGTGGAGTCCACATTGATACAAGAAGGAAACATAACACCAGATATGAACATATATCTGCTGTCATTCACTTAGTTTTAGAGGTCATGACAGGAAATTCTTTGACTAGCATAGGAATGCCACTGATTTGTTGTTAAAGTTTTAAAATGTGCACTAAAGTTTTTTATCAGAGGAGTGATGTGGAATTCAACCCTGCTGCCTGGTGGAGTTGTACACTGCTCTCATTTTTCCCTCCAAGGACCCAGCGGTGGTTAATATTCAGACTGGTCAAGGCAACAGAAAGGTGGAGTCAGTGATTCTGTGAGATTTACAGCATGAAGTATGGCGTGTGGGGAAATAGTCAAGTTCCTCTATTCCACCCCGAGGAGAAATGCCCGGCCTGCTCATTGTTACCGATCTGTTACTGAGGCCCGCAACAATAGGCCTCTCTCGTCAGCTTCCTTCATGAGAAAAGCCAGCGAAGACAACGCTGGAATTCATTTCACAAAACCTCTACATATTTACGCCTGTTATCTTACACTCAATCTACCAAAAAAAAAAAAAGGGTAAAACAAAGAGACCCGTACAGGCGGGGAGGCCCGAGCAGCAGCTGTGAGGTGAAGCAGGAAAAAAAAAATCAAAGAGGAAAAATGGAGAATTCCTCTCATCAATGAACCTCACTGTTTGATGTAATGTGTGCGCCCAGTGCAGGGGATGGATCCGATTCACCTGGCTCTCAAGGATGCTAAAAAAAACTCCACGTTCCTTAAATCCACTCTCCAGAGTTACACAACCATCCAAAAAGCCGACAAAAAGACACCCAGAGAGTTTTAAGAAATGGTTCCACTATTTATGCAACTCTATTTGTAACCTAATCTCAGTTTTTAGAAAAGCATGTCATAGTCTGCCACCAAATGCTGGCTAACCTCTGCTCCGTGTGAGGGTTAGATATCCCAGAACAATGCTCAAAGTGAAGCTGAGTAATGCCTCCTCACAAAGGTGCAACACAACGCAGGCACCACCTCGCCCCCGAAGGGGAACACAAGGCCCGCTCTTTGTGTCTGCTTGATGAAGTTCTCTGGGGGCTGGAGCAACAGGAGGGCGCACAAATCTGGAGAATTTGTCGCAGCAAAAATAGTGAAAAACAATTCTTACTAGAGGTCATTGCGTGTCTTTTCTACAAACACACCCTTTGAACAGCTGGTTTCTATGGTTAATTATCAGCTACATACATGAAGTGAGATGCCGTGAAGAGTTTTAGTAACATTGAAACTCCCACGAGTGCTCCACAAAAAGAACATTTTTATAACTGAATTTATCCGGTAAGACGAAATCCGCTTTATAATCTGCACCGTGATGTTTCTGTTTCCATTAAAAGCTGCTCTGCTCCCCTTGAGGCACAGACAGGCTGATCTTCAGGCTCAAAGGTCATGGTGGGAGCAGACAGCTTTGGACACTTGTCTACGTTTTTGATCAGCGACAACAACACGCCCAAGGGCCTGGCAGAGGGACCAGAAAAACCAGCTCCCCAAGATCATTGCTCTCAGAGAGGAGCAGCTCAGCGCTCAGCGAGCAAGCAAGTCTCCACCTCCTCATCACGCTTGCTCCTCCTTCCCTTCACTTAAACACTTTCACACAGAAGCTTAACTCCAAACTCCCCGAGTTAGCAGAGCAGTCGAACTTTTGAACAGTCTGAACTTATTTTTTTGATGTTTTTTTGGAGTCATTTGCATACTCCTCCTGCCAGGCCCTCCAGGTGGACCATGCCCCCCTCAGTCTGACTGCTCAGGATCCCTTCAGGGAAGGTCTTGAGCCGGATCCAGAGACGGAGCAGCTCAGTAAGTAACTCATCACTGCCTCTGGGGGCTTTTTTAAAAATTTTTTTGTCTTGTTGCTCAGCTGTTTGTCTCAGTTTTATATCCTGAAATCCCAATCACAGGAGTTCCCACAGCCTCAGGTGAAAGAGAATTCAAATTATGTTTAATGAATAAGGTGGTGCTGTCAGACAAGTCTCAAGTGCACTAAAAGGTCATCTGTCTTTGAGGATAAGTGTTTTTTTTTCGGTGGATCAGCCGCAAAGCTCATTCATTAGCTGTTGTGAAATGTGCTAGATGTTTCATCAGAGAGCTACCGAACTAAGGCTCATCTTTATGACTCTGCACTGCCATCCAGGTGGGAGGAAGGAACCATAACTGTATGAAAGACAGACATGTTTTTACATTTCACATGTGTTTACATTTTTAGACAAACTATTAAAATGAGCTAATTTTTCTAGTTTTATGGCTAACTTTTCTCTGATATAGTACTACTTTAAAGTCCCATCATGGAGTTTTGAGCCCCCAGCCCTCGAAAGTGCCCACTTGTTGGTGGCATCTCACAAGGGCACTTCTCTGTTTTTCACAGAAAATCCATTTGTCAAACCTTTCATACCCGGCAAAACAACACAAAGGAGCAGCTGGGATTTGTCCCATAACTCTTGCACTATTTTTCTTTGAAATCTTTGCAACTTTCTGAAGTGGCTTCTGCCTTTAGATGATTAATACATGAGGATAATTTAAGAAACTAAAATATAGCTCACTTAGAAATCCTCAAAACAGATGATTGAACACAACAAAACTGTTGATTTTTCTATTTCTTCTTGCGTTTGCTTTGTTTGTTGTGTTCTGCTCTTCTGGACCACTTTCCCACCAAACCTTTCAACTACTCTGCTACAATTTTCTGCTCTTACTGCTCGCTTTTCCTTCACAATCTCATGTCCATCACAGACGGCTATCTCATTGCAGCTGATGATCCTCTGGTGACTGATTGGGGTCAATAAATGTCAGCGCTAAATCTCTTTGCTGTGCTACAGCTGCAAAAACAAACAACGCATCAGACCCGACATGAATAGGCTGCGGCTTTGAAATCTAATTTCATGCAGCTCACAAGTGAACCCCCATGCTAATGTCCTGCTCAGTTATTGATGACCGTTTCACAGGGGTCAAACCCCTCACCAGCTTTGACTGTTTTCTCCGTGCCCTGCAGAAATAAAAGAAAAAGAGGAAACTAAACTGTTCCCGTTCTGCATTGAGCACTGCGCTCTGCACAGACCAATAAACGATTTGTTTACTCAGGGAGGAAGAAAGGATATTGAATCCACAGTGTTTGTGGGGAGCTGCGATCTTGTGGAACATCAAACATACAGAAATACCAGAGAAAAGACTCTCTTCAGCCAAAATTCTTAAAAGAAAGAAGAAGGAAATCACGCAGGAATGTTACCAATACATATACATTAACGTAACAGGGTGGCTATTCTCCAATAAGGATAATTTTACAAGAAAATAAGAAAATAACAATAAGGATTTTTCGGCTAATCTGGACTAAATTATTAAAAAAATGAATTTTCAAGTCTTCTTATCAATTGAAATAATTGAAACATGATCAATATTATTCAGCAGGATCAAACTGTTCAAACTTAGTAATAGTTTGGAAAATAAGCAGGAGATGATCTTTAACTAACCATGACTCACGTTTGAAGTCAAACATAAATCATTGCTGCAATAATATAAGTTTTGTTTTTAAACCACAGAGTCAAAAGTGTTTCTGTTTGGAATGAAGGTTCATAAACTTACAAGGATTTGTTGACAGCGTTTAGTAGTTTCTTTTTTTTTTTTGTTTGTTTTTCTTGAGTCTAATTCAACATTTTTTAAGATTCAGTTTCAATCTGTGATGTGGGAAGCAGCATGAAGATTAGCTGGATGTGAACAAAGTTACACACCTTTACACACCTTTCACTTCGCTCCATCTGTGTCTGATGGATGTCCATCTTTTGTGTAAATTTGATGTCAGGATCACCATTTTTGTTTTTTTTTTTTCATCTTAAATTTCTTTTCATGAGTCTTTTAGTTTGATGTTTAAATAGTGTTGGGATAAAGAGGAAAATGTAAATCTATAAACTTTATTGATTCGACATTTGCTGCCAGTATAAATGTCTGAATCACCAGAGTTCTTTTCAGTCAAATCCAATTTGCTCATTTAAACTCTATTTTGGTTTTTCCTTGTGTCTCAGTGGACTAAAAAAATAAGTATACTCCTTTTAGGTCTCCCTAGAAAAATTTTACCCCATTTAATCCCACCGGTCACAATTGTGGCTGTGAACATTTTTTATTTTTAAGGCTATAAAAATCGTACTGAATGATCCATCTATGCATTTTCCAATGGTCTCAGTGAAATATATGCAGTGTCACGTGTGTATTGTAAAACGTCACATGACCAGAGCTGTTCACTTCCTGTTTGGGCCAAGAGAAGAGGATGATAGCGAGAAAGGTCTCAAAGAAAAGTATGTTAGCATTAAGATAGGACATGGATTCTTGGTAAACATCTTGTTTACGGTGTCTAGTATTGATATTTGCATTTGCAAATACTCAGCTTTGCTTAATGTGACCATGGAACTCACAAACATGTCACTGACAACAATAGTGATCGGTGGGATTAACCATTGTAATTAAATGCCAATACATTTAGGTTAGCTATTCTACCTTATTTTCTGCTGCGACCTAAATTTTTAACTAGTGTTGCACGCAAAAAACACATGCACTCACACACACACACATGGTACTGTGACTGTAAAGCGCTTTGGCCTATTAAAAAGGTTGTAAACTGCTATGTAAGTATATACATATACAAGGACCCAAGAAAGACAAGCGAGCCATAACCATAGCTATCCCAGAATAGGGAATTAATGGGTTAATCCTCAAAAATAATAAAATCTCGTTACAGACAAAAGGGATTTTTATGTTCTCTTAGACACGAGGCTAAAAAAGCTCTTTGGATTTGATGTTATACGAGTAAAAATCAATTCTGAGATTTGCCCACTGTCAGATTTGTGGGGTAATCATTTACTGCCTGAAGGAAGAAGAGATGCAACTAAATCAAATGATTATTCTACTTTAGGTGGAAATTGAATTTTGGAATTGATAAGTCTGTTTACTTTAGGACACAAGTCGCAGTCCAGCTACTTAAAGCTGACTTACAATCCAGCTAATCGGTGCAATTTAACCAAACTAACATAAATACAATATGTCACTTAATGTTTTTTTTCCTTGAATGATGTCTCTATCATGTAATATTGGGCCTCTCTTTGTGTTGAGGATTCATATCGTGTTTTACAGTTTTTTTTTTTTTTTATGTCATCTGAATTTCAAAGCCACTCTCTGTACCTTAATATTAAATTGCCCCAGGGGTATGAATAAAGTTGTTTGAATTTAATTGAACAAATCACTTTCAAACATCTTTATGACACATAAATGATAGGCTAATTAATGTAAAGCAATGAAATTACGGTCTGGTAGTTATTCTTGACTTTCACATTGAATAAATATGATTTATCTTTTCATAATAAAAGTATTGGTTATTTATTTTAAAGCACACATAACTTTACTGAGGGAGTGTGGGACCATTTTTGAGCTACCTGGTAGTTAATCATTACTTTCTTTGTCAACTAATAAAACAATTTAATGATTAGTTTACAGTTATGGAGTAAAATAATGTTTTGTTAAGTTGTGGGAAAAAATGACTTTCAGTTGATCTTTTTTTTTCATAAATGAGTTTTCTTTTAATGAAATATTGTTTTGTTAATAGGTTACTAATTTAATAATCATAATATAAATGTGGGAGGCTTCACTGGAGGAAATAAAAATATATTTTTCAATGGCGGGATTAAAAAATTGTTTTTTAGATGATTTTGTTGTGAATACGTGATCTTTTTTTAGTTGTTTGATTAGTAATTGGTTTGTAACTTCCCCTGTCAAAGCACCAGTTATATTACTGTATTTTTAGGTGTTTTGGTTATTCTTTCTTATTCTTGTCAAACTGCAGAAACCGGATTGTTTCATTTCTATGTGAATCATCTTTTTTGCCATAAATAATTCGGTTTTGTCTCTTTCAAATCTTAAGATCTGTGAAGCAAAATGATTTTTCTTTAAAAACATAAAAAACATTTGCATTTTTCCTTTTTTACTAGCCCACTGTACCTGCATGTTACAAAGCCAAGCGTGTGTGAACTGAGGTTTAACTTTTTTCTTAAATTGATCAAAAGGTCATTTGAGTGAATGAATCAGAAACAATAAAGAAGAGCACATGGAAGCTCTCCAGCATCAGCTGCTGTCTGTCTTTTCCAGTTACCACAACAGTTGCGTTGCTAGATGTGCGCAACAGATGAAAATATGCCCACTTATCAGGCACTGTCACCTCAGCAAACAGCAAATGTAGTGCATATTGTTATTAATTGCTGCATCTAATGGTGTGTCAACAACTGGAGAGGCTGTTGTGTAATGTTTGCCATCAAGCAGAAAGCTGGATAAGACTCAGGTACACCTGAGTATCATGCATGGCCTTCATGGAGCTGTCATCATAAAAATCAGACGAAGGACAATCTGTTTCTTTAAATCGGCGCTGATGTTACAGGTGATCTTCACTTTGTGTCACAGCTGTAATTGATCCCTTTACATGTCCTACAGAACATGCATAGCTTGTAAATGTTTGATGTTGCTTTTAAATGTTAAAGTTTAAATGTTAAGTTTAACACAAGGTTTGCAGTTCCACCAACAACCACTAGAGGCAGATTTATTTTTGGTTTTTGACCAAAAATAAATCTATTTACAGATATATTTCAATTAATATTTTGAATGCAGATTGCTTTTGTGGTCTTTTAGTTATAACTGAGGGTTAAATATAAAAGATGTCAGCTAAATCTCAAATGTTCACATATTGGGAGTTTTTTTTGTTTTTTGCTGTTTGATGGATGCATGGGTAAATTGAGCGTAGAAAATTGAAAATTGAAGTTTGAACTTCAGTCTGAATCCAATCAAGCTGCTCATCCCACTTCAAGCTTCTTTTACAGAATCAAAGATCATCTATTCAGTTAGTAAAATTTTATTTGACATGATGAAATTAGCTGAGGTTTTCAATGGCTCCATCTGGAGACATTTGAGAGTGAATAAGCATTTCAGTGCAAAAATTATTTTGAATTATTTGAAGAGCACCTTTCATCCAAATCCTCCTGACAACCAGAGGGAAAAAAGTGTCCAGTCGAAAAAGTGTTAAATCCACCAAAAACTACAATCCCCAGAGCCTCGTTTTTATTCATTTTTTATTTTTTTGTATAATTGAAAAGCTCCAAGTGTCCTCTGCAGGTACCAAAAAAAATGAATTCAGTTGTATGCTGAGGTTGGGAGATATTCAGGTTTAGAAATGTCTTCTACAGAGGAGAAATTTGCATTGCTGGTAATCAGGTATCCAGTGAGGGCCTATTTGGGCTCATCACTTGTTTTTTTTTCTTTCCCAAATATAACTGAGTGCTCTAGTGTTTTTTTTTTTTTTGTGTAAATTTAGCATCCTTTTTTGTATAGTTTGTGTGTCTTCTGTTTTGGAACCACTCTTTCTTATCTTTTTAGCTTTTTTATGAACATGTGTTTGATTGAAATCACCTGCAAAATGAATCCATTTGCATTTGGTATTTCTGGCTGTGCTGCTTCGCTTTCGCTTTGCCTCACTGTCAGAAACACTCCAACAGACTTTAATTGTAATCTTTGAATCTGAAGTCTCTCTTTTCAAATGATAATTAACATGTTTTCTTTCAAATTTAGACACTTGGCACTGCAGCAAAGCCTGTTGTTGCTGTTATAGAAAAACAAAGCACAATGTTGTCTCACTTGATTTCAGGATTAGTCACTGCACTTGTTAAATGATGGGTGATGACTGTTAAATGAGGCTGTCATCTTATCTCTAATAGGGGCCGAAAGGGGGTGACGTGGGTGACTTTTATCACGACACATGAAGTCACAAATTGGTGTCACTGGAATGACGCAGCGGCTTCATGTTTGCTCTCGGTTTACACAGAAATTTATTGGGGAGAAAAGGGGAAGGAGCTCTCAGAATGATTTTTGTCCACTTCCTGTGAGGTGCAAGTGGAAAATTAAAGTACAAATAGCAATTTGAAGACTGGAAGAGTGGAAATAGCTCTTGTAAACCTTCATAGGCTCGTATTTTTAAGGGAGCTTAACTTTCAAAGGGAAAAGCGTGAGTTTGCATGAACTGATGCTTCACCGCGACGCATATCCTGACTGGAGAAGAGCAGGAACAATCCGACCTTCAGCCGAGGGGTTGGATATTTCCTGAACAGCAAGAGGGACTCTTTTAAATCAAAGTAAATCTCCAATCTCAGGCATGACAAGTCACAACCCAGCAGATGAGATGAAGATAGTGATCATCAGGAATGGCGACACTGATTTTTCTGATGGAAAGAACAAAACATTAGAAAAAACTAGAAAAAAATAAAGCATTGTTGGTAAATAGATTTTCAATAAGGATGTCTTTTTGTGGACAGTAGATAGCACAGTGATATAGATTACACTGACGTCAAAGAAAATGTCTTTAAGATTCCATTACAATCGTGTCTCTCCATCAACAGCTTCCATTTTCTTCTACTTTTTCTGTAGACATTTTTAGAACACCTCCCTGTAAATGTTCACGTTTGCTGGTTCCTTTTTGTAGCTGAAGACATGGAAAAGTGTCATCAGCTACAGGAAATAACATTTCTGAGAAATGCAGATAACAGCACAAAAACAGGAGTTCAGAGGGAGTTTTGTGACCGAATTTTCAGCAGAAACGGACACCAACTTCCTAGAATCTGAGCTGATTGATTAACAGCCAGGCCTGCTGTGAAAGATCAATAAGATCTGCATTTGGAGACAATATAAAAATGTGTTTCAGGGCTCAAAATTTGTAACACAAAAGCTTACAGGTTGACTAAAGGTTTATTTTAGGAGGCTTCAATTGATAGAAACCTAAATATTCATGAAAAGGAAACGCAAGCATTTTGAGTGGACAATAAAGGGATGGATGTAACTGCAACTTAAGGACAACATGCAGCACTTTTTGGAGCACTTTAGTCTGAAAACGATCCTCCCTTAGTGCCAGCAATTCATGCAAACAGAGCTTGATCTGCAGCAAAGGTTACCAAACATATTGAAAACTTTTTCTGACAACAAATGAATCTTCAATCTGGTGTTAGAGATTCTTTCGGCTTGTGGGAGCAGTGAATGGTAATGACTTACCGACGGCAATTTGAAATGTTTACGTGCTTAAAATGATGAACCACTACTTTGCAAATAAACTTTTACTAATTTATTTTGACACAAATGAATCTCTGTTTTTGCATACTCTTGATATAGAAGAACTTTACAGTTTTTGCTGCAAAATTGTTGAGTTTAACTGTAATTTTGAACCTCGATTACACGTTTTCTGTTTTCATTTTGTTAAGATTTAGCGCCTGATTAACAGAAAATCAATAATGAATTTGGTTTGTCCTCCAGTTTAGTTTAGCTTGTGATTCTTAAAACTTGCACACAAATTTAATTTGATGTCACACTATTGGCTGAGTCGTTTGGTAATTTCTTACAATGTAATGTTTTACCTTATCTCCAACTTTTCTTTTGTGTTACTTCTTTATTTCTTTTCTTCTCCGTGTCGTCTGTTGTGGTTTTTCTGTGCTAAGAATACGTTCTGGTTTTAGGGCATCATTGAAGATGTCTTCTGTTTCACCTGTGACCTCCACTACAGTCACGTCTACCACTACTGCCGTCACCAAATCCCAGCATCAAATCCTCATCCAGAGTGAGTCGCCTTCTGCTTGTCGGTGCTGGGGTGCGCTTATTTTGTCACCCCACTGGATTATAATAAAACAAATGATTCGTGATTCCCAGGTAGAGAAAATCCAAGAAAAGCCTCGTAAATCAGCAGCTGCGTCATGCACATTACTGTGGGTTGTTTTCAGGAGTGGCACACATGTGTTGGTTAGAAAATATTTGTCATTCTCTGCTGCTTTTGTGAGGCTGTAGCCATGAGACGACACTGCTGGAGGGTAACTCACAGTGAAGCAGCATCATGAGCTGCCAGAGACAGGAAAATATTTGAGGGGAAAAAAGGAGGAGCTCACCCTTTCACTGTGTTCACCGCTCTTTTTGTGTGTGTGTGTGTGTGTGTGTGTGTGTGTGTGCGTCTCAGGCTCTGGAGCCATGATTGCTGTCATTGTCATTGGCCTTATTATCATTCTTGCCGTTCTACTCATCATCATGAAGACATACAACAGGTAAGGCTGCATTCCAGTTCTAAGCTAAAGATGGTTCAGAGCTGGTGGGTTTACATGCTTCATAGAGGAAAAAGGGTGATCCTCCCAAAATTCACATCAAAAATTACATTAAAAAAACCAAATAATGTTTGTTCCTGCGGTGCAATGATTCATTTTAACAATGATTCAATTCATATTATAATTTCTGGTTCATGTCATTCATATTCAGTTCATTTTGATTTGATTCACTGACTGAAAATTGATCCTCAATGTGCATCATTAGCCAAATATTCAAACAGTGTGATTCAGAGATAAATACTTGGTAGTGAACAATGCAGGTAAAGTTTTCCAGATTCCTTGTATCTATTTAATTTGAAAACGATTTTATAATGGTAAAGTTGCCTCAGACAGATCGATCTGATTGGATCGTAGAAATATAAATTAATTCATTGATCAATCATTTCACTTCTAGTTTGTTCAAATGTGTAATATAATATGTTATCGTGTTCTCATGTTATATTGCTTTTGGATTTTAATCAGATAGGTTGTAAATAAACGACAAATAAATCACTTAAAGCTATGAAATTGTTCAAAGTTACTTGGCTTGTTTTCACGATTTAGCTTTACCTGAACAGCTTTTTCTATCACGCACTCCGATGAAAATCATGTTCAAAACATGTTCTTGTGGCGTTTTTTTTCTGATGGTGGACAAATAAACAGAATTTAAGCTTAAAATTGCATTTCTGAGTATTTTTATTCAAATCGTTGTGAATCACCTTCCACTTGTAGACAAATAGATCCGGCTGGCATCTGGCTCAAAACTGTAAGGCTGGATAGCTACAACATTGCTCACCATTTTTGTTGCACCGGTAATGTTAGGTCAGGGTGTGAGGGGCTATAAGTTAGCAGGAGGGCATGTAAACAGAGAGCTCAGTTATGGATGATAGGAAGGGGGGGTGGGGTTGCCATGCGCCAACCTCCACAAAACTCAGAGGCACCGTTTTTTTTAGTTTGGAAAAAAAATTGCATCATTATAATTAAAAGACTTTGAAGACCCCTTTTAGAATACAACAAAAGAGGATCAGAGTGGGATTTAAAGTAGTGTTATTTTGGAGTACTTTACTATTCTTAAAATAGTTTTTACCTATTTCGTCTACCTCTTCCTCCAAAAAATGTGTTTTAAACTCCATATGTATTGATATAGCCTGTGTTTATAAATAAATAAGTACAAAATCTATTTAAAACCTGCTTAAGAAACAGTTTTTTTGTCTTCCAGGCGGACACACGCGTCCAGAATCCTTGGGGTCAGGTCAGGCTCCAAGCCCTGTCCAAAGGTATCTCAGTCCACGGCTCAGAGCAGCCTGCCTCTCAACACCTTTGGAGTTAATTCTATATCGGGCAGCATCACCAACTCAAACCCGGGCTCGGAGAGCAGCTTCCAGCTGCCCAGAGTGGAGCTACCCAGCGTGGAAGAAAATCGCATGGAGCAGTTCAGCACCACCAGTGACTCCATGGTCACCATACACGAGCCGACCTCGTCAGGAAACACATAGCGTGCAGACTCACAAACTTGCTGTCGACTCTCAACCACTGAGATGTTGCATTCGTCGTTGACCACAGACTGTGCTGACTGAATCCTGTGGAGGTCTGCGTTGTCTGATCTCCACCAGCTCCACCTTGACAGCTCCACAACATGCAACAAAGATGCTTTGCTGTTAAGGATGAACAAAATGTGACCAGAAACAGACACAGTGGATTTATGTAGGATGTTGCAGTTTATATCTGGTGGAATTCAGTGTTCAGAATAAACATGCCGTGATTTCCCTCGTTTGAATAATTTTAGGATAAAATCTTAAATGTCATATTTTTGCCCCCTGCAGGGGCAGCATGCCTTCATCCACTGTTTTTGAAACCTTGGTCCACTATTTCTATATATATTTTTAGAAGCCCTTTAAGAATAAGTTTTGAATTATAGAAGAAAAACTCACCGTGCATGAAGTACCAGTATGACTGATTAGATATGTTTATTTAGAATTATGTTTTAAGCAGTTACAATATTTACAAAATCTTGTTTGCCTGGCATCATGCTGTATTAGTCCTTTTCTTAAAGATTTTTTTTTCTTAATGGTAATCAATAAAACAGTAATGTAGTGTTTTTGTACTGTAAAGACCTGTTAGAAATATTTTTCTTTTTACTTTCAACATAACCTATTTTTGGTTATCCCCTCAAAATTGAAGTGAAAATACTTTGCACTTTATGTTATCTCTATAAATGTAATGTTTTTGTTTTCACTAAATTAATGCTATATAATAAAAATGTGTTATTTTTAACTGAATCCTTGGTGTTCGTTTAAAGCTGATGTAGCTTTCATTTTATTATCATTCACTGCGCTCTCTACTGGTGAAGTTTGGTTATTCACAAAGAAAGTATTTAGAGCAGCATTCAAGATATCAACCGTTTAAAAATTTGGAATCCTTAAAATAAAGACTTTTATAGTTAAATTTGACTTAAGAAATTAAAAATACTCGATGAAAGTAGATAGTTGAAGAATATACTAGTATATTTGTTTTTCAAAAAATCGTAAAAACATTTAGGGATAATCGCAGTGTTGAATAGGACGTGTGGTTAGCCATATTCCAGCGCATTTCCTGTGACAATGGCAACGTTAGGTAAGTACAAACAAGCTAAGGTATCCTTAATAACCATAGATATGTCAGCAAGTATTGCTATTATTGAATATTGTTTTAGTATCGTCGTTTATATGCATGTTGTGTCTCTTTTGTAACGATAGTTGTACCAAGCTAGCTATCAGCAATGCTAAGGAAGTGATTTTTCAACGAAGAGTCCACTTCCTAATTTGTTTCCGCTTACATTTTAAGTTTCTTTTTTACTTGAAGAAAAAAAAACAGAAATCAAAACAGAAAAGGAGAATCTTAGTGAGTGAGGTTTTCATTCACAGGGGAGCTGCTAAATCTCGTGCTGGTGTCGGTGTTGTGGGGCTGCACCAACCCTTTTCTGAAGAGAGGCACAGAGGGGCTGGAAAAGGTGACACAACCAAACAGGGTGTCACAGATACTGGCTGAGATCAAGTTTCTATTCCTGAACTTCAAGGTGTGTTTCTTAAATATTAATTCATCTGCCTTTAAGCTGAACGCCTGGCTAATTTAATTCTCTGTATCATGTCAGTACCTGGTTCCATTTCTAATGAATCAGGCTGGCTCATTGTTCTACTACTACACACTGTCCACCACAGGTAAGATTGCCAACTAATGACATTATTGCTAGATCATGTTCAGCAACTGGGGAAAAAAATAGTTTAATAACTAAAAAAACTCAACAAAAAATCCTTTAACATGCTTAAGATGGACTAATAAACGGTGTGTGGTCATTTTAACACAGAAATAACTCATAAAGGTCAAAATAGGCAACAGATGATAAAAGCAAAAAATGAAAAAGAAAAACAGCAATGCAATGGAGGAGGAATACACAGCGAGACTAACAGTTGGATGAAGTGATGCAAAAACTTTCTTTATAAAAGTATCAGGAACAAACTTGTAACAATAAAATACTTAAAGAAAGAAAATTGTGTTTTAACATGTTCTTGTGGCATTTTTCTCATGATAGAAGGAAAATGAAGCCCAACATTATGTTTCTCAGTATTTCTTTATTCATATATTGTGAATCGGGCGCAGACAAAAAAAAACTGTTGGAAAAAGCTTGCAGCAGTGACGTGGAAGCTACAATCGGTGGGTCTTCCCTTTTTTTGTTTTACTCTCCATTTTTGTTGCACTACTAATAGTAGGTTGGTGTTGTCAGGGGCTGTAAGCTAGCAAGAGTGTGTAAAAAAGATGGATGATGGGAAGTGAGGGCGAGCTTACTCTGCACCAACATTTCAGTCTTCAACCAACCCCTGCTGCTCTACAGAATCTATGTCCAGTTAAAAAAAAGGCATAATCGTGATTAAAAAGCTCTGGGAACGCTTTTAAAACAGCTCAAAAGATGATCTGAGTGGGAAATTAAATCAGTAATCGTAATTTTTAGAAAAACTTGGTTTATCCATCTGTATTTCTGTAGGCGGCAAATGAATAATACAAATTTTATAATCTACTTTCTCCTCCAGATTTATCTCTTGCTGTTCCCGTGACCAACTCTCTCACATTACTTTGCACTCTTCTGACTGGAAAGTTACTGGGGGAGGAGTTTGGAGGAAAAAGTGAGCCCTTTATGTTAACTTTATTAATTTAAAATATTCTCTTTATTTATGGAATCATTCCTATCTTGTGTAGTTTTGAGAAAGTTTTCACTGGTTGTGTTCTGTCTTTTTGTTCTTCTCTGTCTCATATGTACAGAAGCTGTTGTGGGAATGATCCTCACCATGACTGGCGTCTCTCTTTGCATCATAAGCTCTGTCAATGACGTAGATGTTGCAGCACAAAATGCGTCCTAGTCTGTGGGATTAAAGCAACTGTCCTGCTGCGCCAAGAGAGTTCTTAGCTGGGAAGGAAAGGAAGCTGAGGTTCGAGCTGGGGGAATAATTGTTCTCAAGTTCGCTCAGCTCCAGCTTCTAACAAGAAGTTAGAGGGAAAGCGGGTTCACGCAGGGGTCGCTCCGGAGCCAGCGTGGATTTATAGTGCTTGCATAGAAGTTGGTGGTTGTTAACTTTTGCCTTTGTGAGGATGCTATAGAGACGACATGATGTTAAAATGAAGCGTTTGGGTGTTTCTCTTTTGGACAGAATATTTCACAGCAGCTGGCTGCTGTAGTGTGTGTCATTGAGAAAAGACACAAGGAAGCAGAAGGTTTTTCTTCTTCTACTGATCATCAGTTCTTATCCTTGATAATTGAAACACACACACAGATATATACTTTTTAAACATTTCAAAGTGTTTTATTTACAACATTACATAAAACATTTACTTTTTATTGGTTCCTTTTAGGTTGCTCACATTTAATTCACTGTTCATTTCGTTATGTTGTCCATTTTATATCTAATTTGACTAAAACGGCTAAAATGTTTCTAAAATATGTTTAAGCAAATACAAATGCACAATTTTTTTTTAATCAAAAAAATCTATTTTAAACAGCATAAACACAATATAAAGAACAGCTGGACATTGCAGGAAGCAGCACTTTTAAGAAATGGAACATTTTATTGTGAAGGTTTTGGGATTTAAACACATTTGAGTTTGGTTTTACAAATCTGAATAAAAATAACAATTAAACAAAAACCATGTAGTTGGGTTCATTTTTTTTTTTTTTTTTACCAGTATGGCTGCATGCTCTGGTTGCAGTAGGGATGACTCAGGAGGAGTCCTTCTGTGAGGCTGCGATTTCCTCTGGGCGATGGTCTTGTCCTGCTCCGGCTGATGAGGTGTCGTGTGGGCTCGCCTGTCACAGTGGGAATGTTAAATCAGAGCAAAAGTCAAGGTCATGGAAGGCACAAGCACGCTGGCCTCGTGCCTTAATAATCACAAGCTTGTAAACTTGACTGTGAGATTTACTAGTGAGAGCAAATGCTTCAAGTTTAAAGGCGCCACTTTAATTTCCTTAAAAGGGGGGGGTAAATATGTTTTTTGTCCTTGGAATCATAAAGCTTCCCTACTAGAATGTGTGGGAGTATTAACACCAATGCTCAAATGGTAATGTCTAACGGGTTAAAAAAAAATCCCTCGTGTCAATTAGAGCTGTTTTTGAGTAAAAGCCTACGCATTTCTACTTCACTTGCTGTTCATTGTTCTTGTGTGGAAATCATAGTTTCTATTATTTAGTTTAATTAATGAATTAATTTATACCTTTTCGCCAAGAGATGAAAGCCCATTAGTAAGTGAATGCACACGCTAAAATCACGAATTGTTCATATAAATACACCAATTAATTATAATAAAACAATTTAATGCTTGTTTCTCAATTTTTTACTGATTATTTCACAATGTAGCACTCTTTAAACAGTCTGTTACAAGAAATAGCAATATAAAAAATGCAATTGATGTAGCTTTGAATGCCATGAGGTGAGTTTATGTTACATACAATGGGGCAAATACGTCTTTTCAAAGTCTGCAAGTTGTCCTGCTTTAAAAGATGAGAGAAGTCTAATGTTCATCAAAGATACACGTCAACTGTGAGAGACAGAATCTAAAAGAAGAATTCAGGAAATCACATTTTTAAGGAACTTATTAGAATAATTGTGTAGAAAATAAGTATTTGGTCAATAACAAAAGTTCACTATACTTTCTAATGTAACCCTGGTTTTCAATGACAGAAGTCATTGGAGATTGGCAGTGTTCTTGCATTTCTTCCATTTTCTAATAATTGCTCCAACAGTTGATCTCTTCTCACTAAGCAGCTAGCTTATTGCAGATTGGTTCATCCCAGTCTCGTTCAGGTAAACAATCTTGTCCCTGGTGTCATTTGACAGCTCTTTGTTCTTGTTCATGTTGGCGAGCGTGCAGTCTGACTGTTAAAGGGTGTTGACAAGTGTATTTTCTACAAATAGTCAGTTCAAACAGGTGGCATTAATAAAGGTCAACAGTGGAGGAGTTGCAAAGGAGAGAATTCTTGCTTTTTTTTGTAGGATCTAAATACATATTTTCTGCACCATCCTGTAAAAAAAAATCTTTAAAAATAATACAACATATATATATATATATACATACACACACACACAGACCTCTTTGATCTTTTTAAGATGGGACAACTAGCAAAAGCAGTGACCACCAAATACTTTTTTTTCCTACTGTAGAGAAGTTCATGCATGATTCATAGGAAAAGCAAATAAACTTCCCACATGGAAGGTCAAGCAATAACAACCATTTGGACATTCTTTGCATTGTGTTAAGCAGACACATTTTCCCCAATGTGTTAATTAAAGAAAAGTCCTCTACCTGTTTCACGGTGAGCACAGAATCCACGTTGTTTATTTCTTCTTCCTCTATGATTTCTGCAGCTATCTTTAGGATAAAAGACAGAAATGCAATTTTAGGTTTATCTTCTTCTATATTTCTTACAGATTCATTTTCATGTTTCAGCATTTCACAGCACAATCAAAGACAAAAATAATTTTTAAAAAATAGAAAAATGTGTCTGAGGCTAACCTGATCAACAGGAAGCTCAGTCGCTGTATCTTCATCCTCCTGCACTTCCTCAGCTCCCTCCAGCTCCTCTTTGCTTTTCTGCATTTCCTTTTGAAATATGTTTAGATAAACTGTTGCAAAAAAAAAAAAGACTAAATGAGTACTACAAAAACTATAGGTTCTTATGAGTTTTGAAGTTAGAACTGAAAAATTGGATTTTATAGGAATTCTGACCTGATCCGTTGCTGAGCAGGGATCGAACCTGTGATGTTTTTTTGTGGATTTTTACACCGGTCCCTTCTGTTTCTGCTCTTTTGCTGGTCTCCTGTGATGTTTGAGGGACTGCAGCTTCATCTCCTGTTGATTTTACTCTGCGACCGTCTGACTGAAAAGAATCGTGCCTCGCATTTAAATTTAAATAAAGTTTTCATTGCAGAGATGAAGGGTTGTCTCACTTTCAGGTCAATCGTGCATATAAAGACTTTAAATATATGCATTTCCTTTTTTTTTTTTTCTTTACCTCTGGGGAGTTATGAGGAGCGGAGTCGCTCTGTGGATCCTCTGGATTGCTTCCGAACTTCCTGTTCTAAAAAGTTCCAAAACATCTGCGTTAAAGTTTTTCTTTTGCTTTTTTTGTTAACTGTCATTCAATGCTGCAAAAAAAACAAAAAACATATATGCTTGAATGGAAGAAGAAAACTATCGGTAAGACTCAGAGACCAATTTTGGAGAGGAAAATATGCACCTGAGCTCTCCGTTGAAGTTTCTTTTTTCCATGAAAATGTCTGGAAACACAGAAACATCTTAGAAAATAGGAGGAAATTCTTCTCTGGATTGCATTTAAAGGAAATGTGCATGTATCTCATTGATAATGTGAATAAGTGTGTTAAAATACCTTTCTGTTGCTTTTGAAGCTAAAAGTGCCTCATATGGAATTTTCTTGAATCTCTCAGTTCCCACAGCAACGTAGCAGTGGCCGGTCTCCAGCTCCCCAGCTGAGGACACGGTCACTCCTTCCAAAGAGCACAATCTGAGGAAAGAGATATTTTAATCTCCACCTCTCTTTTTGTATTCAACATAGTCATCCATCTGCTGGAATGTCTCCTACCTGCGCACTGCTCCGGTCCGTAAGTTGACCTTTTCTGAGATCACGCACAGGATCTGTTCCAGGTCCTGTCGCATGCTCCGGGGAATGATAAATCGGAGCGGTGCGCACAAAAGATCTCCATTTCTGAAAACACTGAAATAGAACAAAACAAATAAGACTTTAGTGACATTTATTTAGGTATCCTGCTGTGAAAAATGTGGATGTTTGGTTTCACTCAATTCGATGTAATTTTTTTTTTTTAAAGGCCTCTTCTAAAGCAGGGGTCCTGTAACCTTTAATGCTAAAAGAGCCATTTAGTCTAGTTTCTGACTGACCAAAACCCAACAAGAGCCGTAAAGTCCCACTTAACCTTTTTGATCTTTTGTAGCCATTAATCTATTAATTAATTAATCTTTTTTTAAATGTGTCTTTCAAATATTTACAATAATTAGATTATCAAAATGTTATGTTTTTCTATATAAAACTATTTGAATTTTATTTCTCTACTTTTGACAGCAGCACAGAAAAATTCCTTTAAAATAAAATACACTGCAGCAGATTTACTTGAATATTTACTTAAAATGCAAGAAAGTTAAATCAAAAATGGCATTTTCTATCATTGTGACTTAAGCCTTTTCCCTTTTTACTATTAAAAATAAACATACAATGGTGTAGAATCATTTTTTTAATCTATGCATGTGCACACAATTATATACTTAATGAACGTTGCCTCTGAATTACAACTAGACACTAATGTGCAGCAGAAGATAAGAATATGTCCTTTACTTAACTAACTTAATATTTAATCAAATTGTTTGCATTTTTCTTTAAAGCCAAAGAGCCAAAGTGGAAGGATGAAAAAGCTGCATGTGGTGCTGGAGCCTCAGGTTACAGACCCCTGCTCTAAAAAAACAAATTATTTAAAATTAAGAGAAACTTTAATATATATATATATATATATATATATAAAAATAATTTGTCTGAAGTGTTGATCAAATGTGGGCTACTTTTTAAAATGCACAAACATGCACCAAATCTGACATTTTTCCACAAAATTTGGATGCAAAATATAATCCAAATATCCAATCCACATATAATTTGGATTGACAGCTTTTTTAAAGAGTTCTGATAGAAAGCCTTTATTAGAGATATGGGATTATAAATTATGCAAATATTTATACAATTTGTATAACCTAATCCAACTCACTGGATGATGCAAGGTGCAGGCACAAAGTCCCTCCACTTTGCTGTAACATGCGGCTTCTGGACACCTTTTACCTGGAGGAGAAATTCAGAAAGGCTTGGGGCTAAAGAACATCACTGATGTTGATGATAAAAATATTTGGATAAAAACGCATGTGGCTTCTCTTCTGTCGATCTGTTGCTCACACACGTCCATCAAAACAGTCACTTTTCACAAAAGTGCAATGACTTCTCGTTTCAGCTCAAGTGCTGCATCCATGGAAACTAACATCACTCCAAGGCTCCTCTGATGGCCAAGTCTGATTTGAAGCATCCTCTCAGAAGTCTTAACCCCAAATCAATATAATAAGGAGCTAATATCCATGTCTGTCTCTAATACGTTGGTTAGAGAAAACGGGTCAGATAGCAGATATTGTTTTTTCTCTTTTTGTCAGATTTGATGAATTTTCTGAAACTTCTATGTGAAGAAAGTAAGTAGGGGATTATGCATCAGGCTGGCTTGGAGGAGCACACGGCTCTGATGGAGTTGACTGGAAGTTTTATTTCAACAGCAGGAATCAAGCGCATGTACACACTTCCTGCGCCGCTCCACAGCAACCACAACAGAGGCATGTAGACCCCCGAAAAACCCCGTTCTGAGAACGACGGGCTCCCAGGTTTACACCCATTCACTCTCCGCCTTTTTAAACTCTTCACCAAACACAGCCAGTTTAAGACTAAAAGCACACTCGCCACCTGAAAAACCCCAGTGGTCAAAAAACACCAAGCAAGTCCTTGCAAAGATGATATCTTTCTAGTTACTTCTTCTGGTTATTAAAGTTTGATTTTTGACAACCCTTTATGTATAAAAATAAATATAGGATCAGGTATAATTAGGGCTCTGTGTCAACAATTAGATGTGCTGACATAAGTGCACGTCACACAAGATCTTTAAAGGTCGCCCTACAAGCTGGGAGGGACTGTTTGATGGACAGTGCAGCCATTAGGTCATTATTTCCAGTAATTTACATGGCAGTGAGTGACATTAATAGGGTGGTAAGCACAACAGGAAGATCCATGTACAGCCGATGCTTTACATAATAATGAAGCTCTACAAGTATGAGCAATTCTTGGCTTATCTGAACAGCAGGCAGCCCCACCGTTTCTGCATTTGACTCAGCAAGTGTATAAATGGATCACGGAGCACTCTGGTGGTACATTCCTCTTGGTTAGGGGGAGATTAATGAATGATGGGCAGTTACTTTATGTAGTTAACCTACCTGGGTCTCTTCTCGAGAGGCGGGCTGTTTTTTAACTCCAGCATTGAGATAACTGCATGAAAACAACAGATATGAAAAGATAAATTTACGTTCTTTTTCAAAGCAGAACCGTCTTTATTTGTACTCACTCCAGCTTTTTGAATCTCTCAGAGCCAGCTGCTACGTATTGGGCTCCTGTTTGCAGATCCTGAAGGTCTGTGACCCTGTGGCCCTGCTTCGGAGTGTACAGACTCCTGACGGCAAGAGGAGCCCTGATGCTCCGGGTCACTTCGTTCAGAAAGGCTTCCATAGTGGCCACTTGTCGCTGGTTGACAACAAACCTCCTACCGGTGTAGAAAGGGTCCCCATTCCTGTACACCACCACGCTCTTCACCGGAGGCAGGTGAGATGTAGCTGCAGAGCTGGCAGCCATGTCTGAGCAAGCAGTCAACGTCCACACACAGTAGAAAGCTGGTTTGTAATTCCACATGCAGTCATCCTGACTTATTATCAGAGCAAAAAAAAAAAAAAAACTATCTCCAATCTAGCTGCTACTTTCAGCAAAAACAGTCACAGAGCTGCTGGAGTGTGAAGCTGGACAACTTCAGCAGAGCTGGGGGGTAAAAAAATCAATGACTCCTGTTGTGGTCTGCCCTGACTCGCAGTCACCACGCTCAGCTCTGCTCCGTCCCCCCTCAAGCGGACGCTACTACACTGACAGCGGTAAGTATTTCCTGGTTGCTATGGCAGCACTGCCAGCAAAGACTGGCTTTGCGGGCCAAACCATTGGCAGGAACCACAACAAAAGAGACAGACAGAAGAATAGAGAGAATGGGTGGGTCTTTGTTTTGTAAGCTGAATCAATAAGATACCCCCCACACCCAACTGCCTGTTTTCCCCACCAAAAATACAGCCAAATAAATAACCTAATTTATAAAAGACCAGTTAGTTCCAGTCCAAACTCTGTAAACCTCCCAAGTTCATCAGTTTGTCGAAAAGTTTGTTTTCTTTTAGGCTAGACAGGTCAAAATGAATAGCAGATAGATGAACTCTATGAAAATGAAAGTAATAATAATAAAGATTTAAATAGCAGCTTAAAAGTGGCAAGTTTTTCCAGTCCTTAGAAAGTTTTAGGAGTTAATGGGGCTAAAACATTCACGTTTGTTATCTTGACAGTCTGAAAACAGCAAAACAAGAAACAAACATGTTAAATTACCTTCTTTTTTAGACAGACTGTTAAGTTTACACCACTTTGCAAGATTATAGGAAACTATATATGTTGCACAGGAGAAATTAAAGTGGAGATTTCGGTTCAATCGTGTGATTTACTACATTTGGTAAGAACTAAACCGAAGTAATAATCAGAATTTCCAATACCAGCTGTCGAGCAAAGTGTTTGGTATATTCAGCTTTTTCTTTTGCAACCCCGGGACTTGGGCTCTTAGCATTAAACTGATAATAAACCACATATTATTTTAATATAAAATTAGTTAAATCAGTTAAAAAAAGAATCCTTCTTATTTGTTCATCACAATTAAAATGAAACCACAGTTTGTAAAGTCTATAAAAAGTACAATTCTGCATTAAAAACATCATTGTGAAATTTGTAAACATGACAACTGACCACAAATCTTTTTTTAAAAAAATATAGTTTATTGTTCATTTTCTGAAAAAAATACATACGTATGAAGTTATAAATGCTAATTGATAGTTTATAACTTAAAATAATTATTTTTTAATCTTTGTATAAAAATACACTCTAGTGATTTGCGTTTACTGTAAAGTCTCTTCGTTGTAAGGCCGGCTCATGCAACTTGTGAGGTTTCAGTCAGTCTGTCCTTTAGTGATAGGTACTGTACAAGAGGGGGAAAAAGACAGGAAAAACAAAAAAACACACATCAGTTTGGAAAAAAAAAAAAAAGAAGGCCAAACTGAATGAATGTGCTTTCATAGTCTCATAGTCTGTTTACTCTGTGTATTATTAGTGTTTTTTCTTTACCACAGATGTCTTTGAGATATTTAAATGTGTTCAAAAATCTAAATAAAAAATAAGGGAAGTAGATTTTTGCAGCACTATTCTTTTAATATGACCCATAATGCCTTATTAGTTTTGCTGCTGCAATAATAAACAAAAAAAGTACTTTTTTTTGTTTCACCAAAATGTTCCATAAAGATTCAGGCAATTACTGCATTAAGAATAAAAAATATTGAACAGGTTTTCATTTCATTTTAAAATTGCAATGTGGTATTATTTTGTCCCTATTATTGTCACAGCTCAACAAATATTGGATATTACCTTTTTCCTGCTGTCAATGGCCTGCTGCAGCCAAACCAGCTCCATGGTCAATGTGTTTCTATGGAGACGCAGGGCCTGGGGGGTACGAGGCACCTCCTGTGCCAAGTAGTATGGTTGAGGACCTAAGGGCGCAAAGTCAAAATGACTAAAGAGGAAATGTCTTTGTTATCATTAGAAGTGTTTTGTTTTAATGGATTAATAGAATCAATATTATTTTTTCCTCTAAATATTTTCTTATTTTTTGCTTTTGTTTTTAGACAACCTGCAGCTTTTCTGTTTGTTATAAATGTAAGAAATCATAATGTATATATGAAAGTTTCATCCATGCTTGGTTTAACCTAACAAATTTGTCTTTGACTGAAAATCTGAAAGAATAATGCAAACATTTACCCAAACCGCACCTACATTTGTAAACCAAAATCAAATGGATGTTTTTTTAGGCATTGATACCCAGTTCCTGATAAACATCTTTAGTTAAAAAAAAAAAAAAAACATACAGGCACAAACTAATTCCTACTGTTTACAATTACACAATAGCTTAATAGTCACTGTGAAAAGTTTAGAATTTAAGTAAACCAGAAAATCACTAACTTTTTTATATGATTTCCTTTTATTTTCAAAATAAAATAGTTAAATTAACATGATGAACAGAAAGCAATAAAGTCCTCAAAAAAGAGTGGCTTGGAGAAAAATTGTTTTAATTCACCCCCCCCAATCTTACTACATTTTATTCATACATTTTTATATAATAAAATGTAATAATAATCCACATTTACTCAGAAGAATTAAAGAATAAAGCATCAAAGTGCCAAAACAACATAAAAAATGAATGATTGTCTTATTAGTTTTGTAATTTTCTTATATATAGGTTTCCAAAATTTTCAGTTTGCATTTTTTTTTAACTGTGTAACAATTTCATTCATTTTGATACTTTACTCCATATTATTCCACAACCTCACCCAGAAATGCACACTTTTTTGTGATGTCCTTGTACCAGGTTGTTTGATGTCGTTTTTTTTGGTAAATATTCTCCTTTCCTTTCCTTAATCAGTTTTTGTATGTAGTGTGGAACTTATTTTTTTCACTTTATAAACTATTTACTTTGTATTATATTTTATTATATCTGTAACCTTTAGTTATTTTGACTTGATAAATAAAATGCTGGTGTGTTCATAAAAACCTACTTTATTAGGGGTGAAACGATTAACCGATTAATAGATATATATTCCTACAATCCAACCAGACAAATCAAGTTGTTAATCTAATCGACCTAAACCATTAAAAAATGGTTTCAAAATGAAAAAAAGCAATTATATTGATCTTGCAAAATACCGTTTGGATTGAGCCATGGTAAGTTTATGTTACTATAATGTAAAAACGGCCAAGTGCCACAGCAAACAACCTATATGTGATGGCGGCAAAAAATGATCAAGCCATCATTACAGTCCAATGTGTCGAAACACTTTGAATTTTGCAAAGACAATTACATGAGCTATAAATGTATTCTAGCAATAAACCACTCTAAGAAAAAGATCAAACCTTTTACCATAGTTTTGTTAGTTATCTGACATGTACTTTTTGGAGGAAAGGTAATGCTCTCAAAGCTTATTGACTTAGTGTAATGTCAGCAATGGTTTAAAAAAAAAAAAAGACAATGAAATGTAACTCATGTAAGATAACCCCAGTTAAAAAAGTAATAAATAAATGAGAAAACTTAACTAACATTGTTAAAGACTCCCAATAGAGGGATAAAAGACCCACATGTGGATCCGGATCCTCAGACCCCTGGTCTAAATTTATTGATAATTTGCTTTAACTGCACTCCAATATTTGCAGTAAGTTGTACGTAAAATATGGTTACCTTTATCAGGGTAACTGTTCATATCTATCTCCAAACTGCCCCAGATAGAGGAGGACCGCCTTGTGCTTTCCATCACCCCCTCATCTGTGTCTCCCACAGTCTGCTGTTGTTCATCCTCTGCAGCAGATCTTCTGGGTAAACAATGATGTGACCCATCTCTCTCAGCTTCTTTCCTCTCCTGCAGGACACAAATATATCTTCGTTCCTCTGACAGGGGCAGTGAGTTCTGTGGATCTCCAACATGTGGACCCGATTCTGACGTTTTGCTAAAAGAAACGCTTGGCTGGTGTGACCCAGGCCGAAAAAGCACAAACATGACTTGAGAAATTTGTACACAAAATGTTTATATGCAGAGCTGGAGCTTACACAATCTGTGAAGTATGGGATGGAGACGATCACATTAGTCCACCTTAAATGGCTCAAGCTTCCGTCAATTTCCTTTACAATATCTTCAAAGTCTGCGTGTGCACGCCGGACCTCTTTCCTTATCAGATAGCCACGCACACATGCCTGGTATAAGAAAGCGGGTTACCATAGCAACATGATCAAGTTAGGTAAGGACTAATTACTAGCTAGCCTACATAGCTCATTACTAGCACCCGTTTGTTAGCTAACTAGAACAAAACATAAACGTTTAGTTTAATTATGAAAACTCTCCCATCTAGAAACTGTTGTTACCTGAAAACGGGTGAGTATCATTTCGAAGTCATTTTTGTGCATTGCTGTTGATACACGACAGTTTCAACGAAGAGCGGGAACAAAACTTAAACTTTTGATTTAGTTCCGGTGTCAAACTCAGAAAATAAAGGTATGTCTTGCCAAACGAAAACAAGTAGGTATAAAAATGTCACATTTTCGCTTCATAACATTAAAAATAGCAAAATATAAATACAAAAATTTGAATATAGAAGGACTAACGCTGTCAATAGAAATATTTACCGGTGTAAATTATTAAGATAGCAACATATTTTGAAATGGACATTACCGGAAGTGACCTTGTGTGTGCCTTCTCAATGTCGCTGCTATATCCATGCTGCTTTTTTCTTAAAGTTTTGTGCCACAGCTGATGAAATGAATAGTGGTACAAATCAGAGAACTTTGTTCCAGACTTGGGGGAGCTCTGTGTCTCAAAACAAAACGACTCAACCCCTTCAAAATGGCAAAAAGGCTTCTGAAGTGCGAAGACCACCTTCAAGGAAAACTGCTAAGGTAGCTACAACTTGTCCTCCACGAGCATCTTTATGGACGGAATTTGGTCAGACATCAGAGAATCCCGGCAGGACAAAATACATCTTACAGGAAAATGAGGATGACGACGATGAGTTGATGGTCGTCGCTGTCTATGAAGCGGAAAAGAGTCTGCAACTTGAAATTGACAGTTGCGCCGCAGTGGACGAGGCCACACTTTCTCCTCCCTCATCAGCCAGACAAACTTATCCAGACTTCCCTGACTTTGACAGCTCCTCCGCTAAAGTGTGGATCTATCCTACCAACTATCCCATCAGGAATTACCAACTGAAGATCTCAGAGGCCGCCCTTTTCCAGAACACACTTGTGTGTCTTCCCACTGGTCTGGGAAAAACCTTTATAGCTTCTGTGGTTATGTACAACTTCTACCGCTGGTATCCATCAGGGAAGATAGTGTTCATGGCCCCAACTAAACCTCTGGTGGCCCAGCAAATTGAAGCCTGCTACAAAGTCATGGGGATCCCTCAGACCCACATGGCTGAGCTGACAGGTATCAAACCAAAGGTACAATCCACTTTGCTTCTATTTTAGACACTAACAGGTTATACCTGCCTATCCCACAGGAAGCACAGCTGCAAAGCAGAGACAAGAGGTGTGGAGGTCCAAGCGAGTCTTCTTCCTCACCCCGCAGGTCATGGTGAACGATCTATCCAGAGACACCTGCCCAGCAAAGCAGGTCAAGTGTGTGGTGGTTGATGAAGCTCACAAGGCTTTGGGAAATCACGCCTACTGTCAAGTACATGATTTTTACCTTATACACTCTAAAATGACATTTTAATCTTTTTAGATGCTTTAGTATAGACTATAACTTTATTACATACTTGAGGTCCAAATGTTAACACAATAAATAAAATATGTCATACAGCAGAGTTGAAATACAAGTAAAACATTACTTTAAAAGCTTAAAAATCTTAAAAGCTTAAAGTCCCACTTCAACTATATTGCTTCTATTGTATTATATAGTTTTTAGCAAAAATCAAAATGCTTATGTCGTTTTTATTAAAGAACCTATACTATGCTATTCTTAAATCTTTCAGAGTAAACTATATCCATACATATATCATTCCTTTCTTTACACTTTCCCCCCTAGCTAACAGCCTCTCACAACCCCAAGTTAGCATTAGTGTAGCCAAAAAAACACAAAAAACAGCTAACAATATCTTAGCTATGCAGGTGTATAGTTTTGAGCCAGATGTCAGCTCAAAAGAGGAAAATGAAGACTTTCATGGATCTATTTGTCTGTAAGCGGATGCTTCATAACTAGCAAAAAAGGGAGACTGCCCTGCGCGTAGTAGTTGCTGTCACAAACCTGAACTTTTTCAAACCACGTGTTCTCATTTGCTCCTGATCCATTTGAAAACAAAAATACTCAGGAACACAGTTTTAATCTTAAATTATTTTATGTATGTCCTCTATAAAGAGAAAAATGCTACAAGAACATGTTAAAAACACAATTTCCATTGGAGTGAGTCTTTAAAAGCCTAAAGATTTAAAAGGTCGTCCATACCAGTACCTCCAAATTGGTGTCTGATAACAAAGAGTGCTGTGCATGCGCATTATGCTTTTTTTATGAAGTCAGGACTGTTGAAATGAAAGATTTAGTGGAGCAGCAAACTTTAATGGGCATACTTAAAGTTACAAATAGAGAGATGCAAGAGAGCTTATACAAGGTTTTTGTTTTTACTTGAGAAAATGAAAACCACAGGAAAAGATATCATTTGAAGTTTCAAGTCGCTCGCACTACTTTAAAACCTTTTTTGTCGGTAAAAGTTTAGAATTTCCTGCAGAAAGTTCTGAAAGGTTCTTGAGACGAACATTTATTTAAGAACATATTGGTAAATAAAAAAGATGAGTAATAGGTTATGTATGGATAGGCAGTAAAGGCCTTTTAGGATAACCTCTTTCTTTTTTTTCTTTAAGATTTGATTCAGGGCCAGAAATAAAACAAGAATTGTGTTCTTTTCACTGATTCTTTCTAGGCATGAAGATGTGTCTACGTATGTTGAGTATTAATTATTGTGGTTCTATTCATTAAAGGAACAAATAAACTACTTTGTTTAAGTAACATTTAAGTCATAAAGAACTCCTTACTTTAGTCTATTTTATGGGTTATAAAAAATGATTAACACTCTTGCAAATGTGGTGATAAAGGATCTCAAACTTGTTCTCTCACCAAGGTTATTAGACAGCTCAGCAGTCAGACTGTACAGTTCCGTGTTTTGGCTCTCAGTGCGACTCCAGGAGGAGATACGAAGGTGAGAACACAACATTTTACATGACTTTGCAAACATGAAATATTTCTGCAATTGTTCTAAGATGTCATCTCCTTTATGGGTTCCACTCAGTCAGTCCAGTCTGTGATCTCCAACTTGCTCATCTCTCACATTGAGCTGCGATCAGAAGAAAGTTCGGACATCCAAGCTCATTCGCACCAGCGGAGTATCGACAAAGTGGTGGTTCCTCTTGGGGAGACCCTTTCTGCTTACCAGGCTCGATACCTAGAGGTCAGCATTTTCTCTTTCCCCCCACTTTCTAAAGCAGGTCTCTGATTTCTAGAATCAAATTATTCCTATTTATGTCTAAGCTTAATGATGCAATTGTTTTTTTTAGCATGCCAGAAGTGTAAAAATGTTGCACATTCTCAAAAAATTTTGTGTTTAAAATGTTATACTGACACATTTTCATTCTTTTTAGAGTTAATTAAAAAAATTAGGTACTAAATATTTATATGTATAAAGGTTTACAACATCCATCCGCTTTCTATAACTACTTAATCTTACTATCCACACGTTTACATAATTAAAACTTTTTCAAATTTTACATTTATTCAAGGAAAGCTTAAATTTCATTTAAGAACTTTAGAATAAAGCCTAGTCTTTTTCTGACGTCTTTCCTCTGTCGACAAGGTTACAAGTACTTTGCTGCCACCATGTGGCCACTTTTAGTATTGTTGTTTTGTTTCAGCTTTTCAGCCTAAATCCTCCCCTCAGCATCACGTCCTTCCTTCTGCTCTGGGGTTTCTTCTGGGTCACTTAATATCAAAAAGATTTATTGTTCCTGAAAGCCTCTCACTGCTTTACTCAGTGGTCGGTCTGCTGGTGTTGGGTCGGTGGAGTGAAAGGTTCCCGATTATTAACAGAACATATCTGCTATCTGTGTGTAGTGTAGCAGAAACATGCAGCCACACTTCCATTTATGACAGCTGTCTGAATAGCTGGAATGTGACACCTGCATTGGAAAGTTTGTACCTGTTACCCTCCTGCTTTGTTACTTGTTTAATATGCACACCACTGTGGTTTTCTTTCCATTTTGTTGCTAATGGAGAATAATTTTTCTTTTGCAACATTATTCCCTATCTCTTTGCGTTTTACTCCATCTAAAGGACTTCTGGAAACTTCTTGTTTAACCATCATCATCCCAAAAAATATATAGATAATTTGTTTTCATTTTTTAACCAGCATTACTGCAGTCATGCAGATAAAACATTATAAATGCTGAGGAAACTTCAAGGATTGAGGCAGTCATGCAGCAAGGGGCTTTCAGTAGAGTTCTTTTTTTTCTTTTAGTGTTTGATTTTATAATGTCACATAATACAAAGTATTAATTTCTATCCATGAAGTAAATTTTATTTTTTTCTGGTTCAGATTTTGCTTAATAGTATTAAAAATCCACCCAGATGAGAATCGTGTTTTTAACATGTTTTTGTGGCATTTTTCTGATGATGGGGGACATATGCCTATCTATATAAATATATTAAATTTACATTTCTGAGTGTTGGTGTAGTTTCTCAGTTATCCAGTTCATGATAAAATCAAAACGTTTTTTTTTAAATTCAGCTGGACACGGTTTGAAGACGTTTCACCTCTCATTCGAGCGGTTTCTTCAGTTCTGTCCGGCTGGTGTCAAAATTAATTAAAAGACCACTGGGAACGTTTTTTTCAAGAGATCAAACCATGATTGGATTAAGCCACTTCGTTAAAGCCGTGAAATAATACATTTTTTCTGTTAAAATTAAAATATTATAATTTATCAACATTTTTTAAAATTCAGACACAATTCTTTTGAGGAAAAAAAACATGCAGGTTGTGTTTTCATTGTTTACTTTTATGAAAATTATTTCTAAAGCTTAATTCTTCAGTGCACTGCTCTAATAGCACAGACTACACCTCTACATTTTCTGATTGTGTCCTCCTTATGGCGGTTCATTGTGTTTCTGTAACGTAACACCAACTCCTGCTGCAAAGGGATTAAGGTGTGTTTTTCAAAATTAGGTTGGGCGTGATGTCTTAAGGTTTCCACAGCCGATTCTTTTGAAAATGAAGACCAAACCTCGTGGAGTTTTCGGTTTTTCATCAGTATAGATTTCTACTTTAACAACAGCAAACAAATTTGATTATTTTTTTGGTCTTTTCTCTATAGTTGTAGAGGAAGGTCAACTTTTCTGTGTTGTTCGTAATTAAGTCTTTTTATAAAACCAAATTTTTCTTTTAAAGCAGAATGTTGTTAGATTTCCAACAAACTCATTATTGTAAACTTTAAAGAACAGGGAACAAGCATATTTTTATTGAACAAAGAAAACCTGTGTAGCACTCATTTGTTGCACTTACAGTATCACAGTATGTCACAATACTCAAGAAAAAAAAAAGGGCAAGTCGAAGATTTCATATGAGCGGGCTCATAAAGGGAAAAACCAAACACACAGCTTTGTAGGTTTTCCCACAAACATCCACACTACTTTTATTTAAAACAAAATAGTTTTTGGTGGAGGAAACATGTTAAACTGCTTTACTTTTTTGAACTAGTTAAAAAAAATAGACTAGAAGGGGGTTTTTAACCTTTAGGCCCTCTTCTGACTTCAGATTTCTCCTTGCACGTGACGTTTGCCTTTGATTTCTTATCACCTTCCAGCTTCCGTCTTCTTAAAAACCCTCAAACTTAACATCGTCCAGCAGTGAATTTACCCATCCTGATCAGAAACAACTCCAAGCTTCCTCTAATATAACCAGTATTATATTGTTTAAATCAACTGGGATTTTTCTTCAACATAGTGAAAAGAAACACACCTCTCTGACTTCTCTCATTGACAACAGCACATGAAAAAGCTTCAACTAAAACATAACTTTTTATTTAAATTCTATAATCACAGTAAATATCCTCTGCTCTATTTCTTTTCATGATTGCAGTAGTGTTTGCAGTACACTGCTCCCTACTATTGACAGAATAGCAAGGAAAAAGGAGCATAAAGTACAAGTTGTAAATACTATGGCAAGTGCCCGTGTGAACAAATCTAGAAACATGAGGAATGCATCACCTTGCACCACATGAGACAATATATCACCTGTTTTGATTGTCACTCAGCAATAGAAATCTGAGTTTTCAGCTTTTGGTTTGTAGAAATGTGATGCACTGCTGCTTTACATTCATTTATGAGCCGGTGAAGCCACTACGCTCATAGTTATCAGCTTTCTAAATCGCAATCCCCCTGTTGTTGAGCTTTTATTGTGTTTAAAGACACTTTTTAAAAACATGTCTATTTGACTGTGAAGGATTGTACACGTCTGGTTCATGTAACTCCAGAAATCAGCAAAAGAACGCACCACCACTGGGTTAGCTTAGCGGCCCAGGCGCTGCTGTTGGTCACCACTGATGAATATTGCACTTATAGCTTCAACAATATGCAGTATGATGGGCATCGTACAGACGGGTACCTGTTGTGAACGATGGAACCCACCGATAAAGCAAAATATATGGTTGGAAATCGCCTCAGCAAGCTACATCATGATGGCGTCACGCACTAGACATTGTGCAACAAGGAGACCTGGAGCGCAGTTTGGCTGCTACTGAGAGGCTGTCTCCTCAGAGACAGACAGGTTCTTTAGACACTGCTCGTCGTGTTCAGAGTGCTAACAGCTACAACAATCACATTTTTCACTACATGGTGCTGGTCTTAAGCCAACTCAAAGCAATAGTGAATGCAGTGCTTCACTCTTGCACGTTTGTGTTCACGAGAGTATGGCAGTCGTTTGATTTGGTTCTTTGAGTGGGAGGATCTATCAAAATGCACAGAAAAGGTTGATGCTGCACTAAGGGGTGATTTTTTTTTTTTAAATTTTGTGTCAAAACTCGGTCACTGGAGTCTGCTAGGCTGGTGGTCATTACAGGAAGAGACAGTGACTGAAGGTGTTGCACCTGAGGCTTGTAGCTGAGCTGGGGCAGTGTTAAGAGTTTATGAGGCTCAGAGGATCACGGGTAGAAGCTGCTGGTCCTCTCAGCGTCGCTCTAGGAACCAGATCTCGTTCTGACGGTTGCTGTGAGCGGGGTTGGTGTAGCCGGCCACAATGAATGAGTTGTTGTCACACAGATCGGGGGAGTCCAGGAGCTCAGCCATGATGCTGATCTGATTCACGATGGTCACTTCATTTGTGGGACCAGTGAAGGCCCTGGAAGATGGGAGCATTGTAGTTTTTAAACTGAACTCAGTTCAGTCGGAAAATGCAGTTTTTCTTACCTTGTGTACACAGTAGAGGCAGGCCAGACTTCTATGATTATATCACCGTCGTGAGGTTGTGGAGGCTGGGCCTGATGTTCAGCAGGAAGGTAATAAGCCACTGTGACATCGTGGGAGATCACAGACTGGTTCTCGTTTGAACGAACCACTGTCACAATAGGCAGCGTCATGCCAAGGTAGTCCCCTGTTTGAAAATATTGAGTTGCCAACTTAGTCTGGAGACAAAAAACATCAATTTACATAAAGAATTCAATAAGCTAGAACCTCACTGAGTTCTATTAAATGTGTTTGTACCCACCTATAGAGTTCTGCTGGCAGATGTATCTCATTATCCTCATGAAACCATAGCAGATGCTCTGTTCATAAGTGTCCTCGTGCATTGTTATGCAAGCCCAGTGGCCCTTTTCATACTGTCGTTTCTCATATAGCAACTCTCCACACTGAAAAAGCAACAATATTCAGCTCAATTAATCAAAATGGGAATGATGACATTTAATACTGAACAAATTTATTATACAAGCCTAAACAAATATGGTAACTTTATTATTTTCAAATTAAATCTAACTATTCTAAAGTAACCGCTATTTTTATATGTTCTTTAAAAAAAATCAATTTAATCTTTTAAGTGTGTTACTTCTATGATTTGCTATGCAGGCTGTATAACTTTAAAGTAGTTCCTTATTTTACAGTGTAAACATTTAAAGACTTTCAGAGTAAAATTCTCTTTTCTTTATAACTGTACAATTTAATGTAATAAAGAAGTTATAACTAATTAATTTATCAATTATTAGCTTCTTCACACAGCTTCTTCCCCTGGGCTATATGCATTCTAAATTCCTTCAAATGACAACGCTGTAAAATTTGCACAAAACCGCACATTACACTTAAACTATATTTATTATTGTGCTTCCTGTGTTTTTTTTTTATTAGTATGTCTTTGTATGTTTTTCTTTGCAAATTGCCTTAAGCCTTGTATCGTTTCTTACTGTTGCTGTTATTTTTTTTTACTTACTATTGTCCTGTGCACTGCTGCTGTAGGACCACCTGTTATTTAATTGTTGCTGATAGTTACAATAAAGTCTTCTGATTCTGATCAATGCAAAAAAAAAAGAGCTTAAAAATAATTAATGTCATCTACAGCTCAGGTAAATAATTCATCAATGTTTGCTCCAATTACAAAGCATAAAAAATGATTCTATGTAAAAAGGGGGTCTTTGGTTCTCCTTTATATAGCTGGAGTTTCGCACCAAGTTTTAATGAGCTAATTAGTTTAAGTTTAACCAATTAACCTTCTTTATTTTTACAGTCCCCAGAGGAGTCTAAACGGGTTGGATGACACAGTCACGTCATGTAGAAGAAAAAAAAGCTAACCTAAACAAATAATTATGCACACATTTCCATCATAATCTACATTGATAGACTTGAATTATATTCTCGATTTATGGATTATTTTTGTTATGACACCCTTTTAGTCTAGGTCAGTAGAAGCTGATTTTAGGTACGTTATTAGCCTCTGCAACATTTTTTATTTTCTTTTAGTGTATTTTTAAGTCTTGGTAGCAAAAGAGGAGGATCAACAATATTATACACACAATTTTAAGTTCAGAAAACTAGTTTCCAACAGATTAAATCTTTAGAAAAGTGTTTTTGTTCATTTAACTGTCAGTTCCATTGTGCCAGGTGGAACAAATATATATATTTAAAAAAAAAAAAAGAAGTAGTAAATCATCTTTAAATACTAAGCTACAATGCATTGATATTTCTAGCTACTAAAAACTAGACCACTAATTTAGTAAAATCCCCATTTTATGTAGAGCATTATAAGATATAGAAATAAAGGTCACACAGTTTTGAGATTGTTAAAGTCATACCTTTTCTTTACGTGAGAGAAGCGTAAAAGGGACTTGTTCTCTATTACTGCGTCCGTGGTTGTTGCTGCTTAGCTGCTGGATGGGCTCTGCCATGTCTGTCAAACAGAAAGAAAGTTGAAAACATTATGTTTTAAGATAAAACAAGTTTATAAGAAATTACGCCTAAACCTTTCAAACAGAAAAGCTTGAACAGGAAGTACCTACTGGTTCCAAAAAGTCAAAATCCCAAAAGCTTCTATTGAGAAATAAACAGCCATTACTGTCATATTTGTCACAATAACCATTCTTGCTCTGATATCTTCTTTTAACATGTTCTTGCTAACCCCCATTTTTTTCTAATCCTTTTCTTTTTGCGAGTCATTGCGAGTGTTTATAACTTGAATGGAGAAAATTAATATTTGTGTGTTTTTTTTCCAGCTGGAATTATTTGATACAAAATCTTTCATATATCAGAAAAGAGCTGTGAAAGAAAACACCTGGAGAAAGATTCACAATATTTGAATCGTTTTAACAGTTTGCACCAAGCCTCTTCACTGTAAGTGGCGAATATGTGCTAGTAAACAGTAGGAAAAGAAGAAGCCTCTCCCTGCTTCCTCCCCTTCATTGAAGCCGGAAGTAAGCCTTTTTCTACGTGTGACGTCACACTCCATTGGTTCAGTTCTCATATACAGTCGGCAGTTATTAGCTGAAGCTTGTAGCTGTTTAAACAAAAAATCTTTTCCTTCAAATATCATAAGACAAGGCTGCAAAATTAGACCCACGATAGATGAGTGTGTCATAATTCAACAATAGTATTGCAGATTGATGTTCAGAAAATTAATAGCTTCAAAAGCATCACATTGTGCACAAGTTGCCCTGGAAAAGAACTTAATCTAAGTTCAGAAAAAGTTTTGATGTTAGGTATGACCCCATATTGAAAAAATAAAGGAAACAAACAAAATATATATATTTCCTGGTGACTTATGTGTCAACAGATGGATAAAAGCTAATGCTGTTTGTACCTAACCCGATCTGGAATCAGTTTAATTGTTGGCCTTTAACCAAAGCACATTCTGGTCCGTCTAAGACAAGGTTGTGTTCTCACGCACAAGTCTCCTGGATGGAGCCCAGAGAAAATCTAGGCTGCAGTGTAAGTGTGAAAAGGGATTGTGAGAAGCAGAACTTCCCACCCAACTCCACTCTGGCCAACTCTATCCCAATTAGAGGAAAGGAGTTTGCAGTGGCCTTGGCCTGCGTCCTTAGCGACTGAGTTGTAGTAATGCCACTACCTCAGAAGTAGCGCAGACGTGTTGTCTAATCTCCCCAGAGTTACAAAGCCCCAGCAAGTGATTTTAGTTTAATCCTGCAATTAGTGCCATGGGTCTGAGAGAGCACGATGTGCCAGTCGCTGCTACTGGGTTTTTAATAGCAACCTTTGTGTTTTCACAGTAACAATAAACTAGCAATGGCGGGGATCATAAAACTCTGAATATATGAAGCTTTACCTTCTTGAAACAGTGAAGCAAAGACCAGCAGACTTATTATGTTTAAATTCTGAATTCTCCATTTGTTTTTCAAAAGTACTCAATTTTTAAGGTTGTAATGCCAAATTAGTTTATTCCTGAGGGTAAAAAAAAGTTGTCTTGCTTGTGTAAATATATATTAATAAATTAATCTGTAATGGAATATATGCATATGTTGAATGAGGTGAGTAAATGATGGTATAGAATTGGAAATGTAATATTCTTTTAAAGCAACAGAAAAATCTCCAAGCAGTACTACATGCAGGGACACATTGCTTGTACTGTATGATTTGTTTTCCCAGACCAAACAATTACATAACATGTGTGTAAGGCTAATAAGGAAGTATAGTACAGAAAATCATGCATGAACATATACCATAATGCACTCTTTATCCTTTTTTCACTTTTTATGATTTAGAGATTTCTTTTATTTATTCAAAATAAAAATGTAGAAAATTTGAAAAAAATTTATACTTTTTCTGGTGTTTTTTTAAGTTTTTAAAAAGAATTTTTTAATATAAGTTTATATCGATGGGTTTTTTGTTTGATTCTGTTACATATCTGCGATTATTTTGAACATTCAGGACAAATGCTGGGTAATTGGTACGTTGACTATTTCTTTCTATATATTATATATATATATATTCTGTATTTCCAGAAAATTTTGTTTATGGTTATAAACATTGTAGAGATTGAAAATTGGAATTTCCCACCTTAGATGTATACATTTTCAAAGTAATCCTATCAAATCTGATATGATCAAAAAAACAACAACCCCACAGGCTATTTTTAACAGTGTGAATGCAAATCTTGTTTATCCTGGGTCAGTGCAGTCATAGAATTTAGCCTTGAAATATACATTTATTTCAGAAGCAAACATTGTTTTTAAGACCAACTATAGCATTCAAGTACTTTCCGCTTGCTTACCACAGGATTATCCTTAGAAAAAATACACACAAACCTCCATATGCAGCAACATAATTTAACATAAATAACGTGCAGATAAACGTTAAGATAAAAGCACAAAAAACAGAAGTTTTTTTTTTTTACTTTTAGCCAACTTTTTTGTTTAAAAAAAGTTTTCTCCACTCATTTAGACACTGATCCAAAATGTAAATTTCAGTATAAAAGCTATTCATATTTCAGAAAGCATAGCTTTTATTTGCACATTGATTAAATAGAGCAACATAGAGGTTAACAAAGAAGCTCATGCCTCTCATGTAAATACTTTGATGATGTCTGTGTGCAGAAAAGAACAAGTACTGATGACTTTTGTGGATAATTTTTAGTCATTTGGTCTCAGCTTTTTACAGTCCCCTTCTTTTATTGTAGCGTTGTTCATGTATTGACCTGTACTGTCAAAAAAATCCCCGTCATTTTGTCTGGTTGTTGTGTACGCTTGTACTGTGTTGGAATTGATGTCGTCATATTTAAATGTAATTTATTGTCCATGATGTTTTTTTTTGTTTTTTTTGTCACAAAAGGATTGTCCTAAAAGATGTTGTCAATCACATGATCAGATGTTGCTGTTGTTGTCATTATTTGGTGACTGTGGCATCACAGGAGGCTTGGCTTTCCAAGAAAATCTTCAAGTCTGATTTTGAACTTTCATTCTAATCTAAATCCTAAACTCCACAGTAATTTCAAAAATAAAACCAGTGCAGAAAACAGCAGCAAAATAAACACTGTGTCCAAAAGTTGTATTAAATATGGCTGATGTTATTCGCACGTATTTATGTGCAACCAAGCACAATAAAATGGTTGGAAATTCATGTTGGCCACACGTAATATGTGTGGCCAAAATGCGCATTTTTGCAGTGCCGGTACGTACTTTAGCCCTAATTATGTACGAAAGCCAGTTCTATTAAATATAGTAGAGTTGTATAGTAAAATTATATAATATAGATCTAACCAAGCAATATTCCATACAGATAAATTCTAATAGCACAAAAAACATTTTATTTACATAATTTTAATAACATTAAATCTGCTGATATAAATGTGGAGTGATGCGTGTCTGAAAGGCGTTAAACCTATTTAGCTTGTTTAGCTTTGTTTCATTGACTGTAATAGTCGATCATCAAGATGTGGCCCACACACTATGGGTCGGACTGATATAAATCCAAAGAATGTTAGTTCTTATTTCTATTTTCCATTCAAGAACCCCCATGACAAAACTAATTTTAAAAAAGCATGATTTTTGAAGAATAAATTCTAGCAAAAGCAGCATTTTTTCTCTCTGACAACAAAAAAGCAGCTTTTTTTCAAGTGAAATCAACATTAAATCCTTATTTTTAACTTTAATTATCACATTACAGAAAATATATGAAAAAATACCTCACCAGAGACCAGATTAACATTATATGCAGCAATACAATGGCCATATCATATTAATTTGTATAATTTAACTAAACATTTAAAGGAAAAACATGTTAGACATTTTGTTTGTTGACTTCATTTGTTTAGATGTAATAATACTATAATTATTTGTTTTAAATGTGTCTTTTTGTAATTGAAAAGTTACACTTATGTCTATATTTTTATCTATAAAATTAATTTATGGGCAAAACTGGGCTTCAAAATATGAAAGGTTGAAAACTTTTAAATTTACTGTAGATTTCGCCCTAGAATCACCGTGAAACTCTGAGCTTCGAAGATTTAGTTGAAAACAATTGCTTAAGTTGGAAAAGGTGGTTGGGAATGTTTAGGCTGGAAGCGGGAAGTAATGTAGGTCAGCGCACTCAGGAACACCTATTCAAAAATAACTATATTAAGTTGGCTTAAATAAGTTTTGTTTTTATTTTTTACCTAATTTTACTTGAGTTTAAGCGACGGTTTACATGTTTTAAATCGCTAAAGCCAACTTGGAAAGCTTTTTCCCCCCAACAGAAGTTAGCAAAAGTGTGGCTTCCATGTTATCTAGATTTACTTTTTTCTTTTCTACCTTGGGAAACTTCCACTTGGTGTCCCCTGGCCACCTCCTGCCAGTAGTGGAGCAGTCGGTCAGAGGCGTCTTCTTCCTCCATGGCTTCCCCATCTTCGAGGCTGCCATTGCCCGAGTCTGATAGCTGGTCTTCCGTGAAGGACTCCAGGTCTTCCAGCGTGATCACCCCATTCCGGTCGATCCCGCTCCCTTCGCCGCCGCCGCCTCCTCCTCCACTCATCTGACAGCCACCCCGGTCCATTTCCCCCCTCCGTCTAAGATTGGCAAATGTTTACCGAGGGAGAAGGCCACGCAGGGTTGATTAAACGTCTTGCAGCGCTTATAAATATTTGTTAAACTAGAGCTTTAAACTAGTTCGATTTTTCCTTGTTCCTCTTCCGTGGCGCTCGCGCTTAGTCGGATTAGAACAACTAACCAGGCGCTACTAAGGTCTACATAGCGCATGTAGCCATGTTTTCTTTATCGGTTCTACGTTGATAGAGAAGCAGACCTGCTTTCAAAAAATAAAATAAAATTTCGGAACAAATAAACCCCAAGAATAAAGACCGTCGTTGTCGCTCAGTCGGAGCGGCGTGACGCTCCGAAGCAGACCGGGAACGCGATGTTTATGAGTGCAGGCTGTGACGCTACGGACTTCTAGCTCCGCCCTCTCGTTCTGTCCGAGATATTAAAACACACGGACTCCGCACAAAATACAATGAAATTAAAAGTAACAGATTTTCTCACATTAACACATGTTTCAATACATTAAAAAATACAAATTATAAATGCATGATTATGCATACAATTACACATCTTGTATGACGATGTTTTTAATATTATATTTATACAAATTCATGAAACTTTTGAACAATATTGTTGTGTTTTTAATTAAATAACTTTAATATGATCTAAAATGAAGGAAAAAAACCACACACTGTACTTCAAGGACTAGGGGACAGCCTCAGCAGGATTTCCTCTCTAAACTGTGTCCCTGCAACAGCCAGCCACCATACTGCACTCTTCCTCAAGCACGTAGAGGACATTAGATAATCCACTATAGTCTGTGTGGGTGTGTCTGCAGGACTACACACATGCAGACACACACTAACAACAATTTACAGGAGAGTTTGCTTTATTTGTTTTTCTTTTACTTCTACAAATTCTCATTATAAATGGTGTGCAAAACAGATCTTTCCATTTACTTTAGCCTGATCAGTTGTGAAGTTGATTGAATAAATTAAGTTGCAGTGCAAGCACAAAACTTTATTGTTAATATTAAAAACTGAGAGTTTATCTTTGTCTTAACTCTGTTATTAGCTGCAACTTATAGTTTTTTTAGTTTCATGCCTCTCAGCAGTTAGATGTTGTTTGATACTGAGAACGCACACAGAGAAATACTGTCTTTAAAAGATGCTGCAGTTTGATGCACATCCACTGATAAACTGTTAGTTTTCTAACCGAAAGATGTCCTTTTTTCTCCTTTTTGAAGGGAAAGGGGTTTAATAATAATATTTGATGTGCATTGCAAGTATATTACAAAGAAAGAAAACATAGTTATGTTGTCTCCTTCATTTTAGAAGTTATGATAAATGTTTAACCACATTCTCTCAATTTAATATCATTTTTTAATATTTAAGAACAAACGTTGATGGCAATAAAAGTATGTATGTCTTTATTTTTTTCTTGAAATATCACACCCCTTCTTCATATTTAGCTTCATTCCACAAACCAACTGGACAAAAACAGTGACCTCACTAATCTGGTTCAATGTAATCCCATAATCTGGACCTGACCGCTGTTTACACATTTCCACATAGAGCTCCACCTGTCCATCAAATGACCACAGAGAGGAGCCACACTGTCATAGACTCATATAAAAGCTATAAAGCTATAAAAACTCCAGCACTTTTTTCCAATTAAAAAAAAAAGTTGTTTAGGTACGTCAAAGCATAAATAATCTTTAAAATGCAGACAAATACTGATTAAAACATGAATAATCTTGTCTTCTGTATAAATTTAAGTGTTTCTCTACCATTTCATTTGATGTGACATGTTGTCACATGTTGCCACAAAGTTAGTTCACCTCTTTAAAACTTTGCTGTACATAAAACCTAAAAACGTTTGAAAAGTAACTGCAAATACTGTATTACTGTTGACGATGTAGAAATAATCTTTTTTTTAAAGTACAAAAATGTGTTTTCTATTCCTCCTAACTTTTACTGAGACTTTATTTAAGTTTCTGTTCCTCTTTTTGTCATCTCAAGCCAGCCTTTCCATCCTCATCTAACCTCTAACTGACTGGCTTGTACTTTTACTTTATTTCAACCTATTGTTTTATTCTTTAAAAAAAAGAACTTTTTTCAGTCCAAGACGCATTTGTTTTTTAAAAAAAATATATTTTTTGTTCTTTTCCTTTTTTTGGTGCATCATTTTCTGAAGCTGTTATATAACCTGATGTCATTTTTTTTAAAAATATTGCATCATTAATATTCAAATTACATATTTATATTGAAATATTCAGAAAAATATATAACACTAACAGTCTATTCTGGTAGCTGACCATGGCTTTGCATCAGTACATCTGTTTTCTTTATAGTTTTGATCCTCTTAGGTCTTTTATAACATGTTCCAATTAACCAATTTTCTGTTTTTTTGTTAATAGATTACATATTCTAAATACATTACAATACACTTTTTATTTTATTGCTCTGCTTAAAAATTTGAATAAAACTTTGTTGGAAAAATAAGTGGAATTGATGGTTTTTGCTTTCATCTTCTGGTGAGGTTTCAAGACTTGGGAGTCTTGGTGCGTGTTTCTTTGTCTTTCTCATGGTCTTTTATTTCTTCTCGATAGATGAAATACAAAAGGCCTCGTCTCCTGCTGCTGCCAACCTCAACTCAAATAAACAATTTTGCACCCAATAAAGCTTCTCATCCGGCGGTTCAAAAATTGTTTTTCCTGGCAATTTTCATCTCCTATTTTGTTGATTGTGATGCTCAAATGTTATCAAAGCAAGTTATTTGCTTGGCCCCTTTTACCAAATTGTATTTTTTATGGACTAACTGCACAGAAGGCTTCTTTTTTCAGGTCAGTCTTTCATTCAGCTGCTTTGTATACCAGCTGAAGTGATAATGACCCCACCTCTCATTTTCTGTGATTGTGAAGATGAATAGACTTAGTTTAATGGTTCCATCTGTTTACCCATTACTTTAAAATTAGATCTAAGGTAAGAACAAGGAGTCATAGACATTTTACTTTTTATTAATTATTAATGCTGTTTTTCAGTAGGCGTGAGTCTGCTAACAAGTACATCCTAAGTGCCATGAAGTGATGTGTTCGCTGATGTTTGTCTATATAAAATACGACATCACCTTATATTGCTAACCTACTTACTCGACGATTTTGTTTCTTGCACTTTTAGGTGCTGAAGAAGTTCATGTCTCGTCTGGTTCAGAACCGGGTGATGTCTCACAAGGACCCGCGGAGCCTCAGCAAATACCAGATTATTCTGGCGAGAGACCAGTTCCGCAAGAACCCGCCACCACACATCAAGGCATGGACTCGTGAATCTATTAGTGTAGATCTTCTTTACATACTGCGACACGTCATCTTTTATAAGTCACTCATGTTTTACCCACATGTAACTTTAAATGTGCTCAGCGCCATCTGGGGTTAAATACATTGACAGTGTGTGAGAACTGAATTGAGTGAAAGTCATGTCACTTATTTAAAAAAAAAAAAAAAAAAAACATCTTACTTCCAGCTCCAACTAAATGGAAGTCAATTTAGTCTGCGTTTTTCGGATGTCGCCATGTTGGAACCAGAAATTGTTAGAGGTGATTGGTCTGAGTCAACATTTCTATGGCAACCACTCTCACCAATCAGGAGTGAGCTTGTTGGAAGTCCACATCCCTACCACTTGAAAGTGGTCTACACAAAATCTGTCTATTAAATGTTTTGAACGTTCAATGTACTTTTATGGAGGCATCTGATTGGTCAGTTTATAACTTGAAAATCTTAGCTACAGAAAAGAAAGTCACAAAAACAAATTAGGACTATCAAGAACATATTAAAAAGGTATCAGATCATGAACAGTTATTCTGACAAAAATGAGTAAAGCTGTTTGTATCCTAAAAGAAGTTTGTGGGATTTTGGCTTCTTGAAGCTAGCGGGTACTTCCTATTTGGACGCTAAAGGGGAGGGGTCACTCAGTCCAGTTCTCATATACAGTCAATAGTTAAATATCAGGGGTTAGATGTGATTTTCTATTGGTTGTATTTTAAGTTTTTATTCACCAATTTACCACTTGCTCTTTTCTTGGTGTAACACAATATTATCAATCTTTTATAAAAATCATATTAATAATACAATACTAATGCTATAATACTATAATATAGAAATGTTGTTACCATGAATCATTCCATCCCTATTATAGATGTACAGGTATTTTTATATGATTCATTTCCTTTATATACCATCAGATGCATACAGGTTTAATATAATCTCCAATTAGAGCAAACAAAGCAAATTACATATATTATTTTTTTTTTAAATCTCTATTTTCTCCAATTTTCTGTAGTTATAGAGAAGACAAGCAGGAAGTTCTGCTCTTACAAACAAAAGTTAACTTTTTTTTCAGCATTGTGGTTTAGTGTGTGTTTATTTTATTTATGCTGCTTCAAAAATAAGTGATGGGATTTCTTCTGCAGGTTCCTCAGCAGGGGATGCTGGAGGGGGACTTTGCCCTCTGCATCAGTCTGTATCATGGTTATGAGCTGCTCATGCAGATGGGCCTCAGATCACTCTTCTTTTATGTACAAGGAATCATGGACGGATCCAGAGGTCAGTCCCCTTATCTTAACATTCCATGCAATTCTTTAGCTAAAGAATAGTTGAGTTCAGTGAGATTGATTCTCCATGTGTCACTCATGGGTAAAGTTTTGCTTCATTTCAGCTACACATGTTTTAAATTTCCTCCACTGTGGGTTATAAGACTGTCAATTATGTCTTATATATATATATATGTGTGTGTTTTAATTGTTTCCATGTATTATTCAGAGATGTCCAGGACCAAGAATGAGCTCCAGCGGACCCCAACATTCATGGATCTTTACCATGAGATGGAGGCGATGTTTGTGAAGCCATCTGCTGGTGCTGATGTTTCTTCATCAACAGATATATATTTGAGATCCGTGCAGTTATCAGATGACACAAACACTGGATGGGATGCCTTTTTCCAAGTTGTCTAATCAATAATAAACACAAAAGGCTCCTAAATCTGACCTAATTAATACAAATTGGCATTTATTTATAGAGTTTCATATATATATTTTCACCTTTTCATTTATAAAAAGTTATAAATGACATAGAAGTCTAGTGCAAAAAGGCTTTGAGAAAATAGAAAATTTTGCTTTTGTGTTATGATTTTTTAGGATAGAGATTTCTTTTTTTTAATATTTATTTTTGTTGTTAGCTTTTAGTCTTACCGGTAATTTATTTCTACAATTTCACATTATTTTCTCAAAACTACCCAGCAATAATAAAAAAAAAATCTCTCAAAAGTGTTAACACCTTTATGAGCACATAAATGTTCTCCATGCTTTTGGAGATAAATATTAATAAAAATCTTTAATTAAAGTTAAAGCCCTGTTTGTTGTCACACACCTGAGAATGTACAATCAAGTTTTTTCTTATGTATTTGATGAGGAATGTGTGTTAGCGCGGTTTTACCCCCTACAATCCAGCAATTTAACCTGAGTGTGAAATGGGTGGTGTGACTTGACTGGATTCCCAGGCTCAGGATGCACACACCTACAAAAAACTACTGAGCTGATTTTCATTTTACAGAGAACTATTTTCCTGTGTCTAAGTGTTTCTAACATATTCTCATGTATTTTCAGGTCCAGATGAGCCATTTGTTTACAGTCACCCGAAGCTGAAGAAGATTGAGGAGGTGGTGTTGCAGCACTTTAGAGTGTGGGCTGAAAGCGCTTCAGACAATCATGGTGAATACCTGAATATAGCAGCCTTATGCTGTGACTCATCCATTGAGTGATTATTGTAGCTTCCATCTGATTCCATCACTCTACAAACTACATTAGAGAGGCCTTCTAACTTAATGTCAGTGTGTGCTAAAACAGCGGTCGCTGCAGTTTTATTGTGAAATTACAAAGGTTCCTAGACAAAAATGTGGCAAATTAATGTAAGCTTGAGTCTATTTCATAACATTTTATCATTTAAAATATTTTGCATGTGGCAAGAAAGCACAACCAATTCCTTATTTGTGGAAAATAAAAGCTCTTTTGTGCATCAGTGTGTGGGATTTAAGCTCATTTTTTTCTGAGGAAGGTTTTAATCTGTATTTTCTTTTCCTCCCTGTTCCTGGGGCTGTTTAGGCCCTCAGGGAGTAAGCACACGCGTGATGATTTTTTCATCATTTCGGGAGAGCGTGCAAGAGATCGCCGCCATGCTAAACCGCCACTCACCGCTGATCAAGGTCATGACATTTATGGGCCAGGCCTCTGCCGGAAAAGGGGTCAAAGGATTCACCCAGAAGGAGCAGCTAGAGGTAAAAGTTCCTGTATTGAGAATTATTTTTATAACGTGATTGTTTATAGAGATTAGAAATACTTTAACAATAAGACTCCTTTGTTCACTGGGAGGTCTGCCATTATACAAATAAAATTTACAAAAAGTGGTTGCACAGCTAAGAAAATGGCTAAATCCTAAAAAGTTTTTTGGGGGGGGGACAATTTCCTAAAGTTATATTCTAATGCAATTCTATCAGACTTTTTTTTAGGTCGAAAAGTATTTAACTTTGGATTTTAGGCTTTATTTTGAACATCATACAGAGGTCTCTTGACATTATAAGCTGCTTTGATGCATTTATCTTATTTTCAAGTATTTATAAACTCTGCATTAGTTTTATGTGCTTTTCTTTCACGGTTTCGACAAGGTGGTGCAACGTTTTCGGCAGGGAGGCTTCAACACGCTGGTGTCCACCTGTGTGGGAGAAGAGGGGCTCGATATCGGAGAGGTGGACCTCATCGTTTGCTTTGATGCACAGAAGAATCCCATTCGCCTGGTGCAGCGGATGGGACGCACCGGACGAAAGCGTCAGGGGCGCATCGTTGTCATTTTAGCCGAAGGACGGGAAGAGAGGGTGAGTGACCGTAGACGCATAAAAGGCCTCCCTAAACTTCACAAAAGTCTCCGTACCAAAATTTTTAGTCTTTCTTTTCTTCAGACCTACAATCAGAGCCAGAGCAACAAGCGCAGTGTGTACAAGTCCATCACTGGCAACAAAAACGGCTTCCACATGTACCCCAACAGTCCTCGCATGTTGCCTGAGGGGGTAAATCCCAATCTCCACAAGATGTACATTACATGTGGCCAGTTTAACCACAAAGAGAACAGCAGCAGATCAGGAAGGGGTCGGAGGTCCCACTCTGAAGGACGGGCTTCACTCATCCACCCTCAGAATCTGAGTGAGCGTTTATTCCATTCCTATTCAGAATCAGATCTTGAGACCACCACCCATTTTATTCAATTTGTCTGCGTCTTATTGAAGTTCAACACAGCAGGATACCGTCTGGTGGCTTTCTGAGCAGCGCAGAATATTCTGTGTGGGAAACCACCATGAAGCTGGGAGAACATGAAGCTCAGCCAGTCCTGAAGGAATCCCACTTTTTGTCAATACCCAGTGACCCTCCACTGCAGGTTCCTTCTCTTTTCTCTTCTCTGATATTTTTTAATACAAAGATAGTTTTATTTTATGCAACCAAAGAAATGAAGCACGCTCAGAAGTCGGAGCCTGTAGATGTTATCCATTTGTAACCATTTTTGTGTGTTACAGGAAACCACTGAAAACCATAAGCCTCTGTGTAGAGAGCTGTCTCTATGGGAGTGGAGACACTGGCAGCACAAAGCACTTCCTTCCCATCTGGTCGACCACTCCCTTCGCTGCAAGCACTTCGTTAAGGTGATGGAGCTCATAGATCGCATGAAAGATGAAAACGAGGTGAGCACAGGGACAAGAAGTTCATTATTATGACTGTTTGGATCTTCCTGGTATTACTTTAAAATCTGATATCACAATCAGAACATTTGTATGTGTTCATTTATGGGCAGCAGTGACAGAATTAAAACTATTTAAATATTAAAATTTTGTATGTTTAACAACCGTTAGGTATTTTTCCATCGGATAAATGTTTTGGCATTTATCTAACCTTTTCGAAAAGATGAAAAAAAATATTTTTAGAATTAAATATGGCTTTAGAAGCAATATTTTTGTCACATTTTCAACGCAAAAAAAGGAAACAAATATTTAAATATCAATACAGCTCAAGACTGGAATGTTGGGCATTCTCGGTTTTTATGTTGAAAACATTTTTCCATCTGAACTGTTGTAAAAAAAATCTGTACTTGTGTAGTAAAAGCAGTTGTGTATATTTTTGTTTAATGAAACCTTAAGATGTAGATGAGCACACACTACTTCAAACATTTTCAATAGGTGTGTACAGTGGGGATCGAAAGTTTGGGCACCCTATGTAAAATGTCATATTATTGTGCATATAGAACCCAAGGAAAGATTGAAAAATCTCCTAAAGGCATCAGTTTACAGATGAGACATTCTTTTAATATGTCAAATAGGCCTTTTTTTCCATCATTTACCCTTTCAAAATAACAGAAAACAAAATATTGGCGTGTGCTAAAGTTTGGGCGCCCTGCAGAATTTATAATATGCACCGCCCCCCTTGGAAAAGCTGAGACCTGACAGTGTCATGGATTGTTCACAATCATCGTTTGGAAAGACCGGGTGATTTCAATCTCAAAGATTTAAGTAATCTGGGTCATCTGATCTTACCCCAACAATCACCATCATGGGTTCTTCCAAGCAGTTGTCCAGAACAATGAAACTGAAAATAGTTGATGCTCACAAAGCAGGAGAAGGCTGTAAGAAGATAGTAAAGCTTTTTCAGATGCCAATATCCTCTGTTCAGAATGTCATTAAGAAATGTCAGTCAACAGGAACAGTGGAAGTTAAAGCAAGATCTGGAAGACCAAGAAAAATCTCAGACAGAGCAGCTCGCAGGATTGTGAGAAAAGCAAGTCCAAACCCACGTTTGACTGCAGCATCCCTCCAGAAAGACCAGCAGACTGGAGTTGTGCTACACTGTTCTACTGTCAAGTGATACTTTCACAAATATGGTCTTCATGGAAGAGTCATCAGAAAAAAACCTCTTCTACGTCCTCACCACAAAATTCAACATTTAAAGTTCCCAAATGAACATATAAACAACCCTGATGCATTTTAGAATCAAGTTCTGTGGACTGACCAGGTTAAAATGGAACTTATTGGACACAATGAGCAAAGGTACGTTTGGAGAAGAAATGGTCCAGAGTTTAATGAAAAGAACCTCTGTCCATCTGTTAAGCATGGGGGTGGATCAATCATGCTTTGGTCTAGTTTGGCAGCCAGAGGCACAGGAAACATTTCAGCAGTAGAAGGAAGAATGGATCCCACAAAATTTCAGAACATTTTGGACACTAACTTGATGCCATCTATGAAAAAGTTGAAGGTGAAGAGAGAATGGCTTCTACAAATAGATAATGATCCTAAAAACACCTCCAAATTCACTCTGTCTTACATTAAGAGGCATAAACGTAAGGTTTTGCAGTGACCTTTTCCAATCACCTGACCTCAACATCATTGAAAATCTATGGATAGACCTGAAAAGAACAGTGTGTAACAGACATCCTAGAAATCTCAAAGAATTGAAAGACTTTTGTAAAGAAGAATGCATGAAGATACCTTAAACGAGAATTAAAAGACTCTTGGCTGGCTTCAAAAAGTGTTTACAATCTGTGATACTTGCAGGGAGGCAGTACAAGGTCCTAACTCTACAGGGTGGCCAAATTTTTGCACACACCAGTATTTTGTTTTCTGTTATTTTGAAAGGGTAAATGATTGGGTGCCCAAGCTTTCGATCCCCACTGTAAGGATTTATTTTAACAACGATTCAATATTAGTGGTTGCCGATTCAATTCACTTTCAATTTCGGTTCATTTTGAACAATCTGATTCACTGACCTGAAATTGTTCCAGGACACCTTTAGCCAAAAATTCAGCTAGTGTGACCCAGAGATAAATACCTGGTAATGAACAGTGCAGGTGATGTTTTCCAGATTCTTTGTATTTCTTGCAAGATAATCAAGTGTAAATTAAATATTTGTACAAACAAACAGGTAAATGAGAATTAATGACAAATCTATTCATATTATATTTTCAACATAAAAATAATACAAACACTAGAACATTCTACTACACTGTATGGTCATATGTCTTTGCAAACTTCAAAGTGTTTCCAATTTTAAAAAATGTATAATGAGAAAAACTCATCTATTTTTAATTAGTTTTTAAATGACTACTTGCTGTATTGACAGAATACAACATTTATTAGTAAATAATTCACTATAATGTTACCCCATGTTAAAAATGTGTGGATCAAATTTGATACTGTGGTTACATTTGGTGCGTTTTTCCTTAACACTCACCGCAGTATTTCAAACTCACATTATTTTGAGCAAAAACATACAAAATCACTCAACGAACTTTATACTATCTATAACTCATAAAAAATATATAGCAAAATAATGTTTTAATTATTTGTCATCAAATATCTTAATTCCAAAAGAAAAAGGATTTTCTGTCAGTCCTTCTTTGATATGGTGGGCTTTACAGGGTTAAATAAAAAAGACACATTCAGCAAAGTGATGCAAAACAAAAAAAAATCTATTTATGGTGAATGTAAAACAGTCAGGTTTGCAGTTGTGGGGAAATAGATTTATAAAAATGCTTTCAAACATCTTGCATAAATCCTGCCTGGTTTCATAATAGGAAGACAGTAGTGTGCATTTACCCAAAGGAAAGCCAGACTTTCTTAACGCACAAGGCTGAGAGGAGTCAGCTGAGTTGCTTGTGAACATACAACCGTGGTTTGTTTTGAGTTACTAAATATGTCGGTTTGACGTGAAAGGCAAATTCCTTGCATAATAAACAGACCAATATGGCATTAGTTTAAAAAAAAAGCATCAATGGGTGGATGTTTCCAGGCTGTGGCATCTTCTATGAGTTCCAGTCAACAATATCTGTATTCTCTGAAAAGCAAAAGCTAAAAATACTGCAAGATTTCTATGAAAAAAAACAACTTTTTTAAACCTTTCTCTGAACTTCAATCCACTTTTGGGATCAACGTTTTTCTTTTTTCAACTTTTTTTTGTTTTTGTTTTGCTTACTTGTCTGGGTTTACACACAAAAAAACACATGCAAGTGGATTAAACTTTTTTTCCCAAAGGATGATAAAAAAAAAGAACTGTAGTTTGCGATAATTTATTTTTCCTTTAAATGTTAACAAATACTTTGAAGCTATCTTTGTGTGTCACCATCTGCTCTTTCAAGACCATCATAGATAAGGGCCTGTAATTAGTCCTTATCCCTAAAAGTGGCTCGCCGAGTGGCTCTTGTTACCCCTTTATTTTCCTTCGTTGTTGATCTTTAGCGTGCACAAATAGAGGGAAAACCATCCCTCATGTAAAAACAACAACAGGATTACAAGATGGGTTGGCAGCTCAACTTGTTAATGCTTCCTTAATCAAATTCAGGTCATGAAATAATCAGAAAACAATGCAGCAGTTCTCTTTTATTCCTAATTACAGATTTAGATTATTTTTTCTTTAAATTTTTTTTTTCTAAGCCCAGTAAAACAGCAGAACTATTCAAAAACACCACAGACGTCACCAAAGGCTTGAAATTGTACCCACAATGCTTACTTTGTTATTTATTCTGTTTTTTTCTCCATTAGTTTTTCTGAAGAATAAATGGGTGTTTTCCCACTTTAACGCTTGTCTAAATATACTTGCTAATTTTCATAAGCAGTTACTATAAAAATCATTTTTCTGAGCTATTCTTAGAGTAGTGATTAAGCTGTGGAGTCTCTTCAGTAACAATCACTTTAGGGCTGTAATAAAAGCATTCAAAACAATGTAAAATGATTATTTGTGTAAAAATGTAAGACTTTAAGCTGAGAAATTTATTTTTTATTTTTTTGAATGAATGAAACAAAGATGGGATAAACACAAATTGATGTTACCTTTTAATCCATGCTGTGATGACAATGTTTATTTACTTTTTTTGTAAAACTAGACCTAGAGGCATTGAATTCAGATTGTTTCGTCCAAATTTTTTGTCAATTGTTAAATTACTAAAACAACTTATCTTTTTGTATCAATAATTGATTTGCTGTGTTTCTAAAAAACATGTTAATTTTCAAAGATGGAGAAGTAATTCTTATTTTATTATGCAATCTTTAGCTGGATAACTAATACACTTACTAAAAAGTATTTATTGCAGCTGTAAGATTTTCTTTTTTCTTTGTGTGATTAAAGTGTGAAACTAGGGATGCACCGACATGACAATTTTAGGCCAAATAATAATTAAAATGCTTGATACCAAATAGTCACGGAATAGTTATTAAATATGCATGTTAGGTTTTTCAGTGTCTTAAATAGCTAAGAATGAATTTTTCAGTTTTTTAATGGGGTAAACGTTCATATCATACGAAGACATCAACCTGAACAGTAGACGGGCTACTTAGACAAACACAACACATTTATCCAGGTACACAACATTACCCAGTGCCAGCACAAATTTGTCAATAACAGTAATTTAGCTTCAGAATAAAGGAAGGAAACCATGACATCTAAAAAGTCTTATAATTGTTTCACGCAGACACACAATCATCTAAAGCCATAGACTCTATTACCTTATTTGGATTCCATTCACTTTGACGCTATTATTTGAGAACTTTATCATTTGTTCAAACACGTCGGCCACAGACGCCGTGCTGCTAGCTTCCCTTTTAGCTGCAGTCTGTCTCTCATACATTGTTGTGCTGTTCCGGGCTTTTGAATGACATTAATACAGTGGTGCCAAAGGTTTTAGCAGACATAACCCTTCTTGATCATTTAGTTCCACATTCAATGCAAATTGCAGTTCTTTTGTCGCTCTCTGTCCATTAAAAATACGTCCACACTGCCGACATTTTGAAGAAGGTGCTATGCACGTTTTTGTGCATAATTACAATAATAGCCAAACTTATTTCATGGCGCCATTGTGTCACATGTCACAATTTGGCTATACTTAGACTTGCTCCCACCGAAGGTCGAATGTGACATTTTTATGCAATATTCGGCCGAATATTCGGTGCATCCCTGTGTGAAACACATTGTACTTTAATGTCGTTAAGTTACTGAAGTGTTTAAGCAAGAGATGAATTAAAATCTCAACCTAGACGTAGGTTTTTAAAATTCAAACCTGAAATCTGTGATCTTATAATAATCTGTGAGATTATATTGAGGAACATGAACTGACAAAAATTTAAGAGATTTCCTAACCAGTTTGTTTGCACAGGCCACCATACTGTCACATTGTTAGGAACTTTCTCATAAAGTTAGAAAAAAAGCCCAATAGTGATCCTGTATTCTCTCCAGATTCCGGTGAGGAAGCATTTGTTTACGTTAACAGGACGTTTTTGAGATGCCCTTACATCTCATTTTCCGGGTTTGTCAGGAAGGAGACCAACTCTCCCAGTACTTGTGATGATTACTTTAATGTCTGTTTCCTTTTGGTATAAAAGAAAAGATCCAAGTTTTTTAGGTACAGGTGACTCAATTGCAGTGATAGCCTGCTAGCTAAAAAAAACAGCACAAGACACTTTAAATCCTCAAAAATCCTACTTCATTTTTTGGCTGCAGGATCTGTTCTTCATTGTTTTGTATTATTGTTGCTCCAAACATGATCAGTTTTGCTTTTTTTAAACAAAAAAACCCCAAAATTTGACATATTACCATCGTCCTTTTCAGCTTGGCTTTCTGTTTCTTTTATTGACCTCCTGATTAGTTTTTTCCACGAGCATTGAGTTTCAATTAAGAGCTTGAAGCTTAATGAAGCACATTCAACACAGAGAAGTGTTCATCCCTCGGCAGCATCCCTTGCCGTGCTCTGCACCCATCCTAACTCTTCAGTTCTTATTGTTGACCACACCTTTCCAGGTTTTATGTAAAAAAAAAATGCCAGCCGCCTTGGTGTCTTTGGCTTTCTTTGTCAGAGATCAGCAGCTAAACTTAATTTCTCAGAAAAGTCTTCCCACACATCGGTCATCTGAATGCCACATCATTGCAGAAGCCTTCATACCAATTTTCTCTGTCTCCCCTCTCAACTAGGGAACACAGGGTTTAAGCAGGCAAGCATACACGTGATTGCATAACAGTTCTGTGAACCGTTACATAAGGCCAGGAAGCTGGAAGTGGGTCAGGCCATGATGACCTAGATGTACATCATGCAGGCCTGAAGAGGAGCAAGCGAGAGATCGAAAACCAAACGCAGACATTTAAGAAATGTAAAAAAAAAAAAAACAAGTGTGAAGGATAGTAAGGTGAGCCAAAATCACAGATTTTTTTTTCCTTTTATTATGAGGTTCTTTTTCATTTTTCATTATTAACAGATTCAGGTTGATTCCAAAATCTCGACTTTTTATGGTTTTCAAAATATTTTAGGGCCAAATGGAGTACAATTCCTGGCTTTGTTTTACTAATTGATGCATACTTGCGAAAGAACATCTGGCGCTTGAATGTTTCCAATTCCAGAAAGTTCTGGATTTGGCTGTAAAATGTCATTCAAAGAGGAAAAGAGGAAATAGTTGTCTTCTTGGTGGATCTCGTCCCACTTTACGAAAAGAATCAATTAAATCCAAGTAGATATATATATATATATATACTTTTTTTTTTTTTACTGATGCTTATGTGCATCAATGGGCATCAATGGTTTGTTGATTATTGTAGAGCAATGAAATAGGAGTTCCCACTTTGCTGTTTTTCTTCATCACACTGTTTAAAAGCAGTCGTGTAACCCTTCCATCCGCTACTCATCATCAAGATTATTTTAGATCCTGACAGAATCTGATAATTGCTGAGTTACACATTAGGAGCTCATGTTGATCTGATGAGCATTTAAATCTATCAGATTGTTTATCAGCAAACAAAATGCCTCGTTTTTACTTGAAAGTGTCTTTTCACTTGAATAATGACTAAATATTTTGGGGCTAGAGCTATATACTGAACTGATTTCCTTTTAGAAAAGGTGATTTAACCCCAATGCCCCATTCTTCCATCCCAGTTATCTAAGCCTTTTATTTACAGAAAGAGCTCATATCACACATGGAAAATCAAACAGGTCTCTGTGTAAAAAAGTTTAAAAACAAACACGATTCATCTAGTTGCAAAAGATTGATTTTAGTCCTGAATAGTAACACAGAAGAGAACTCAATAAAGGTCTTTTCCCGATGCTTATAAAACTGGAGAAAAATATCTCGACTAAACAGTTTGGTGTTATAATCTAATCAATTTATGTTCTTCTTTTTCCACTGGATTTATGTTCAGTTTAATGTAAATTTTAAACCTCAATAAAACCACCTGAAGATGAGGGACTCTTTTAAAAGTAAAAGTAGCTTACAGACAGTTTTGACATAAATTAGTTAATTAAAAATTGTGGTTTTTTGTAGTTTTTTTTGTTTTTTGTTTTGTTTTGTTTTTTTAATTTGGGGGAGTTGATCTTTTAACTGAAATGGTAATGTCAAAATGTTTATTGTCTTGGAAAAGATTTATGTCAAAAAGAAATCTGTTTCCGTAACCAATTGGATTCTGGAACACCACCAGTAAGAAAGCTCTTATATGTTTTCAAAGTCCCACTCCAACCATTTATGTATCTATTGTAAAATTATTTCAAGTGGTCTTTTAATTATGATTATGCAGTTTTTAGTCAAAATCAAAAATGTTGTGTAACAGTTTCTGCAGAGCAGGAGGAGCTCATTAGAAATTCGCCTCTGAGTTGTGGGCGGGACTGTTGGTAGTTAGCCTCAGCTAATTTCCCAGCTTTCCTTTGATTACACACTCTCCTGCTGGCTTGCAGCACCTCACAAGCCCAAGCTAACATTAGTGCAGCAAAAAAAAAAAAAAACCGCAAGCCAGTTTTGAGCCAGATGGCAGCTCAGACGAGGAAAACAAAGGACGCACGTGGATCTATTTGTCTGCAAGTTGATACACTCGAGTTGTAGCAGAGAAAGGAGACATTGGCCCGCCCGTGACAGTTGCTGCGTCACAAACCCGAGCCTTTTTCAAACCGCGGGTTTTCATCTGCTCCTGACCCATCGTGATTTGAATAAAGAAATACTCAGAAACACCATTTTAATCTTAAATGATGTCATGCAGCTCCTCTATCGTGAGAAAAATGTTACAAGAACATGTTGAAAAAAAAAAAACAACACAATGTTCATTGGAGAGGGTCTTTAACAGTTCTCCAGCTTGTTCATATGGGTAAAGGGTTAAAGGAGGCCCTCTGAAGGAAAAATAAATGGAGAAAAACAGGCATAACTGATATATTATCTGTTTTTTATTTATAACTAGCAATTACAGGATATGTGATGTGATTTAAAAAAAAAAGTTTGAAAAAAAGACTGAAAAAATGGGCGCGTGCCTCTGAGCATGTGCTCAGAATCAATCCATTTAATGCGTATAATGATTAAAACTTCAGGACTGTGTTGTAAAATAATTGGGCTAATGTGTTCTATTTATTCCCCGCAGAGTCTTGCAAGTATGTTTTTGGTTTTGGGGCTTTTTTACTCGCTGCTGAAAATAGATGTGTTAAATAACAAAGGGGATGAAATGGAAGGGGTGAGTAACTGTCAGTGGGTCAGCGGCAAACACCTTGCATTCATTTTACAGAGACTTGTCTTGTATTTTTTAAGGTGATTTGTTTCTAAGAAGAGCTTATCAGCTCTGCTTTGAAGAAAAAGTGTAGAGAAAATTCTTTCCTCTTGACCTCGGGTTCACTGAGCATCGTTCACCTGCTGGTCACAGGTTCAATGGCACCCTGTGGACCCCTGCAGGACGCCACTTTAGATAAATCACTTCCAGGTCACACATTTGCCCACATGATGGGTGTTTGGTAACACGTTCTTTTTTTTACCTTACACAAGAAGAACCCTCGAAACCCTAAACATTTCAAAACCAAGAGTTTTAGGGTTCAACTCTACACCATTATGCATTAAAAATGTTGAGTGAGTATATGCAAAAGTGCAATTTTGAGTTTATTTTTCTGAGAAAAATGCCACAAGAGTTTGCTAATGACACAAGGACAATTTAAATAAGTTTCTTGGAGTTTTTTTCCTGCCAGAGTGTTCACTTCTTTCCTTTATTGATGTTTATTAAAAAAACAAACGTAAGATTAAGTTGTCAATTTGCTTCTTCTGTGGGAATAAGGTCTTCCAAGGACAAGTTCCTTATTAGATTCCAGTGTGATGCCTCCCCGCTTGTTTTCAAAGAGGCCTACCGTCATTCTTACTCAACTTTCTTGTTTTTGCTCAGGGGGGATGTTTTTACGAGCAGGAGCTACTTCCTTACCACCACAGAGAAGACACAGAGCAAAGAGAACCAAAGAGAGGAAAGGCTGCAAAAATCTGCATAAAGAGCACCAACAAGAAACCTAAATCGTCTGGCTCGACTTGGTCTGAGCTGCTTGATTTTGGGGATGAGATAGAGGAGGGGAGTGTAGGTACACTACCCACAAATGATGGGGTAAAACCAATGCTTGACCCTTGTGATGACATTCAACCTAATGAAACTCAGTGTCCTCCACTGAGCGATAATGGAGAAGACTGTGCAATCATAAATGTAGCAAAAGTTCAGGAAACCCTCAGAGATCCTGTATTTCTAGATGATTCTCCTAGACTAGTGGCTAATGATGATGAGGAGGTGGAACTTCAGGGGATGTTTTATCTTCCTCGGTGGGATTCACCACAGCTGACCAGCTCCGACAAACCAGGGAAAGATGAGACTCTAAAGGTCATCCTGGCCAATGTGGCTGAACTGCTCTGTCGATCTCCTCCTTCACTGGCTGACATTTCTGATGAAGAGTTAATTCCGCTTTCTCTTAAGCCTCTTGATCAGCCCTTCTTTGTCAGCTTTAGTCTGGACGTAGATGATGATGAGATGATGTGTGAAGATAACATTGGGACCTTTAGCCAAAAGAAGGCTTTGGCACTTGAGGAGAGCGGTGAAAACCCTGTGGGCATTTCAGCTTGTAGTCCCACTTGGGACGAGGTTTTTGAGGATCAAGTCGTTTTTGTTGACAACATCACCAATGAAAACAAGGAGCAGGAATATCTAAGAGCAAGAGCAAATGAGAAGATGGGCGCTAATGAGGGTGAGATGAATGAGGAAAATGGCAGCAGGGAAATGAGGAGCGATGAGGTTCTGCCAAACGTGACAGATGGTGCTGATGGAGCCTCCCAGATGGACGAGAGCATGGAACTGTTTGAGGATGACGAAGCTTTTCTGCAAATGACAATTCCAGATATTCCCACACTTCTTAAGGACTCCACACAGAGGACGGCTGTGAAATACGCTCTACACACACAGGACCCAACAAACTCCTGTAGGACTTCTGCTTTACCTGAAAGCACACATCGCTTAAACACTGTAAGAACAAATGACACAGCTTGCATGGAGCAAAGGACTTCAAATTCAGCATTTATGTCTGGAAGCAGACATGATGACGCAGAAACTCCAGGAGGAAATGACCTCATCTCGAATAGTCTGAATAAGATTCCAGATCATTTTGAATGTCCCTTAACGGGGGAAACCCCTGAACCACTAACGATCTCACACGATCTCTTCTCTGTCAACTTTGACCTCGGTTTTTCACTAGAATGCTCAGAAGATGAAGCAGAGGTGGATGCTGCTTCTGCTTTACATGCCACAGCATCTCCACCCCTGCCTTTGCCTCGTGTTTTCGACTCATCTACTCCTTACAACAGTTTAACCAGACCATGCGGCGAGGCTAGATCATCCAAGCCACAGGTGGCATCAGGGAGAGAAGCTCTCTTGTCTCCCATCTCGCCAACAGGGCCGCGGCAGACTCTTGTGCCAGGTAGTTGTAGCCTGAAACGAAGACGACTGAATGTGATCGATTCTCCTCCTAAACCAGGTTTGATCCATAGTTTTTAAGAAAAAATGTTGTCCACTTTCTTACCTAATCTGCCCGACTGTTTTGTCTGGCTTGTTCTTAGCAGAGTGCGACAGCGACAGTGAGGATGACGTTGTGCTTCACAAAAGAAAAATCCGGAACAAGGCCAACCCATTGTCCTCTCCAGATGTGGTGAGCAACATTTACTGCCATTCAAGCTCCAGTCTGTTTTCTGCTTCTAGTCAAGTTTCACTGAACCTTTTTTTGCCGTTCAGTTTTGTAGAAAACTTTATTGCACGACAAGCAGTAGATGAAAATAATAGACTGATGCTGATGTTGTGATGCAACAGAGCCCTAAAAAATGATGAAAGGAGCAGAAAATCTTCCACTGTCATCACAAAAGGGACCAGCTGTTGTCATGGCAACCACCTTGCAATTAGCAAGGAAGGCGATGTCTTAACAGAACATATGTAAAATGAATTAAAAGCACATCTATGTTTAAAAATATTCAAATATTTTGTGTTGTAGTCCAAGATCAGCAGTGACGCTGACTCTCCACTGGTAATGAGAAGAAAATGGATCTCTGCTCTCAACTCAGTAAGACTGGTGTTTATAATATCAGCGTAGGGATCGGTCAAGTTGCTGGAGGATTTTAACCCTTTGGCTCTTTGTATCATTATTTGTTAGATGCTGCATTTCCTGTTTTAATTCTAAAGAGACTTTCCTTCTTTGCTCCAGTCTGTTCCAAAAAAGGATGACGCTGATGATGATGATGATGACTTCCAGAGTGAATCCAGGTTGACCCGCAGACCTGCAGCGCCTGGTGCCGGGAGACGAGTCAAACCAGCTAAACATAAGGTCTGTAGAGCAGCAGACTGCTCATTTCACCAACACCAGTAATAGATTTATGAATACATCAAGACTCTGTTTATGAGAAATATAAATCTGGTTTTATTATTCACAGAAAGTTATAACCACAATACCAAAAATTTTATTTTCTTTAGTTTATACCAACTTTGGATTCAGATATTTGCTTTTTTAGACGCTTATAAGAAAAAATGCTTGTTTTTTTGAGTAACGGTTGGAAAAAAAAAATCGGCTTTTTTAAGATCCACTAAAAAAAGTTTCACATTAAAAACCCGCTCTGATCATCTGTTGATCTGTTTTCAAAGTGTTCCCAGTGGTTTTAATTATGATTGTGATCATTTCAGCCAAAAGCCTGTGTCAAAAAAAATACTCACAAATGCAATGTCAAGCCTAATTTTCTTTAAATTTGTCCTCCATTATCAATTAAAATTTCACAAGAACATGTTAAAAAGCCAGAAACACGATTTTCAGAGTGCGTCTTTAAGGTGTTAATCAGGGATTTTCCGTGAAAAATCAATTAGTCATTTTCCTTCTTAATTTCTGGAACCCATGCTGCTTTATAGAGCTGTGAAATGATAGCCTCTCAGTGACATCAACACCTTGACATTTTCCATTGCTTCTGCTAGACACGTGTGTTCATGAAAGGTCGTCAGTTCCTGGATGAAGAGGCAGAGCTGTGTGAAGATGAGGAAGGGGCAGGTGTTTCTTCAGATGAAGAGGACGGAGAAGACCTGAATCGGTCTCTTGACGGCTTTGTGGTCGACAACACACACTACTCACAAGAGCTAAATGGTAAATCGCTCGCTGCACGGTGGGCTCTTCAGTCCTTTTTACTGTGGTCTGAGTGTTGCTGAAAAGGCTGCATCACGCTGTGACATTTACACTTTAGCTCTGCTGTCTGTTCTCTTTTGTGTCAGACTCAGAGATGCAGGGGGTTTATTTGAAATCTGTGAGAAGTCCCGCCATCCAAGGCAAGTTTAAGATGTCCTACAGGAATCAACACAACATGGATATCTTTTCACAGGTGAACATTTTCTTTCCATTCAGACATTTTCCATCAAATGCTTTGTAACACATCGGACAAGTGATGTGCGTTCAGGAATGCCTTGAACATGGGTTGTTGATTTTAGAAAACAGTGTTCACTCTGGACTGTTGCTACCCAATACTTGTGCATGTACCTGATTTCTCCTTCATGATCAATATTCAGTCAGTTGGTACTTCGGTGAATTAAAAAGGACGCCGTCAATACTTCACTACCAAGTCCCTGATTGCTCAAAGTTTAACTTGTTTAATTTTCAACGTGCATTTAATGGCTGAGTGTTTGGTACATAGAGCCCATAATCTGACTCAAAAATTTGCGTAGCGACGCGTGAACACGAGAGTTTTGAACGCAGAATCCCAAAAAGCACATTTACACACTTAAGTAGTTTTCATTGGAACTGGTCACTTGAATGCGCGTTGTCAAGGGCAGTGTGAACCACTGACTGTATAAGGGAACTGGATTGAGCGAGTGTGACGTCACCGTTAGAAGATGCCTCACCTCCGGCTCCAGTGAAATGAAGCTACTTCAGTCGCCATTTTTCGCCATATTGGAGCCAAACGACAGTGATTGGTCCGAGTTGATCTGAGTCAATGTGTCAATGTTTCTATGGAAACTACTGTCACCAATGAGGAGTAAATTTGTTCAGTCCACATCCCTTTCACTGAAAGTGGGCTCAAGAGAATCTGTCCATCAAACATTTTAGGTGGGGGCCAGTGGGCACCACATGCTTTTATTGAGGCATCTGATTGGTCAATTTATAACTTGAATAACTTGTGATAAAGAAATAATTTTAAAAAAATTGTATTAGCAAGAATAGGCTATGTTAATAAAAATGTATCTGAGCAAGACTGCTTATTCTGACAACTACAATGACTAAGTAATAGCTGTTTATTTCTCAATAGAAGTCTATGGGATTTTGGCTTTTTGGAACCAGCGAGTACTTCCTGTTATGAACGCCTGGGGAGGGGTCGCTCACTTTGTCCAGTTCTCATATACAGTCAATGGTGTTAACGTCACTTTAAGCTCAAAAAAGTTTTATAAATAGTTATTTTTTTTATTTCCCAGCTTCCTGAGATGGATGAGACGTATGCAGAGGACAGTTTTGTAGTTGGGAGTGATTTAGAGGAGGAGCTGGACAGCAATGAAGAGGATGAAGGTGTTGAACTGTTACCCGAGGCCTCATACGTGGGAGGAAGACGGCAGTATGCCACCAGGCGCCGAGTTTTACTGCACAAACCCAAAGCAACAGCAGAAGTGGAGACATCACCAAGACCGACAAAAACAAGAAACAAACGCAGCCGGGTCATCCTGGTCCAAGATTCCAGCGAAGAGGAGAAGGAGGAGGAGCGTGAAGAAACGGGTCTCACTACAGCAGGAAGTACGGTGACCTTGCTGCCAAATACTGCTCAGAAAGAGCCCAGTGTGCAGAGAGCCACATCTTCTGCTTCCTCAACTATAGCATCCAAAGTCTTGTTGCTACAAAAAGCACAAAAGAGCTCTTCAAGTGAGGAGCAACAAAATCAGAGGTGAAGAAAACATTTTGGTCCCAATTATGAGCAACCTCCAACCATCTGAGATTGAATGTTTTTTTGTGCAGGCACCAGCAGAGGATAGAAAACCAACATCTCCTCTCTGACGAGCTTGACTTTGTTTCAAAGGTGCCTTTTTCATCAACAAAACAATCACAGTTATGAGTCAAAAAAAGCACTGAGCATCAGGAATCAATCAGTTTGGGTTCGTTTCATTTTCATTTCTCCAGGTGCAGACTGCTGCCTCCTCTGAGCCTCGGGCACCATCCAGCACTGACTCCCCTGCTTCACCTGGGTCTGTTAGCATCCTGGTGGACAGCCGCTGCCTCAGCGGAGCTGTGGAGCTGCTGACCAGCCTGCGACAAAGACACGCCGCCACCGTCCTCGTCTGCTCGCTGGATGCCAGCTACTTCATCGTCAGCAACCGCATGGCAGTGGAGAAACACAGCCAATCTGACCTGGCTGCAATGCAGAACAGGAAGCGTTTGGCTGACCGAGTCAATAGTTTGCAGAGACTGTTCGAGCGGGTGTGTCTTATCGTGGAGAAGGACCGAACCAAAGCAGGTAGATGCTGCTGCTTCTCACATGAAGACCAAACAAGCAAAGAAAAAAATACTCCTAATGATTTTAAAGTAGTATAGATTTAGTTTTTTGAACTTAAGTCTGATTGTATGACCTCTAGGAGAAGCCTCGCGACCTTTCCAGCGCACACGTTACTACGACAGCACATTGGCAGCGCTGGTGCGTACCGGAATTCGCTTGCTGTGGAGTGACGGTGCAGAAGATACTGCTGCTTTGTTGGTGGACCTGGGCAGGCTTGAACACAGGAAAGGTCACGGCATCGCTGTGCCTCTGGAGGTCAAAGGGCAGCACAGGGAGCAAGCCCTGCAGCTCTACTCAAGCCTGCCTTCAGTCAACTACGCACAAGCGCTCAACCTCAGCCACAACTTCAGGTCCATCGCACAGCTAGTTAACAGGTAATGTTCTCGCATCTGATTTGGAACAAGAACTTCTGTGTCTCAGCTGACCTGCATTGTTTTTCTCCTACAGTTCAGTTGAGGCCATCCAGAAAGGAGGCTGCATGAGTCGAACCACAGCAGAGGAGATTTACCGCTTCCTCCGTTACTCCTGTGACTCGTTCCTCATCAAAACATCCAAAGCAGGAAAGAACAGCTGACAGCCTGAAGGAAACCTTCAAATCATAATTCCTTTTCTGTCTCTACCTCATTTGACCTACCGTATTTACTCTGCTCTCCAGGAACCATCTCAATCACTACTTGACTGCACTTTCTCGTATTGCACCCTTGAACTAAAAAGCATCAAGACTTTTTGCACAAGATAAAAAAAACTATTTGAAGCATGTTAGTTTTAGGCATTTTTTTAACTTTTGTTTTGTTTTACTTCCCAGAAAATTAGGTCATGAGGCCTAAAAAAAAAAACCCAAGCATGAAAATTTGAGTAACCTAATAATAAAATTATGATTAAACTCAAACACCTGTATCAAAAATATCAAATGTATTTATTATACCGTATTTTTTTCTATATAGATGTCAAATGAATGTGATCTATGCTAGAAATGTAATTGAAAAGAACAGACAACTTCCTGGAGCGTTTACATTCAGCTTTTACAACTCTAAAGCACAACTTTATTTACACAAGAAAAGTGTCATTTGAGTCGTATCAAGTGGACGTGCTATTTTTGGTGCAAAGTATTTTACAGAAGAAAATACAAAACACTGAAGCAACATTAAAGAAAGCAGCCTTTTTTTTTCTACAAAGATACACCAGTCGAAACCAACATGGTTTGGGGGCAGAATATAATTTAACCCTAATTACATTATAAAGCAGTTTCTACATTATAGAAACCCATGTTTACAGCATTGTCGTGTATTATGCAACCCCAGAGCCACACCTGACCTAGAGTCCCCAACTATAACCCACAAATGCAGGTCAGATTTGATATAACTATCCTCCCAGAGTGTAACGTTATATTTACGACTTTAACTGTGAATAGAATTCATTTTTAACCGGCTAAATTTGTTCTTTGAGAAACTATAACAATTTGTAAACTAGCTCGGCTCACAGTACAGTTGACCTATCCAGACTGCAGCTGCGAAAGATCTGCAGATTTGAAAATTAGACTTGTAATTACTCCCTCTGCCTCTAGATGGGGCACAACGGTACAAAACTGGTCCAATGCTGCTCCCTGGTGGAACAATGAACACATTCTGATTCTTTTACTCAACACTCCAGTATAGCTTTGCATTCACAAGATATAGAAAAATATCAAACTGGTTATCTTTTATCATTGAAACATCTTCAATAATAAAAAATAAATAGAGATCATGAGATCAAACAGGATGAATTCAACTACACAAAAATAGATCTGATTCTAACGCTATCAACAGGGCTGTAATTCCATCTTTAACCACACGAACATACATATGTGTTTACTTAAGGTGCTTTTGGAGATTGATGTCAACAGGACAACTTTAAAACAGATTTGAAATGGTGCTATATACTTAAAAAAAAAAAAGATGTATCACAGCACAGTCTCCATTATAAAGATGTAGTTAAACATTTTGCTCTTTCTGGGCAATATATAACTACAGATCAATTATTACAGCTTAACTATACATCCCAACCTTTCTGTTAAACAGTTAAATTGCCACATTTCCTCTAGCTTAACCATAAAGTTCTAGGTTTCTAAAGCTAAATTCATGGCAGATATACTCTGTTGGAATACAATAGCCTGTGCAAATGGATCCAGTTAAAGACCATTTAGAATATTTGTCACCTAGGACAAAAAAAAAAAAAAACAAACTTTGCAAATAAAACTGTAAAAAGACTCCCTTTATATCAGAAAATGCTTAAATGCTGTTTGGTTGGAAACAAAAAGTTCACTCAAGTGCACAATAGATCTGATTGTAAATCACAGGCATGCCCGAGATTGTAGGTTTTATTTTAGGATCTGAACATTAGTTTGGGTATGGTCATGCATGACTACTAGTTATCAAATCGTATTATTCTATAGATATCTGAACCCAGCATTAAAAAAGGCAAAAATCTACATTTTAGGGACATCAATGTCACAAAAAATCTGGGAGAAAAACAAAATAAAACCGAAAAACCATGTACAAAAGCATGTGCATTAACATTTGCAGCCTTTAGTTTCACATACATTCCTTAAAATGTTATCTGCCAACCTTTGAGTTCAGGTCTTTTTTTGTAATCATGAACCAGTCTGCAAATCATACACCTGTGTGAAATATTTCTTAAAAATGGAAGCTCTGACAGTGACTTGCACAATGCCTTACATGCTGGTTGGCTGCGTCTGTTGCTGAAGAGGCTGCAGCTGCACAGACTGGGGCTCTGAGTCCTGGATCCTACATTCTTCTCCATCTCTCATGTACATTAAAAACAAAGTCACGGTGGCAAAGGTTGTGGCATTCACGGGAAATGCGCGGAGCAGAGTGGACGTAAGTCCGCGGGTAAAGACTCTCCACCCCTCCTTTTGCAGACTTTGTCTTACACAGTCCATAATGCTGTTATACTTGTTTACGCCGCCCACTCCATCTGCCTGCAGACGTGACTTGATCACATCTACCGGGTAAGTGGAGATCCAGGAGGCGATGCCGGACATACCGCCCGCGAACAGCAGCTTTGGGATCATGTAAGGGTCTTCTGGCTCGCAGCCCAGCGAACGTGTCAGCACGTCGTAGGCGAGGAAGTACACGCCGAATCCAGGCGTCTCGCGCACCAACGTTGTCACCATGCCGCGGTTGATCCCACGAAAGCCCTCCTTATTGTAGATTCGGACCAAACAATCCAGCGAGTTCTTGTACACCTTCCTCTTCGACTTCTTCTCTCCAGTCCCTTGCATCTGCATGCGCGTCTTGGCCAGCTCCATGGGGCAGCAAATGACACACTGAATGGCTCCAGCAGAAGCTCCAGCCAGGAACTGGTTGAGAGGCGTGTCACTGCCAAGTCGCCGCATGGCATTGCCTTGAACACCAAAAACTATGGCATTAATGAAGGTCAGTCCCATCATCGGAGAGCCGATGCCTTTATACAGACCAAGCATCTGTGGATAAAAAAGAAGTTGGGCGCTTTACACCGTTGCACAACTCGGAACTCTACCTTTGAGTCACTACATCATTTTCAGTCCTGCATTGAGTAAATCTGGCAATACCGCCAAGTTAAACAATACGTCAAAATCATGAAGATAAACACTGTTTGCAATCAAGATGCCAACAGGGCAAATAAATAAGTTGCTGATTCATTAACATAATTGCAGAACTCTATTTCTTATTAAGAAAAATGAGCAAAGTCACATCGACATCTAGTTCTACTAGAAAGTCATAAGCTGATAAAAAAAAGAGCACATGCTTGATTTAATACACAATCTTCATCTAATCTTCTAATAACATGTTCTTGTGGCATTTTTCTGAGAATTTATATTAAGAAAATTAAAGGCCAATATCATGCTATTTTTAAACCTTTCAGATCAAACTATATCCATATACATAGTAATATATTACCTTTGGCACACTCATTTTATGAAGTAAATTTTTGCAATTTTCTTTTAATCCCCGGAAGTTAGACAAGTTGATATCTGAGGCTCCGCCTTTCACTTCTTGGGTACAGTCCATTTGTGTCTGCATTTCACCCACAAAAACCAACAACATCCGAACTTTTGTAAGGATGGATGTGCATACAAAATGACAGCATTTTGCCAATCACCCCTAGCTTTGTGAAGGAAGTGGGTGTGTGTTACCCTGGGGGCGGTGCTGGCAGCGCAGACTCTTCCTAGTAGGGGTTGTTCTTCACGTGACGTCACAATGCGAGAAGCAGCTTGTTTTTAGTGGAATGGGAGGGGCTGGTGCTCAAAGCGCAGGGTTTTAGAGGAATGCTCAGAGATACGTGAATAGATCAAAATACCGCTTTGGGGTTGTTTTTAATGAGAAATTAACATTATACATTTAAAAGCTCAATTCAAAAGTTGATTTATCATAAAATAGACCCTTTAAGCTTAAAATGTCAGTATTTCTTCATACAAACCACTGTAAATCAGGATCAGACGTAAAAATACTATTTGAAAATGCTTGTACTTGTGATGTAGGAAATAAGCTGGGCAGGCCACAAGCTCCCTGCTCTGCTCCATTCACTTGTATACAAATAGATCCATGTACGCCTTTTTTTTCCTCATCTGAGCTGGCATCTAGATCAAAACTGTACAGCTGGATAGCTTAGGGGCTGTAAGATAGCGGGAGAGCAATTAAACAGATAAATGATGGGAAGTGGGGGCGGGATTACCCTGCGCCAAAGGTTCCCCATACAACTCAAAGTCAGATTTTTAATAGACTCCTGCTGCTCTGCAGAAGCTAAGTCCTAGAAAACTATATGTTTTTGGATTTTGGCTAAAAACGGCATAATCATATGACCACTGGGAATGCTTTAAAAAAAATAGATTAAACACAATCGGTGTGGGTCTTTAAAGAGCTGAATCTCTGGAATTTCTGCAATTGCTGCTTGCAAAAATGGTCTGCGTTTGTCATTAAAGATTTATGTCAGAGAGGAATTTTTATTAAACATTCTATGCTTGATCAGTGTCCACAGAAGCCACAGTTTTAAGACAATACAGCAGGTTTTACAATAACAAAAACAGCATTTAAAAGTAGGAAATCAACTGCACCACATGAAACGACCACATGGCCTTACATGCTCCACTTAGCGCAGATGGCCCGATGTTCAAAGCTTTATTTAGCTCACCCAGGAATGAGATCCTCAGTGAGCCTGGCTAAGAGAAACACTTTCCCCAAAACCCTGTGAGAAACACACTGGCTGATTCCTCAAAATAAAGCTTTTAATGGAAACTTTTCCCCCCCCCCAAAAGCAGGAATGACAAATTTGCAAGCTTACCGACTCCTGCCGTACGATCGATTGGAAGCAATGAAATGTCCCACGGTACAAAGGTTTGTCCACATTTTGAACCTGAAGGCGCACCTGTGGATGACAGCGCTGCTGTTAAGGTCATAAGCAGGAGTGATGGGACCAAAGAGGACCACAGTAATGAACAACATACAAGATTACAGATAAATAAAAAGCAGGCAACTTTCTGAACTTTTATTTTATTAAGTTAACATATATATATTTTCATGAATAAAAACAAATTATATCCTTATGGGGGTACAACATGTGGGAGAGGGAGAAATAAAAACAGTCAAACCGAGTATAAAGTTGAAGAAAAGAAAAAATACTTCTGTGCTTTATTTCTATTTTTCAAGACAGGACATTGGGTGAGAGAAAAAGACCTGGACCGTACTTACTAGGTCACATTTCCGTGGAGAGGTTGTATATTTCTCTCTCTCATCTACAACACAGTGACACTGTTGCTGCCCCAAGCAGACACCGGCTCAGGGAGAAATGACATTAAAAGCAAGGTGTAAAAGTACTCCAACCAACTCATTCACCATCTGTGTGTGTCTCTGAAATCTATGCTACGACGACACAATTTTGAACACTTCCTCACCTTGCCAAATTTTTTTTTTGTTTGTTTTAAAACCATGTGGATGATTTCTAACAATTTTAGAACATTTTAAATACACAGATTGATTTACACAAAAAGCTAAATATCTAACCCTTTTAATGCAAATATAGTTTACCACCTGGGTACATATTTACTTTACAGCCAACGCAGTATGTTGCTATGATACATTCTGCAACCTTGAGGTTACATAGAATTAATGACTAACTAGGTTTACAGAGCATTACACAGCAAATTTAGCCCTATGATAATAAAATTAAAAATTTAAACAAACGTTTTAAGTGAATTACCTCTTGGCAACAAAGTTCACCTTAAGATTAATTATGTATTTAAAGATTATATTAAAGTTGTGTGAACTTAAAGCAAAACTACTTTTTTACGACAGTGACAAAAGATCAGTCTTGTTTTATTTTTTAATAATGCTCTTCAAGGAGAGGTGATCTACTGCCTTTGCTTGGTTAACATATGTATTAACAAATGAGTACCTGTCCAATATTTGGGTTCAGATTCTTATCTGGACTAAAGCCAACATTTTGAAATGAAAAACTGGAGAATATTGATTCGACACCCACCTTTACAGTGTCGAATGGATGCCCAACTAAAACACCAGCAGCACCTGCAGACAAACAAATTTGGTTTATTTGCATATTGTTTTCTGCAATAGACAAACTTTGAGTAAACTCTGTCAAAATCTCTGACAACTTGCGATATGATGGGTGAGCGTGCTGCTGCAACCCTCCATGACACTCAGCAGTGTCATCATTTGATCACTGCACAGTAACCCTACCAACGTCATCAAGCCAGCACCCCGTCCTTGACTCATGTCAATGATCCCAAAAGTATTTTACAACTGCTTCTGCAAACTTAGAAAGCAAAAACAAGCACTGGCTGCTAGATTTCTTTTTAGTAACACCAGATATTAGACAAACATGACAGATTCATTTAGAGGAGTTTTATTTTGAAATTTGTTTTATTTATAGAGGTTGCCCAAAACAGACAAAACCCAACTGTCAGTTTAAATGGGGGGTGTTTGTAAATTTGGGTTAAATTAATGAAACACCAACAAATGATCATTTTAAGAGGGAACAGACAGACATAGCCAACTAAATAAATCTTGTTAGAGCAGATCTCTCCACACAGGTTCTTCTTAGAGATATCTTACTTTCCAAAGAAGACTACCAACAAGTGGAATGACTATACATGTTGGAATGACATAAGCGGATAGGAAAACAAGAGGAAGTCAAACGTGTTTGTCGTCTTTTTTTTTAAAGGTAGGAATTAGTATGACTACCGGTAATCCATCAATAGATACTGTGCAATAGAGGAACTTCCAGAATCAGCAGCAGTAATTTTCAAGCGGATGAATTCTGCAAAAATCTAAAAATAAATGTGAGAAAATAAACCAAAATTTCGAGCCTAAATCTCGTTTTGTGGTGGTGCTGTACACGGCACGCGCGTGCCGTCCTAAGATAGTCCCAGCTGTGCTGTCTCGCGCGATGGAAAAAACCCGGCTAATGCTAACAAGCAATGCTAGCTAACACATCACTTACCTCCAACACATCCAGCGGCGAAGTCCAGCGCCATTCCCTCAAACTAATAAACGTGTTGGAAGGTGTCTGACGAACTCGGTGGCAGATAAACAGTAGTAGTAAACAATCTTTTGTGTCCAACTATTCAAACTATGTGTTATCAACAACCGCCGGCTTGGTGTTCAGCCGGGCAGGTTAGCTTACTTTTCTACCTAAGGCTGCTGATGCAGAGGAAGACAGATGCCGATTAAAAACAGACAACTTCGCAGCTCCAATAAAGAGACTTAATTTGTGCCCTCGGTCGGTCTACTAGAGTTTGTCTTCCTGCCAAAGCGATCTATTTCTGTGCTGCGGCAGAAGGCGGAGGTTGACGGCGTAAAAGCAGACTCGTGTTTGCCCTTTTTAAAGCAGCCCAATCGGATTACTTGGACGCGGACAACTCCCCTAGCGGGTTCTGTCCGCCCCTCACACCCATTGGCTGCGGCTTAAGACAGGGTTATAATTGTCACGGCTGATCCTTATACCGTCAAAATCAACAGTGTTATCATCATGCGACTTGTGTGAGTTTGCAACAGGGATACACAAACTGCGTGACCTGAGCACTTTAGGCAAAGTTTAAGCCAGCTGGATATCAGAACATAAAAAAAAAATAGTTCCTTTACCTTAAAAAGTTTACACGCGGCAGCATATTTCAACAAAAGTACAATTAAACGACTCACTCCAGTGAAAATCTTGTTTTTACGGGTTCTTGTGGATAAAAAAAAAACGTATGAAGAAAATTAAGATTTAAATTGCGTTTCTTAGTATTTCAATTTAAATCATTGTGAATTTACACGCTGGGATTTTTTAAAAATGAAATTATTGAGGAGCTTAAAAAAATGTAGCTGTGACGTAGCTGCTCCTGACGGTGGCCACAAGATCCCTGCTCCGCTTCATTCCGATTCATCCAAGCAGGCAAAATTTCCTCGTCCGAGCTGGTATCTGGCTGAAAACGGAATGGCTGGATAGCTCCAATATTTCTCCCCGTCTTTGTTGCACTGGTCATGTTAGGTTGGGGGTGTGAGGGGCAGTAAGCTAGCGGGAGAGCATGTAAACAAAGGGATGATGGGACGTGAGGGGAGGCTTACTCCATACCAACAGTCCAGCCCACAGCTAAGAAGGAATGTCTAATGAACTACTGCCACTCTGCAGAAACTGTCCTAAAAAATGACAGTTTTAAAAAATTGCTTTGACTAGGAACAACATAATCATAACTAAAAGACAACTGGGGGTACTTTTGAAAATAGATCACAAGATGTGAGAGTGAGACTTTGAAGGTGATAATAGTTCCTTCAAACCTGTTACAAAGGAACAAGTTGCTTCGAGACACTACTTCAGATAAGGAGAAATCCTGACTCAGGAATAAAGTAACTGGAAATATCAGTTTACTTAAGGGGAATTTGCAGTAAAAGGTGCAGTGTAGACTAAAATAAATGGTAGTTTTGGCTCTGATTTGCAATACATACTGTGAACTAAACATTAACATGACCCACAAAACTAGGATGAGAAAAAAAATCAACAAAAAGGGACATACAAAAAAATGTTGACAGTTAAAACATAACTTGAAAGCACCCCACTGTTCTGAATTATGAGAGGAAAAAAAGCATTAATATTGTATCTGCATTGCAAAGAATACATGTAGAAACCACGGGTTTTAGGAACAAGGGCAAACAGAATCTGGCTAGTTAAGATAGAACTGGGGGGAGGTTGCAGATAGCAAAAACGGAACCGTTCTTTCAGAAAATGCAAGTGATTTAGGAAAATCATTTTATAGACCATTTCAAAGGAGGAAAATCCAGTTTGAAACATAGAAATTCCCCTCAAGTGGTTTCACAGCCTTTTACACCTTGTGTCATCCAGCTAAAGCGTTGGTTGCACTACTGGACAACAATCTGAACTGCTTTAGTGGGCAGCAGCAGCGGCTACTAGGCCTGTGGCCTACAACCTTTAATGCTAGAAGAGCCATTTGATTCCAACTAGAGCCACAAACTCCCACTTCACCGTTTACACTTTATTAATGTTTGTTTGTTTTGTTTTTTTTGATTGAGGCATTCATTTATAAAATAGAGCCTCTAAATATTTTCTACAGCTAAATTATAACAATACTGTGATTGCTTTATATAACAATTTTAACGTCTTTAGTTTAGACAGCAGGACATACAAGTTCCTTTCAAAATAAAATACACCCTGGGTCAATAAAGCAGCAGATTTCAAGTAAGTCAGACACTGCATGGTGTTATTCTTTTTCTACTATGGAATTTAAATATGACAACACTGGTGTTAAATCCAACAAAAAAATCTACATATGTAAATGTAATAGGATTGTTTTTTTTTTAATGATAAACCACTCTGACAGTAAATTATAACTTTCACCATCATTTTTCTCAATTATCTGACATGGTAATAATCAAAACATTTTTTTTTTTAGTATTTTACTTCGGAGCTGAAGATCCACAATGGGGCAATAAGAGAACCGGATGTGATTCCAGAGCCTCAGTTTGCAAATCTCTGATTTAACTACTCAGTCGAAGCCACAGTGCCATTAAGAAGAACAGCGAATAGTCTTTAAGTTCAAACACGCACTAACAAAGCCATGTGTGTCATGGTAACTTAAAGCTGAATATTGTTCAGAACTTGCTCTTCCAGGTGGACCACATGCCAGGCTAGTAAAAAAGGAATTATATTTATTGAAAAATGTATGTAAACTCCCGTGTTTCTCTCCATTGTTACTTAAATCTAGTGTGGCATCAGTGCCTCCACATTGTAAATGACTACAAAGGCATGCAGGTTTGTTTTGCTGTTTGTTGCTATAAACTCATTTTGCAATTGTTTGCAGATTAAGCCATGTCAAGTTGTGCTCAAACACAGCTTATAATGTAGGTAGTGGCAAGTCATATTCAGGTCAAAAGCTTAGCTGTGAACAGCACCAAGGCAAAAGTGCCTTAGTACAACCCCCCCCATAATGGCATCTGAAGTATAAAAAAAAGGTTTTCTATTTGCTAACATTTGATTTATTTATATGTTCTCAGGAAAAAAAGGACTTGTGTTTCATTTCCTGTACCTGAGCGAAGACGCACAGCAAACTGATCAGCCGAGTGGAATTCAGACTAAATCTTTTGAATTATTCATACCTATTTAATCATTCAAATGTGTTACCTTGAACAACCCCTGGTTGCTGTGTAGAAAAAAAACCCTCAAAGATGTTAAAGGAAGAAGCACTAAAAGCAAAATACTTCAGTTTGTATCTCATTTGTTAACAATGCAACATATTTTTTAATGACTCACAAAACATTTTATAATAATTAAGTGGAATTTCACTATGAATTAACCCCTGCAATTCTTTTAAGTCATATTGTAAAAATCAAGTTTGGGTTTAAAAATGTAAATAATTGATTTGAATTCATCTTTATTCAAAAAAGATCTAAATCCAATAATCATATTTATAAGATATTCTTTATTTTCTTTTCTAATGTGAAAACTTATTACTAATAATTTTAAATGCCACCTTTGTTGAGTTCAGATCATTTATTATGTGAAAACATTTTTATAAACAAACTAAAATTGGTTTTAGAATTTAAAAAAAAGCAAAGAAATTAAATTATTTGCAAAGAATCTTAAAATAAATTGAATAATATGTGTGGGTTGGGTTTGTGTTTTTTGGCAGCCAACACAAACCTGACAAAAATGAATTACTAATGTAAGGTGTCATTCGTGAATATTTTTACTGTTCAATTACAGAAACATATGGAAAAAAAACCATTATCACTTTGGTTTTAAACCTTTAGACAATAACTGTAACATATTATTACAGAAACTTTTTTAGCTTCCTTTTGTTGATTAATATTTTAATACATTATTCTAATTGTTACTGCTAATCAATTATTATCTTTTGTTACTTAAAGAAATGTTTTCAGTACAATTAGATTTTTAAGGTTGACAAGCATAAGTGCAGATAGAGCTGAATGAACTTTTTAAAAAATAAATGTCATTTTCATCGTTTTATGACACATTGAATCTGGCAATAAACCAACAAATTGCATGTCAACATGGGAAACGCCATGCTTCTTGATTCTTCTCATAGATGACTTCAGCATTTTTCTGGAACAAAGCTGATTGGGTGGAGCTACAATTTAAAATTCAATGGCCTGGGTGTCATGAACTGCGTCACGATCTCCTCTGTGACTTGTTTGCGTCTTTCCTGGTGCTGGGCAATCATCGGCTGCAGAGTCTCAATCAAAATCTTTTTAAGTTCTCCTGTGAGAAGAGCTCCACTTGAGTAGTCCTGCAGAGAGGAGTGTTTACATGAGAGTGGTATTCAGAGGAGGATGGGAAAGCAGAGAAAGAACTCGAGGAGACATACGAATATTTTTTAGATGAGGAGGAACCAAACAATCAAGAAAGAATGGCACACATGATTTTTTTTCTTGCATATCACTCACCTGCTTGATTTTTTCCAACTGTTCATCATCATCAAGGAAGAAAGTCAGATACATAAATGAGACGTCTACATCCGGGTTGCCCCCCAACTTTCGGTGCTCCTCTATGGTGTCTTTTCCTCCCGAAAATGCATGTTTATTGATCTGTGTGGGAGTTAAGACAGCTCACACTGATCAGAAAACAATCAAAATACATTTTCTTTTTCTAATAGATTACAAGACTAAACAAAACACCTTGTTCTTGATCTGCTTGGGTGTATCGGTGAGGAAAATAGAGGAGTTTGCATCACTGGCGCTCATTTTAGTCTGTGCCCCCTGCAGAGCGGGAAAGAAAGAAGAGTGCAGCAGAGCTGGTTTGGGATAGCCAATTCGGGGAGCAACATCCCGGGTCATTCGGAAGTAGGGATCCTAAGAGAGTAACAGGTAAATGATAGTCACAAATCAATGCATTTTGCATTATAAACAACTGATGCATGTCTTCATTCTCACCTGATCTATGGCACATGGGATGAGACACTGTACGTCTTTTCTGCCACCAAAAATCTGAGGGAAGGAGTTGCTAAACGATGGTGCTGCTTGAATGGCTGGGAAGCTGATTTTTCCTAAATACGTAACAATTACTTTCTAATAAAATGGGTAGTATTTAAAGATACAAATAATACAGAAATGTGTACTCTATATCTGTTAAATTAAAAAAAACTACAGGTCTTGGTGAGTTTTTGTTTTTCTTACCAATGCAGTCACTGTCTGTAAAGCCAAAGATCCCTTTAACCTGATTATAGGTCACGTGTTTCTGAATTTTCACCACATTTCTGTAGAATTCAGGAGATGATCTATGGAAGAAAAAAATAAATGACAAAACAAAAAAAAATGCACGTTTATATAATTTTTTCAAGTGACCTCTGCATAAAAAAAAGCTATTTAAAAGTGAATCTTGTAGCTTATTTGCATAAATTACCCCATGTAGTCAAAGTCAGAGAAGATGAAAGTCTTGTTGACGTCAAAGCCACAGGCGATGATGTCCTTTGCATTTTCGACCGCAAAGCGGTGGCATTCTTCTATTGTTAGATCCTTCCACAGATACTTTTCGTCATCAGTGAGCTGGATCACCAGTGGGATGTCAAACACATCTTGAAGCCACCTGGAAGAGATAAAAAATTATAAATACACAATCAACTTTTAATGTGAACATAAGTTTTCTGGCTACCTGAAACATTTTTTTTTTTTTTTTTTGTGTTCCATCATTTTAATTTTGCCAATTTTGGTTCTCTTTAAAGCATTTTCAATTGCTTTTGGATAAAACATATTGGCAATTGTCAAGTAAGGGCTATTTATTTTTAAGTTGCAAAGGAAGAATTTACTTGGTAAAGATGAAAGGGATGAGGTGACCAACATGCATGGCTTCTGAGGATGGACCTCTTCCAGTGTAAAGATAGAAAGACTTGTTCTTCTCATAGGCATCCAGCACCTGGTGCATATCTCTGCAAGACACAGTTGGGAGTTACCGTATTCACTGATACAGCAGACTTCATAAAATCTCTTCTACTGTGTGGTTTAATGTATCGGAATATTACAAATGATGAAATTGTTTTTTTAGAAGAAGAAAACCTGTGTGAGAAGAAGATTCCTCTTCGTAGAAAGCGATGAGGTTTCTGTCCTATGATCTTTTCTATTCTGTCCACCAGCTCCTTCTCAATTTTACTGCTGCCAAACCTCACTGTGAAATTCAAAGAGGATGTTTTTCTATCAGCCTTGATTATAAATCAAATGAATCTCAATCGAATCTCACCTATGAGTTTGTCATAATCTACTCCTTTGGCATTGCTGGTGGAAACATTCCATGGATCAACTTTGTCTTCTTCATCATTCCCATCTGTTGCTGATCCATTGTCCTGGTTGACCACATTCTCTTGTGGTGGACATCCAGCTTTATAATCATTGCCTGTCAAATGTTTGTAGTCCATCTTTAACTTTAGAAGCAGTTGAACAGCAACATCAATTTCAGCCTAAAAAATAAAAACACTTGTCAGATGTCAACGAAGGTTCTCATTCAATCACGACATTTACCAAAAGTCCTCTTTCTTTGAAACATTTCACTACTCATCCAAGTGGCTTTATCCATCTGAGCGGTGCTGGCCTCCCCTCTCTACTGAGGGAAGGCTTATTCATATGTACAAGCATTGCTTCTCTGACTCATCTTTTAAACTTATCATCTCTGTCAAGAATTGGTACCTGCTGGTCTTCAAATGAGTGTCCTTTATCTTTTAAATGAGTATAAACTGCTAAAACTGGTCCTGATGTCTTGTTTCTTCTGTGCTGATATAATCTCTTGTGCAATTGCTGTTTTGCTTCTCCAATGTACAGCTCTGAGCATTCTTCATTGCACCGAACAGCATAAACTGCATTGTTTCTTTTGTCTTTGAGTGTGGGGTCTCTTGGGTGAACTAGTTTCTGCCACTGTGTGTTGGTAGGTTTGAAATGGGCTTGTGTTTGGGAAAAATCCTCTTAAGTTTTGTATGGAATGACATTGCTCTTGGGTTTTCTCCTGGGAGCTTTTCTCTGTATCCCTCCTGGAGTGAAGTGATGCCTCGTTGAAAGCCCATGTAAATCCACTTGTTCACAGAGCTGTTTTGAGATGAATTTCTTCCTTTTTCATAGATTCCGTTGTTTTGATTACTCTAAGTTTATGTTGAAGTGGGTAGTGGTAGTCAAATAAAAATGGTTTGTGTGGGTGGGGTTCCTGAATATTTCTATTTTCATGTAACCCTCTTTGCCACTGATGACTGCACAGACCAGCTGGTTGTTTTGGGGTCCCTTCTTACCAAGGAGAAGAACCAGCTAGGATTACAAGAGGAAAAGCTTTTCACTCTGGTTTCTCTTCTTTGTTGATGAGGATATATGTGAGGCCTGAAGGCAGCACCACTCAGAAGGATGAAGCCATTTGAATGAGTGATGAAGACTTTAAGTCCAGATGTTATGATTTAATTCAAGACAGCTGGCAGATAAAACATACAGTATCCTTATAAACCGCACTTGGTTTGATCTTACGTGATAAAATATTAGTTGTTCTAACTTTGTGTAACTTCTGGATGCATCTCAATAACTGTGTATCTATATATACCTCTGTATATCTATCTATCTATCTATATATATATATATATATATATAATAACCGTTGCTGTTCTAATATTTAGAACAGCAACAGGACACTTATAATATATATCTCATTCATACAGAAAACTGTTTCCCAGGTAACTTTTCAAGTCAAACCTCATCCAAAAACACATAAAAATACTAAAAGTTATGAATGACACTCAAAATCAAGTAAGATGATATCAATATGTGACTGGCAGTTCTCCGAATTGGAAGAGAATAGGAAGAAATAACAGAGCAGGTATTTGGCCACATGGATCATGTGAATGTGACAGCTGCAGCTCACACGCTTTGACAATCACATGGATTGAAGGACTTTTTTGAAACACAGCACAAATGTTTAAAGAATTTCAGTATTCACCAGAATAACTCAAACTTTACAATAGACACACTTGTTCAAACAGTATAAAATACAAACACTGAAAACAAATGGTTAGACTAGTGCTTTGTTTTAAAACAAATGCTGTCAATAGGCTGTAGTTGCATAGAGGAATACTGTTTTCAAAATGTCATCGTTATTGTGAGTGGCATAAAAAAACAAATAAATAAAATGATTACTAACCTTTTCTGCTTTAGCTATTTTCAAGGATCTGACTTTTTCCCCCTGTGCATTCAGTTTCTCATACAGCTCCAGTGGAGTCATGGTGTCTTCAACCTCCCCTTGTAAGTCTGTCATTTTGTTCCACCCTGAAAATATAGCAATGAACATCATAATGGATGATTGATCAAATTTAATTAACACTAAAAATAATCCAAACAAACTACTAGGAGATCTAGTACTAAGAGATCGTTGCTTAAAAAAAAAAAAAAAATAATAATAATAATCATTTAAGTAACTGAAAGAAAAAATATGTTGGGGATTGACAGGGTTAGAAATGTTTATAATCCTACGGCAGTATTAGAAAAAGACACCATACGGTCAAACAGAGAAGCTAACTTGGCAAATATTCGCTAATCGGTACTAATATACTGTATGCGACATTTACCGTGGATTTTAAAAATAAAAATAAGTAATTACACTTTATTAGAGAATATAACTCCTGATAAAACACAAAGACGTGTACAGTTACAAGCCACCATACCGTATAATATTGTCAAAAACAGCTGACAGCTCACTCATTCAGCTTCAAGAAGCTTGTGTTCTGGAAAACCCTTCCCCTCACACACGAGACCGACGAAGAGTTCCGCAGTTAATATAATGTTAAAGTGTTATTATGTTATTGTGCATGGCTAGTCAAAATTAGTTTTCAATTTAGAAAATTATACATTACATTACATATAAATATAATATATTGTTTAGTAAAATCAAGTGTTTTGATTTTAATACAAATTATATTTATCAACAGGAAGTTCCGGAATTGAAACCGCACGTTTCCTCTGTTTCATCAACTTCCCATTTTTTATTTTCAAATTAAAAGGTTTTGAACATTGTCAGATAGCGCAATGATGGGCAAATTCAAGAGAAGCTTTTACTCTGAAGTCTTATTTGTCCTGTTAGGTTTTTGTGCGAGATCTTGAACTAGCCATGGAAAGAACGACTCTTACACAAACGTGTTACTCGTACATGTCTTCCCTGCGTGTTGCTGCATCACTGAAATATAGATTTACCGTGTAGCTTTTGTATCTTATCCCTAAGTAGTTTTTGTATGACTTTCAGACTTGAAAGAAGCCGAGCTATTCTTGCTACATCCCGTCTGTCTATTTGTGGCAGTGACACATGTAACGCCGCATCTGTAAGTACAATACGTTAAGTAACTCTTTTGACTTTGCTAATAGCAACAATAATAAAACAATCTTACTAATTGGTTATGATGCTGTTTCTATTTTCCTTGTATTTTGGTTGTATAAAGCTGGGAAATATTTCACGTGATTAATCATTTACTGAGAAAGTTAGCTTATATTTTATAATTTTCAAATATTGAGATACCACAACAATACTCCTATTAACTTGTCAGCACTTGCGTAGAAGGCTTTTTAAGACAAAATCACAAAGATTATGATGGTTGCAACCGACAGTCAGCTCTGCAAGCCGTACAAATCCATATTTCCAACAAATATTACATTTTCCGAAAAAAAGAAATTGATTTTCTCCAAAGTATGATATTTTAGGAAGGGAATAGTCAGCAAAACAAAGATTTCTTAACTTTTTTTTTTTTTTTTTTTTTGCTAAGTTGATCTGTTAATCGTGTTTTAAGTGCATCATTATAGAGTCACTAAGTTTACTTGACATGTTTGAATTTAAACTTGTTCAATTGTTAAACAGTAACAGGACTACTCTCAATAAATATGCTTTCAGTGACTAATATCAAGTTTTTTAGTTATATATATATATATATGCATATATGTATGTTTCATGTTAAAAGATGAAGAATTTGTTTGAAATGCATACATTTAATGATCAAAAATCCATCCATCCATCCATTTTCTTCCGCTTATCCGGGACCGGGTCGCGGGGGCAGCAGTCTAAGTAAAGATGCCCAGACTTCCCGCTCCCCAGCCACTTCCTCCAGCTCCTCTGGGGGGACCCCGAGTCGTTCCCAGGCCAGCCGAGAGACGTAGTCTCTCCAGCGTGTCCTGGGTCTTCCCCGGGGCCTCCTCCCAGTGGGACATGCCTGGAACACCTCCCTAGGGAGGCGTCCAGGGGGCATCCGAACTAAATGCCCGAGCCACCTCAACTGGCTCCTCTCGATTTGGAGGAGAAGCGGCTCTACTCCGAGCTCCTCCCGGGTAACCGAGCTTCTCACCCTATCTCTAAGTGAGCGCCCAGCCACCCTACGGAGGAAGCTCATTTCAGCCGCCTGGATCCGGGACCTCGTTCTTTCGGTCATGACCCAGAGCTCATGACCATAGGTGAGTATTGGGGCGTAGATCGACCGGTAAATTGAGAGCCTTGCTTTCTGGCTTAGCTCTCTCTTCACCACGACGGACCGGTACAGCGACCGCATAACGGTGGACGCAGCACCAATCCGCCTGTCGATCTCACGCTCCGATCTTCCCTCACTCGTGAACAAGACCCCAAGATACTTAAACTCCTCCACTTGGGGAAGGAGCACTCCACCCACCCAGAGAGGGCAAACTACCTTTCTCCGGTCGAGAACCATGGCCTCAGACTTAGCGGTGCTGACCCTCATCCCAGCCGCTTCACACTTGGCTGCAAACCGTTCCAATGCATACTGGAGGTCCTGGTTCGATGAAGCCAACAGGACAACATCATCTGCAAAGAGCAGAGAGGAAATCCTGTGGTTCCCGAACCAGACCCCCTCCGGACCTTGGCTGCACCTAGAAATTCTGTCCATAAAAACTATGAAAAGAACCGGTGACAAAGGGCAGCCCTGCCGGAGTCCAACATGCACTGGGAACAGGTCTGACTTACTGCCAGCTATGCGGACCATGCTCCTGCTCTGGTCATACAGAGACCGGACAGCCCTGAGTAAGGCTCCCCGGACCCCATACTCCCAAAGTACCCTCCACAGGACACCACGGGGCACACGGTCGAACGCCGTCTCCAAATCCACAAAACACATGTGGACAGGATGAGCGAACTCCCACGAACCCTCCAGCACCCTGGACAGGGTGTAGAGCTGATCCACAGTTCCACGACCAGGGCGGAAACCGCATTGTTGTTCTTGGATCTGAGGTTCGACTATCGGCCGGACTCTCCTCTCCAGTACCCTGGCATAGACTTTCCCAGGGAGGCTGAGGAGTGTGATTCCCCGGTAGTTGGAACACACCCTCCGGTCCCCCTTCTTGAAAAGGGGAACCACCACCCCTGTCTGCCAGTCCAGTGGTACTGTTCCTGACTGCCACGCGATGCTGCAGAGACGCGTTAACCAAGACACTCCCACAGCATCCAGAGACTTGAGGTACTCAGGGCGGACCTCATCCACTCCCGGTGCCTTGCCACAGAGGAGCTTGTTAACTACCTCTGTGACTTCAGCTTGGGTAATGGACAGCCCCACCCCAAGGCTCTCAGCCTCTGCTTCCTCAAGAGAAGGCGTGTCAGCAGGATTGAGGAGATCCTCAAAGTATTCCTTCCACCGCCCGACAATGTCCCCAGTCGAAGTCAGCAGCTCCCCACCTGCACTGAAAATGGTGCCTGCAGAAAGCTGCTTCCCCTTTCTGAGGCGCCGGACGGTTTGCCAGAACCTCTTCGAGGCCAACCGATAGTCCTTCTCCATGGCCTCACCGAACTCCTCCCAGGACCGAGTTTTTGCCTCTACTACAGCCTGAGCCGCAGCTCGCTTAGACTGCCGATACCTGTCAGCTGCCTCTGGAGTCCCACAAGTCAGCCAGACCTGATAGGACTCCTTCTTCAGCTTGACGGCATCCCTTACTTCCGGTGTCCACCAACGGGTTCGGGGGTTGCCGCCACGACAGGCACCAGAGACCTTGCGACCACAGCTCCGAACAGCAGCAGAGACAATGGAGGTGGAGAACATGGTCCATTCAGACTCAATGTCACCAGCCTCCCTTGGTACCTGTTTGAAGTTCTCCCGGATGTGGGAGTTAAAGACTTCCCTGACGGAGGGCTCAGCCAGAAGTTCCCAGCAGACCCTCACACTACGTTTGGGTCTGCCGAGTCTTTCCGGCCTCCTTCCCCGCCATCGAATCCAACTCACCACCAGGTAGTGATCAGTGGACAGCTCTGCCCCTCTCTTTACCCGAGTGTCCAAGACACACGGCCGAAGGTCTCCTGAAACGACTACAAAGTCGATCATTGATCTCCTGCCGAGGGTGTCCTGATGCCACGTGTATTGATGGACACCCTTGTGCTCAAACATGGTGTTTGTTATGGACAAACTATGACGAGCACAGAAGTCCAACAACAAAACACCGCTCGGGTTCAGATCAGGGAAGCCGTTCCTGCCAATCACCCCCCTCCAGGTGCTACTGTCATTGCCCACGTGGGCATTGAAGTCACCCAGGAGGACAATGGAGTCCCCCGTTGGGGCACTTTCCAGTACCCCTCCGAGAGACACCAAGAAAGCTGGGTACTCCGAACTGCTGTTCGGCCCATAAGCCAAAACCACAGTCAGAGACCTGTCCCCCACCCGAAGGCGGAGGGACGCAACTCTCTCATCCACCGGGGTGAACTCCAACACTTGGCGGCTAAGCTGGGGGCTCACAAGTAAGCCCACCCCAGCCCGCCGCCTCTCACCATGTGCAACTCCAGAATGGTAGAGAGTCCAACCCCTCTCGAGAGACTGAGTTTCAGAGCCCAGACTGTGCGTAGAGGTGAGCCCAACTATATCTAGCCGGTACCTCTCAACCTCTCGCACAAGCTCAGGCTCCTTCCCTCCCAAAGAGGTGACGTTCCATGTCCCAAAAGCCAAGTTCCATGACCGGGGTTTAGGCCGCCGAGGCACTCGCCCTCGACTGCCACCCAAACCACATCGCACCGGCCCCTTCTGAGCTCTCCTGCAGGTGGTGGGCCCACTGGGGAGTGATCCCACGTTGATCGTTCGGGTTTTACCCGACCGGGGCCCGTGGGAGGAGCCCCAACCCCAGGCCTGGCTCCAGGGTGAGGCCCCGGTAACGCCAATCCGGGCGACGCAACTGGATCTGTGATGTTTATTTTCATAAAGGGGTTTGTGAACCGCTCTTTGTCTGGCTCGTCACCCAGGACCTGTCTGCCATGGGAGACCCTACCAGGAGCCGAAGCCCCAGACAGCATAGCTCCTGGGATCACTCAAGCACTCAAACCCCTCCACCACGTTAAGGTGCCGGTTCATGGAGGGGATGATCAAAAATAGCATGAACAATACTTAAAATCATACAGCATTTTAAGACATTGCAATGTATAGCTTTCTCTGTCTTACCACTTTGTGGTTGTTTTTCATGAAGAATTAACATTATGATACACTTAAAAACTCAAAAAGATGATTTTGCATGACATAGACCCTTTAAGAACTTTAGTTTCTTTTAATATGCCCACCTTTGCATGAATCTGTTTACCTTATCAATATCCTTTTGATTCATACATTTTTGTCATATATTTTTATGCTTTTATTTATTTTCCCCTAACAATTTCCATCCATTTTCTTTTCCTGCTGTATCTGTTTTAGGATGAAGGCTGTTCCAGCTATTATTAAGCGAAGGTTGTAATGAATTATTTATTTAAATGTTTGATTTTTAAGTAATTAAAAATGCATTGTTGTCAGATCATGTTTGTTAAATATATACAAATATATATTGTAAAATTTAAAATATTATGTTAAATACATATGTTAGTTTTCCTAAATTCTGTCAAATGAAGATTTTTTTTTCTCCTTAACTGAAAAGTATTGAAAGACGGTATTGAACGATTGTCGTTATCACTAAAAAGTAAAGAAAAGTAAACTTAACACTGTATAAATAAAGTAATTTTAAGCAGTATAGAATCAGAAAGTCCCTCATGGCCTTTACTGGTTTCTTACTGTTTTTTTCCTCTTCATTTAAAAAAAATAATTTGTGGAATTTTTATAATAACATTTAGATATTGGTTTTGAAAATGTCAGATGTTTTCTTTTTTCCTTTTTGATCTGTACGTCCAGAAAATCAAAGAAACCACTAGATGTCCTCACTGGACCTTAAACAAGTCACTAACATTTTTCTGTCCTGATCTTTTCAGAGCCTTCTAAAGATGTCCTCGCTGGTTGCATACGATAATTCAGACTCTGAGGATGACTCATCAGATCAGCAGGAAAAGAGTTCAAGTCTGGCCCAAACTGGACCTTTTGAGCAAAACCAAAGGCCAGAAACCCACATATTACCCAATCTTCCAATTTCAGCTTCTGACCAGTTGTTTTCTGGATGTTGTGGAGACACTTGGAAGACAAAAATTTCCCCCTGCCATCCTCATTCACAATCCCAGAGTCAGAAGGACTGCAGGAGTTTTAGTAAAAATCAAAGGAAATTCGTTATGGACTGCACTTCTCCAAGTTTACCTGCGACTCAGTGGGATACACTACCTGCACAGACCCCTCCCTGCATTCAGAAAAGCTTTAGTCATATGTCAAATTCAACAAAAAGGCAACAAAATGTCCTTTCTGATGTTAGACCGTACATTTCCAAAAGGCACAGGCTTTCCACTTCTGTGGAAACAGAGCAGAAAGACGGCCCATCAGAGCCTGTTCACAGGAGTCAGAGCAGAGAGAGTCAGATTCTCTCTAATGTGCCATCAAGACTGACACCTTATCTTGGTCAGAAGCCCGGAGCTGCAAAGATACCCAGAAGGCCTTTGATGAGCCTTGGAGGCCACCAGGGTCCAGTCAATACCGTGCAGTGGTCTCCTGTGCCTCAATGTAGTCACCTTTTACTATCTGCTTCCATGGACAAGACTTTTAAGGTAATTATAACCTCACAAAAACTAACTCTTTGCACAAATAATTGTAATCAGTAACAAAAAGAAAACTCAGTTGTTGGCTGCTTGTCCAGTCGACCTCTTTAATTTAATTTGTAAAATCAGTCATTTTTTTGAACCAGCTGTAATTTGTCATCCAATCAAAGCATTTACAGGCACTTCATAACATGATATGAGTCATTTTTGTTGGAAAAATTCTCATCAGAACAGTTTTGGCCAGGTGTAAAGAGCATTAAGTGGGTCTGAACATATAATCATGACCTTAACTGACATTTAGTGTAATTGGTGCAATTAAGGGCCCTCACTGTTTCACAGACCAAAACCTAATATCAGCACTGCCGCCTCAATTTAGTAATGCACTTTCTTTGGCATCACATCTGTCCTTTAGGGCGAATGTGTGTCAGTACCCACGAGGGAAAAATAAAAATCCCATTTTCAGTCTTGCTTTTCTTTCTTGCACGGATTCTCTTTTCACACCTTGAAACAAGTCCCCGGTCCCTCAGTCATAAAAGGTCAAGCAATGTTGCTTCCTGCCTGCCAGTGCACAAACATTTCTCCAACAGTGTGAACTCCTGCTTCTTACCAATATCCTTTGAGAACCACAGCTAATCAATGATTTAAATATGAATGAGTTCATTTACATAATCATACAAGTGTGGTGGCATGGCATCCACCTCGCCTGGCACCTGGAGAGGGCTGCTTGGAGCAGATGGTGGAGACTTGATGACAAAGGACTGAGGTGAAGATTTTGTTGTTTGTATGCAAGGATTATCTCGCGCTTCTCTCTGCGATGGTAACCCTCGAGTAGGGATTGTGTGTTGCTTTTGCATAGTTTGAGCTGTAGACGAGCAACTGGAAAAAAGTATTTAGTTTTTTGTAGTATTTGCTAGTATTTCCCTCTTAATTTAATATTGAATTTTAATGCAATACACTCCTGCAATGGTGCTAAAAGCAAAAGTTCAGAGTTTTGTCTCAAAGTTATAGCTGGATCCTCTTTTAGCATTGACAACAGTATTATGTGGGTGAGTATGTATTACAGGTAGATTTTCTCTCACCAATGCCATCTTTGATTGGGAGGCTTTACCAGAATTGTAACCATGGCAACACTATGTAACATCCACATACCTGTTTCTCTCTCAGTATTGTCTACCATAAAAAGCTTAAGAAAAGTATGGCATAGTCCCTTTAAATGAATTTTCAAAATGCAGCTCTGACCAGGCTGGCAGAAGTTGCCTGCTCAGGAATTAACCAAAGACCAAAGGAATGAACATTAATGTCTAATTAATTTTTTTCCCTATTCTTGCTTGGGTCAACATAGTCTAAAAACACTCCCCCCCTCCGTTCCCTCGTTGATATCCTTCACGCCGTAGACGCCTCGATCTCCATCATGTCTGTTTATTATTATTCCATCCTGTTCTCATCTGCTGTTGCCATGGCTCTAGCAGGTGTAAAGCAGCGGCTTTAAGTTGATAAACCGCAACAGCAATTCAGTTTTAATTATCAAGAGTCATTTGTGAAGCAGATTACCCCCAATGAGTCATTTGCAAAGACTCGCTGTGTGTGTCAATTAAGTGGCTGGTGAAATGAAAGGGGACACAAGTGAAAGAGGCACTCTCTCAGGTTTTGATGTGTTGGAAAACGGAAAAGCGTGTGCATCTGGGGGAGCTGTTTACCATCTGAGAAACAGTATAAGTGATTTAAACATTGTGGCATTTTGTCTGACTTGAAGGAGCTTTTTGAGGGTGCCATCGTGTGCTTTTTTTTGCCCTCACATTTACCTGTTGCCTAGAGATGGCAGTATTTCTCTTAGACAAAGATCACTTACTAGTGCACAACAAGCAGCATTTGTAAGAGATACTCCATTTTTTTTATTTTCCACGGTGCAATTATTATTGTGTCTGTCTATTTCTGTGTCAATTACTTTTTCCTCACCCTGGAGGCATTTTTGGCGTTCTGCTTGTTGAACCCGTGCCTGCCGGATTAATATGTCACTCATCCCTGTCCATCTTTCTTCTTTTCCCGTGGTAGCTACGGCATCGCACTTTTTCGTGTTTTTTTTTTTCACCATATAAAGGATCCACATTTAATAATGAAGCGCAAACTGGGAACTTCAGAGCTTCACAGATCTTCAAACTTCCTCTGTGACCCTTGTGATGCTTGGGAGAGCATGAAAAAAGGTTTCATCATTAGTGTGATGCCTCACCACGGCAACAGCATTTTTGCCTGCTTTCTTGCCAAGTGATCTTTTTTTGAAGTACAGTTTAATAACAGAAGACAAAAGCAAAAAATCCCCAGCCTAACAGTGTGGCTGGCACCTCCTTCATTACCAGACTTTCCATTCGTTTTGATTTACTTTAATGCAAGGTGTTTCAATATATGGACCGACTGTCATAGCGCATAGAAGACAGCCGGATGCTTCTCCCCTCTGATGCATCACTTATCAGAAAAGCCTCTGACAACACAAAGCAATTAGAGCCATTACACTTCCCTCTGCGCTGATTTATTTGCACATTCAAGGGAAATTACTGTGATAAATTAGAAATGTTGCTTTTGATTTTAAACAAACCTGATTTGTACCACTGTAATGGCTCTTCTTTCATTTCCAATTTCCCTTCCCATCCATGCACTTTGTTGAGTAATTTTATTTGGTTTCATTAAAGCAGAATTATGTGTGAGTGGCTTAGATGATGTTTTTGTGAGCTCTGGGAAAGGAAAGATGACAGATTAGATCCAAAAACTTCCATGACAGAGAAAAAGTTTCCGAGCTAGCAGGAATTCTTAAACAGATTTGTCTTCTTCCCATATAGCCGTTTGAGGAAATGGCACTGACGTCCAAAACCTCATGCTTACATGTTTTTATACCCCAGTCTTCTTACATCATGCTTTCCTTGTGTTTTGCCTTAAACTCTAGTTTTGTTTTGTTTTTTTTAGCTGTTTCAGATCTCCTACGAGTCGTGCAGAAAAAAAAGTCTATTGAGGTCAGGATGTGTCTGAGAGTTTGGTCTGTGTCCATATCTGACAGGTGTGGGATGGAGCGGAGAGTGGGAGATGCCTCAGGGTTTACACCTGCCACTCGGGAGCTGTGCGTGATGCTTGTTGGACCCCCTGCGGGCAACAACTCCTCACTGCTTCATTTGACAACACGGCAGCAATTACTCATGTAGAGACTGGTAAGTAGCAGCAATTTTTAAACCCATGCTGTCTCATAAAGCCGTGCTGCACATTAGGGCCATTAATAAAAAAAAAACAGCAGCGTGTCTGCATGTTTTCCCATATTTGCATGGACCCTTTTCAAACTAACTGCTGCTGTTGCTTTTAAGTTTCACTATATCCAGATAAAATGTAATTTTCCCTGAGCCGTTTAAACCTGATCTAAATCCTATGATTTAGAAAGGCAGAACTGCTTCTGTCTCTGTATCTAGCCATGACTCTTTTTCGGCAAATATATTAATTGTCCTTTTCTTTAGATTCACCAACGTGCAGCAAAGAAATGCTGCCAAAATGCTAAATTAACAACAGATTAATTAGGGGAGGTTGATGGTTCAGACCCTGTCACATATTTAGGAATAGCCAATGACTCATATTTCAATAATTATAATAAATTCAGCAGTCTTGGTTTGCCATTGACATCTATGTAACTATGCCTATTTCTTTTCAATAGAATTCAAATATTGTAACTTATTTTTGTGTCATATCACACTGCTATCTGAATTCTAATTTAGACAGGGTGGGTCTTGAACCATGTTCATACTTTGCATAAAGGCATTGCTTTAAAAATAAAGTTAAATGAAGGACTAGGATATTTTGTTTGTTCAAGCAGTTTTTTCTCTTGGGAATTTGTAAATGAGGTAAAAAAAGCAAAGTAAAGTAATGAGTAGTGAATTACTTTTTTAAATGGGTAATGAGTAAAGTAGCTTAATTACAGTTCCATCCATTAACTTTGAAGTCTTACTTTTTAACAGTAATTTATCCAACACTGGTCTCAAGCTACATTCACTTCCCTCGGCAATGGGCGTTCAAGCAACCACTTTCAAGGGATAGTCTGTAAACACACCTAAATGTGAGTTTCGGGCTCCCGCTTTCGAAACTCTAGCGTCCACGTGTAACTACGTACATTTTTAAGACTGTTGGGCTCAACGAACAAAACGCACAGCCTTTGAACAATGTTTTACGTTTAACCAGGTCGAACTTTAACCAATCAGGGATTTGGATTTGGTTGTGACGTAGGGATACCAATGAAGTGCCAACCGTTTAATCACAAAGCGATGGCGGGAATTATATGAAAACAAGTCTTTCATCTATCGGAATAGAGCTGTAAAAGTAAAATCCTCGCTTTTACTTCACAATATTTGCACTGCTTTGACATTTTGCACTAAGTCTCTTCCCACTGTAGGTGGCGGACATGAGCTAGTAAACAGTTAAAAAAGAGAAGAAGAAGCCCCTCCCTCCTTGTCCAGCGTGAAAACCAAGAAGGCATGTTTAGAGCGTTTGCGTATCACATGACTAGTGTGAATAAAGCATTAGGATGTTCAGTTGCAAAAGTTGCCACATCCTGTTCTTACTGTCGGTTATGAAGCCAGTTTGATAATGTTCTTTTTTTTCTTCCGGCTAATTGATGCTATGGTACAAAATCAGGATAATTCATTTATTTTTTTGTCAGAGTACTGTAGTTCAAGTTTGGACTGCATCAAAAACTTGAGTGATTTGAACACATAAAAAACCTTGATGGTTCAAATGTCACTATTAAAGCCAGCGCTTCCAGAGATGATTTAAAAATCTTTTTTTTTTTAATTCTCCTAACGTGTTAATTCAAACAAAAAGGATGGAAGAACAGAAAGATTTGGTAAAGATTTGAAGGCCCTCCTGGTTTCTGCATTTTTGGGTCGGCGCATGGCAACCATGACTAGCAGCTGTTTGCACTTCCCCTCTCAGCACGTCTGTCAATTGGGTCAATAAAGCCTGCGGATAATAGCTTGGCCAGCCCATTAAACACACAGGCAGCTCCAGGAAGGAAATCAATAGTGGATACATCACCACAGGAGCAGCCACCATGACCTTATCCTGGAACGTCACACACTGGGACCACAAACAAACACATTTTTATTTGATCCTCATTTCTAAACAAGCAAGCAAGTGGGATGAAACTGACATGAGAACTAATGACAGACTTCCGATGAGTCTTTGGGGAGTAATCCCGTTCTTTAAATTTATTGCATTCTGTTCATTTCTCCTCCAAATTTTTTATTTACTCTTGAAATGTAACCATATTGTGAGTAGAGATTTGCATGCATGCCAGTGAACGGCAATAAAGCTGTGCTTCTGTGGAAGCAAGTGAAGAAACTCAATTCTGCGGTAATCACAAAGTGAGGGCTGAATATTCAGCTCAGCTTCTGCACAACTTTTGTCACAGCAGAATGTGATGCAGCAAAGATGAAATCACTCTCAGTTTAAACTCCATACTCTAGCAATCACTTCAAAATAATAATAAAAAAGATCAATAAGTTACAATTTTCAACTGAGAAATATTAAAATATGGGAGTTGGAAGTATAAATTCAGTTTGAAAGCTTAATCTAAATAATGTTCCTGAAGGATTTATGGAATTTTGTGACACAGAAGTCCAAGTTCATTGAGAAAAAACTCTCAAACCCATGCAGTTTCTAATTTCTGAATAAACTTGTTTAAATTCCTTTTTTATCTTATACAATATGAATATTCAGCTTTTTATGAAGGCTTATATTCTTTATATTTTTGTGGTACTAAAACATGATTCTTTTCCTACTAGATTGACTTCAAAAATAGGATAAAAGGCAGAAAATACATAAAAACTGACACTAGCTTCACTGGTGTTATTTTTTCTGATACTTTAAATTCAAAATTGCTCACAGTAACGACCAATGAAACCAATGAAATCTAAAGTAAACAGAGTCAAAACTGTTTCAACTAGAAGCTTTCACTGCTATCCCAGTCACAGTTTATGTAATCTGCTCTGTAGATATCCTCTGTTTATGGTGTTTGTGCATAATCACTGTCCTTTCAAAGCGCCATTGTAAAGATGCCATGAGGGAGGGCCAGATGACTGCAGTCCTCTCTTATCTGCCCTTTCAAGACAGCTAATTATTCTTGCTTAATTAAAACATGAGGAGCCCCAGTTTATTATGATGGGAATGTAGACTTTTTATTGTCTTGCCAAACATGAGTTTTAAATCTCCTTGACAGATCTTTGCCGTTGGGTAAGCCAATTAGGCAGCAAGTGCAAGCCTGATGAAATAGTTTGTTAAAATTTTGGAAAGTCAATTCTGGAAGTGAGTTAGCCCTCCTCGAAGGGAAAGGCCAATTTAAGTTTGGGTCTATGAGTCATCTCAGTCTCTTTCTTTCGGAAAATGCCAGCTAGGAAAATCCCTCAAATACTGTGTAATGTAGTGCATTTTCGTCATGGACTAACAGGTTCAGATTTTTTGCTATACAGGGTCTTTGGTGTTTGTTCAAGAAATTAATGAGGAGCCATCGTGCCCCCCGAGGATTTCCACGCCGTACCGCTTTTGAGTTGCTGCCTTACAGTTCGTGTTTTCTGGGAAATAAAATACAAATTTTTGGTCTCAACCTCTCATGCCTAATTAAATGTAAGTCCCTTAGTGTTCTTGTTCCCTGTTGAGTTGTGACATTTTTAAATTGATTTAGATAAAGCTAGGCAAAGTATATAACATTTTTAACACAATTTTTCTCCCTTCAACATAAAAAACATCTTTCAAGGTTTTACATATCTTCAGACCCACTCCTATGAAAATTGTGTTTTTAACATGTTCTTGTGGCGTGTTTCTGATTATGGAGGACATTTTAAAGAAAAATTAATCTCAAAATTGTATTTCCGAGTATGTCTTCATTCAAATTGTTGTTAATCAGTTGGAGATGGGGAAAAAAAAAAAAACATTTATAAAAGAGCTTATTTGTGAAGCATAAAATACATTGTGAGGGTCTGTAAGCTAGGGAGAGAGCCTGTAAACACAGAGCTCTCAGTAATGGGTGACGGGAAGGGGGTTGGGGTTGCTTCGGGCCAACAGTACCTCTCACAAATTAATAAATTTGTTAGTTAATTAATTCCTGAGGATCTGCAGTAGAGAGCTGCTCGTGTTTTATTTTTTTTATTTATTTTTTTAATTTTAGCTAAAAATGACAAAACCACAATAAAAAACCACTGGGAGCGCTTTTAAAATAGCTTAAAAGATGATTCTTTAATTTTTAAAAAGTGCTTTTTATGTTTATTTCCCTCCCAAAAAAATGAAAATCTTAAGCATCTTATCCTTCTTATGCAGCTTTAGACTTTTAAATAAGTAAGAAACACAGCTTTGGGGGATTGGAAAATAAAATAGTGAAATGTAATAAAATAAAAACTAAATTGCCAAGTAAAGGTTGGGATAATAACTTTAGATAGTCTGTTAGTGAATAAACTCAGCCTTGATGACCATGAGTAGTTTTCTTTAGCTGTTGGCCCTTTTACCACTAGATTTATTGTCTGTTTACTAATCACTGTGTTTACCACTGCAGGCGAAGGCACGGTTTGATTACACATATTGCTGAGTGCACAGAAGTGTAATAGGGGCTCCCTTTTATGCTGTGGATTAACAAATGCAAGAAAAGTTTCAGGATCATTTATTTTCTCTAAGGTAATGTGCTTTTTATTTATATTGCGTTTAGTCTCCATAGCTAAGGAAGAGGGGATATCTAATCAGTCGAAATCTAATTTGTCACTGAGCAGAAACGACAAATGTTGACTTTCATTTATAGTCCGAGGAAACTCATGGAGAGGAGGGAGTAAAAGTCTTCCTCCAATGAAAAGGGTAGATTCCTAGGATATAATGTGAGCTCCAGCTCAGAAAAAAGGGACTCATTGCAACAGTTATTTATTCACCGTTTTTCAGCGTTTATAGTTCTGAGAAGCCGTTTCCATGCAGAAACTTATTAAAGTTTTCGCACCTTCAGAACCTTTACGAACTGCTGTTATTCTGCAGATGTACCCGATAAAATAAAAGCATGGTCGTAAAAGACTCAAAATAATTTTCTGTACTGATTTTAATGACAATTAATCTTCCTCGAGGGCCGCAATGTCTGCATGATCTCCAGATATCCAAGCCCTTATGACTCATGACTGATTACCTGGTTCAGGTGTGTCCAGCCAATTAGAACATGCCAGAGCATGATCGGTTGGAAAATATGCAGGAATGCGGCCTTTGAGGCCTGGAGTTGCCTATCCCTGCTTTATATCGTAGGAAAAGTATTCATCCACTCACAAACTTTAAGGAAGCTGAGTCCTGTTGCTGTAGTATATGCCCAAATCATTGCAAATCATTATCCTTCCTCCCCTGTGCTTGAAATCTAAACCATGTTTGGTTTTTTATCTAAAAGAAGCAGCACTTGTAGTCTTTATTTGGTTGTTCAGTTGCAAACTTCATGGAATTAATCTATTTTGTTGTTTTGTTTTTTTTTAATTCAAAAATGGGACAGTCTGTGTTTAAAGTCCTACTCCAGTCATCTTTTGGTCTATTTTTAATGTGTTCCCAGTGGTCTTTTATTTATGATTATGCTGTTTTTAGCCAAAATGGAAAAAAAAAAAAGAAAAATCTGTGTTGTTTTCTAGGACAGTTTCTGCAGAGCAGCAGTGCTTCATTAAAAGTTCCCCATTGAGTTGTGGGCAGATCTGTGGGCATGGAGTAGGTCCTCCCCCATTTCCCATCATCCATCTGTTTACACGTTCTCCCATTATCTTACAGCCCCTTACAACCCCAAGCTAACATTATCAGTATAACAAAAATGGCAAGAAATATTGGTGCAATTTTTTTATTCAGATGCCAGCTCAGAAGAATAAAAAAAGACACACTTGGATGTATTTGTTTACTGTTATTTTCTGGGGAAAATCAGTAATTTTTCTTACTCGTTAAAAAATCTGCACTAGATATAATCAGAACCGGATTACAACAACTATGCAAATATGTAAAATGTAATGACTCAGCAGGAGTGGGATATGTTTGCTTCTTCCCATTTCTTTTCAAGCAACTCTACTTGACTTTAGTTAATTATCATACTTAATGAAGATAATGCAATCTAAGTGGATATTGTATGCATCATTGCTAAAATCTCTATTTATGATTATGAAAAAATACAGTTATTTTCTCCTTGCATTTATGTTATTTTTTTTTTTAGATCAATGTATTTCAATATTTCTGTAATAAGTTTGATGTATGTGATTTTTTTGTTGTTGTTGTATTGTCTACAGTCATCCATCATCCATTTACTTGTTACAAGATTTTTCCAACGGCATTTTTTCATCTGTTTCTGATTCACAACAATTTAAATAAAGAAATACTCAGAAATGTGATGTTAAGCTTATTTTTATTTATTTTCTCCATCATGAGAAATATACCACAAGAACATGTTCAAACATAAAAAACGACATTTTTATCCAGGGGTCTTCAAGAGAAACTTGCCTAGAAGTCCAACATTTACTTCTGGGGTACTGGAAATTGTCTTGTCAATATCATGGTTGTTTTTTAAAATGTATTTATATATAAAATGTATTAAATGTCTATATTTATTAATTTATAAAACGCCTCATAACTGTTACCTCGTTAAAGGGCAGCAATATGTTACATAAAGAAATTATTTAACATATTTGTAAGTTCAACATTTTGCTTTTTGTACTGCGATCATAAAGATTTCTAATCTGTGACAGTCCTTGGATTTGAATGGATTTATTTTCCTTTGTTCCACAGCTGTTCTTTACTCTGCACCACATTTATTGAATAACTGCACAAAGAAAATAGTCTAAAAGAAACTGCATTTAGTTTCCTTCTTGCTCTTTTTATGCTTCATATTTGCAGGTCAACAGACGGTGAAGTTGGATAACCAGTTCAAGGTGATGTGCGTTGCTCTGCACCCCAGAAACCCAAGCGTTCTCCTGTGTGGAGGTTACAGTTCAGCAGTCAAGGCGTGGGACTCTCGTAGCTGCAAGGTCAAACTTGTTTCCCTTCTTCTCAACAGCAGATGCATGTTTGCAGGGTCTCTGCTCTGTAGCTCTGATGCATGTGAGAGTTTTACAGTGTCACGCTCTCCAGCCGCACACTAAGCAATCACGATTTCATTTTGCTTAGCCATCCGTGTTTTACAGCACAAACAGGGCAGGTTATGTCAGAGGGTGTTTAAAGCAAACTTTAATTTAATTCTTGCTGTATAAATTGTTCCTGTGAAGCTGCAGCCTAATATTGTTATTAAGCTTAATGGACTGTTTTATATGATAATCCTGTTCATTTCCCCAGAATCTGAATTCAAATTCCCTTCTTTGGCAAGCAGTTTTTTTTTTTTTTATACTCCGGTGATACTCCTGCCAGGCAGGCAGTGTTGATGTAAGTTTCTGATGAAGCTGTCCTCTAAAAAGGAAAAAAAAATTTTGAAGATGTGATGTCCCAGCTATCTGTCAGACTGTCTCTGTAGTTGAAACTTGCCCAGCAGATAGACAGGACCGAAATCCCCCAGCTCCCCTATAAGTGCAGCCATCCAAGCGTTTAGCTGAAGTCAGGTGGACTTTAGGGGCCGAATCAAGGGTCAGATCTCTCATGTTCATTTAAGGTTCACTGACAGGAGCAGCAGCAAAAAGTTCTGGTGAGTCAGACTGCAAGCTAAGTGGCAGGAGAGGGTTGAAGGGTAAACACTTCCCTGTACAGAGCAGCTGGTCTGTTCTCTTTCAATCTGAACTGACCAACCAGTGTCCCAAAACAACTTTGTAGGAACTGTTAAAAGAATATTCCAACTTCAAATCTCCTCTGTCACAAAATGTTGTAAACCTCATGCACATTCATATTTTACCCTTTGATGATTCAATTGAGTTACTTCTGAAATTGCTCTCAAGATACTGATGACTTTCAAAACAAGGACTTGCTTGTTGGAGGCATAAATGTAATTATTGAATAATCAGCCATTGTTCCGTTGCTTTGTTATTTAATCAATGTCTTCTTTGAAGTTATAAAAATCGACAAAGACTTTTTTTAATTTTCTCACATAATTAGAAAACTCAGAATCCACAAAATAGCCTTAGAGGCAACAACATGGTGTAAATGTTTTCATATTCTTTAAGGGGGTGTGTCCAGATGTTCTTTTAGAGATCCACTATGAGCAAGATTGTGTTTTTAACATGTTCTTGTGGCATTTATCTGATGATGAAGGACATGTATACAGAAAATTATGCTTAAAGTTGCAATTGTGAGTATTTCTTTATACTAATCATTGTAAATCCGGAGCAGACAAAAAATTGCAGTTTAAAAAAAAATTGTATTTGTTGACGTGGACAATATGCTGGGTTGGCCATAAGCTCCCTGCTCTGCTCCATTCTAATGCATCCACTTGTAGATGACAATATTCATGTAAGTCTTCAGTTTTGTTCTGTGTGGATAGCTCAGATATTGCTTCCCATTTCTTCTGAACTTGTAATGTTAGGTTAGGGTCTGAGGGGCTGTAAGCTAACAGAAGCGCATGTAAACAGATGAGTGATGGGAAGTGGGGGCGGGGTTGCCAACTGTCCTTCCGACAAAGGTGAATATTCTAATGAACTCCTGCTGCTCTGTTGAAACTATGTCCTAGAAAACGACACAGGTTTTTGGATTTTGGCTAAAAACGACACAATCATTATTTAAAGACCACTGAGAACACTTTCAAAATAGATCAAAAGATGATCAGAGTGGAACTTAAAACTGTGTTTGTGTGCTACTAGGTGGTAAAAGTGTACAAAGCAGGGATCCAGCAGACCTTGGACATCCTCTTTTTGAACGCTGGAGAGGATTTCATTACAAGTTCTGACTGTGTGAGCAGGGACTCGGCAGATCGCACACTCATCGCCTGGGACTACCAGACCACAGCTGTCCTTTCCAACCAAATCTACCATGTAAGACGTGTGTGTGTGTGTGTGTGTGTGTGTGTGTGTG
>BSAI01000115.1:5963628-6012424 GCA_036245035.1 Adrianichthys oophorus | reverse complement strand
TGTATATGTATATATATGTGTATATGTATATGTATATATATATATATGTATATATGTGTATATATATATATGTATATATGTGTATATATATATATGTATATATATGTATATATGTATACATATATATATATATATGTATATATATGTATATATGTATATATATATGTATATGTATATATACATATTAAACCAAGATTAAATCTGCATTTCTGAGTATTTCCTCATTCAAATTGTTGTGAATTAGAAGCAAATTAATAAACGCTGTTTCAAAAAGCTTGTAGTTGTAAAATCTGCAATCGTCAGGTCACAAGCTCCCTGCTCCACTTCATTCCGACGACTAGATACATATACATCTTCGTTTTCATCGTCTGAGCTGGCATCTGGCTTAAAACTGGATAGCTGGATAGCTCCCATATTGCTGTTTTTTTTTTTTTTTGTTGTTGTACCACTAATGTTTCATTTGGGGTTAGAGGAACTGTAAGCTAGCAGAGAAAGTGTAAACAAAAGGATGATGTGAAATGAGGGCAGGCTCACTCCAAATCAACAGTCCCTTCCAGAAATCAGAGGCAAATTTCTAATGAACTCCTGCTGCTCTGCAGAAAATGTTTTAGAAAATGACAGTTTTTTTGCCTTAAAAAACAGCATAATTATAATTAAAAGACCACTGAGATCAAAAGATGATTGGAGTGGGTCTTTAAGTAGGTCTTTTTAAAAGCGTAATTGCTCGTGTTAAAGTAAACATCTGAAAGTTTGTATAGTGTGCAATTTTATAAAAATAATTTTGTTTTGAAAAACTGTAAATATTGGTTACTTTTTTGACATTTGTTTCCAACAAAGCCCACATCTCTCTTAAACTGACACATTTATCTCATTTTTCAAAGCACTCTTGTCTCTGTGTCCCTGGTCTCCCCTTCTTGTCTTGTCATCTTCCTGTCAGACAGAAGGACAAATGCGAAATCTTTTTTTATTACATCATGTTTGAAGGAAAAATGCTGTCAATTACGGACTGTCTTTCATGCACCAATTAAATTTGGTCGAGGTCAGTAGGAACTGCTCCTGCCCCAAGATGCTTTCTTGTCCTCTTTTCTTCATTCTTCAAGTTCTTTTTTTTTTTTTCTTGCTCCGTTGGCTTTTTAGCCCCCCCCCCAAAAAAAAAAAAAAAGATAGAACTCCTCAACTCTCTTCTCTTTCTCCCTCATATGCTCCCTCAGTCCCAGTGAGTCTTTCTTCTGTCTATCATCAAACACATACCGGTTCTGCAGAATGAAATTAAACCAGTGCTCTGTGTCTCCAGCTGGGCATAAAAAGAAAAGATAAAAAGCAGCCTTGGCTTTGTTAAGAAATAGAAGTTTGCCTTGGCATATAATAAGCCACATCTTTTAAGTCAGAGTTATTTTAGCAGCTGTTGCCTCTTGCAGAACAAATAAAGATGGGATGAAGTTGAAGCTAAGAGGAGAGCAGGCTAGTGCAACCTTTCATTTAATTTAAATATTAAATAGCAATCCCAATTCAGAAGATGGGAAGTTTTTTTCTTTAAAGAAAAGGTTCCTCAATTTTACTTTCAGGTTTTAACTTTAGAAAAAGAAAGGCCTTTCAGTCAAAACAGACTAAAGTCCCAAAAAATGCAACAGATTTTTCTTTAGCCTGAACAAATAAAGTTCAGGCTTCAAAAAAATTGATTCTGTTTAATGGCTGCAGTTTTAATGTTTGCCAAAAAGAATAATTTAGAGATTTGATGGTCAAAAGAATGAAAAATGAAGGGAGATGAACATTTCCATCTTTCAGTACATCAAGGATTGATGGAGGGTTTTTTTTCCCAATAGGTTTTGCACTTACAGATTTATTTTGTGCTTGTGTGTGTTATAAAACATAAATTTACAGAAATGCTTACTAGAAGTATGGGCTCTTGTACTACAGTTTTTGTCATCTGATGTTTTGTGAGGTTACTGCTCTGTAACTGGACAACACAGCATCAGTTTCTTTACGGCAATCGGACTTAAAAGTCCCACTCCGATCGTCTTTTGATGTAACATAAAAGCGTACCCAATTGTCTTTTAAATTTGATTATGACGTTTTTAGCCAAAATCAAAAAACTTGTCATTTTATCGGACATAGTTTCTGAAGAGTGCATAGAGTTTCTGCAACCTAACATTACTGCTGCAACAATTGGCGCCAAATTCCAGCTCAGATGAAGAAAATGAAAACCTACATGGATCTTGCCGATTGTGGCTTCTATGTCACACATAGTTTTTTCAAATGTTTTTTTTGTTTTGTTTTTGCCTGTCTCACAGCAATTTTAATCGTAAAGAAATACTCAGAAATACAAATTTGAGCTTTATTTGTTTACATAAGTCCTCCATCTTCAGAAAAATTCCACAAGACCATGTTAAAAGCACCAAAACCAGAAGACGTTTCTGAAAGAGTTCTGTGAAAACCCGGATGACCTTACCTGAGCTAGTTTACAGAGAATCTTTACAAACATGTAACTTCAAAATTTTGAATGAAGTAAAATTTTAATATATTCAATTTCTGAAGAAGTTGTAAATCTTAGTGTAAACTTAATAAAAATGAAGTTGATTAAACAAAAAAACGTAATCATCATAAACCAAATATTTGTGTTTAAAATTTTAAAATTTGTATTATTTTCTGTCCCTAATAAATTGTCTTTAAAGTTAACCACTTTTTATGTATCATTTTCATTGTCTAATGTGTTGGTTTGGAGTGCACATATTGTCTGCATATTTTTAATGTATTTGTTTTTCCTCCACAAAGCAGCTCTCCATCTTCTCACTCATGCTTTGACATACAGCTGGGAAGCCGACAGACGGCACTGCAGACAGGAGCAAGGCTCCGTGCTATTGTGATAACTATTCAGTGACAGTTTTTATGGCACTTTCCATTATATTCGAGAGTTATACATCATCATTTCTGTACCATTCGTGTTTGATTTGATACAATTTGCTTTCATCTAATTAAAAATATGTATATTTTTTGAACAGTTTGACAAATATTAAAGCCCACATCAACAAAGTTTTCTGTTGGCATAAAAGTTGAACCTCTGACTTGTGCAGTAGTGAGAGAAGGGAACTGACCTCAGATAACTTGTGCGTTCTGTAGTGAGACTTGGAACACTGCAGCAGCTGAGCTGCCAGGTTGCAGTCTTTTCTGTACAGGTCCTGTAAAAAGCAGAATAATTCTCAATCAATGCACTTTTCTGCCAGCCGAAAGCTACGTGCACACCAGGCATTTGATGCTAGGCATTTTAGCCCATAGTGTTCACGCTGGACAAGCAGGGAGGTGCTTTTTCTTCCTTTGCGTTTTTTACATTTTGCTAGCGCATGTCTAACATCTACAGTTGTAAGAGGTTTGGTGCAAGATGTCTAAGCGGTGCAAATCTCACAAATCTTGCTCCAGGCTTTTTGTTTTCACAGCTCTATTCTGAATTATAACGACTTGGTGTCATATAATTCCAGCCGGGCACAAACTTCAATTATGAATTTCTCCCCTATGATCCATTTCCAAATGGTTGGCTCTTCCCTGAATGAAAAAGGACGCCATCTATACATCAGTACATCCAAGTCCCTGATTGGTCAAAGTTCTAACTGGTTTAACTTTCAACGCACTTTCAACAGACACGCGTTTTGTACATACAGTCCAAAAACAGTCATAGAAACTTGCGTAGCTACACATGAACATGTGTTTTCAAAGTTGAAGCCTGAAATGCACGTTTACATTGACTTTTCATTGGACTGGAACATGCATTTCTGAGGGAAGTGTGAATAGTAGCATCAAGTTTTGAAACGTATTAATTTAAAAACGTTTTTTTTTTCTATTTTTCATTTGTTTTACTTTTATATATATATTTTCAAATGTTCATTTTATTCTAGTTTTGATTTTGTTTGAAGCTCACCATAGTCTTTTATAAAATGACATAAATCTTAAGAAAATGTGTTCACCAGTAAAAATACTTTCATCCCTTTTTGGAGATAGAACATGGGTTTTATTCTATAAAGTACTGCATTCTTAAAAGGACAATATACAGTACTGATTAAACTACATTTTTTTATTTAGAAATTACTTTTTGTAGTTAGGCACATTCTACATTTTTGCATATACTTTTTTTCCGCAATATTCTTTCTGCCCAGTACTCTGTATAATTTTTTTAAATGGCAAATTCACTAAGCAGCATATTTCACCCAGATAAAGTGAATCTCTGTCCTTCTCTGCTCCTTTTACTCACTCCCTGTTGAATGCATGTTTTTTGACTCTCCATCAATGGTGGTTCACTGGTGCAGAGGAGTCTTCGCCATTTCCTTTTTGTGTTCCTCCTCGTCTGTGTGTGGATGGTTAGCTGGATTAGTTCTTCCCCTCTCCCTCCTTTGTTATTCTGTCTACTTCTAAAGGTCAGTTTTGCAGCATTGTGGTGGCCCCTCGTGCCTTCAACACCCCCACCAAAAAAATGTCACTGAAGCCATTTATTTACATTTTTAGCTGCCTTTTTGTCATGTGAATCTGTGATATTTCTGTTTCTTCATCAGATGTCTCTTTGCAGTTTTGTTGATCAAGCTGTTTTTTTGTTGTTGTTTTCCAAATTAGCAGCTTATAATTGTACATAGTCTAGTCGACAATGAATCTGATAGTCTGGCGTAGACCTTTAAGTGTTTATTTGTGCAAATTAACCAAAGACATCACACACCTGCTGTCCATCTAAATATGGCTCGACTTGGAGCCACATCCTACCAACCTTATCAACCTTTAAGACAAAGGAAAAAACAGAGAAAAAAAACAAGCCATGAAGGCCTTTTTTAGAGATAAAAATTTGGTATGACAATCAAAAGGTCACACCTCTGTTTAAGCCTTATAATAGATATATGGTTGCACAGATAGTCTCTGACGTCACCCATCGGTCTGCAAAAATGCAGCCTGAATGGATGACACGCTGACTGAAGTTTACCTCAGCAGTACTCCATTAGTGGCGAATGGGTAGTAAAATAAAGTTGAAACTCTGTTGGGTTCGCCCACCTGCCAGTGTAAAGACACGCCCCTAAAATGCACAAGTTCCATCAAAACCAAAAAAGTTCATTTTTGAGAACATTGCGCCCCCATACAGTTTTCATGAATAGAAAGTATTTTCTTAATTTTTTCTGGAAACTTTACAATAAATAATTTAAATTTTGGTGTAGTCTGATTTCTTTAACATTGTAGACAAAGGTAAATGGCTCTATTCTGCAATCTGTGCGCAGTAGTTCCTTTTATTGCAACAGTTTTTTCTTCCTAGTTTGTGCCATGTTTGCAAATGAAACATTTTATACAATTTTAAGTTCAACTTGAAATTAAATGACGAGATTAATTGAAATTCACCATGTACAATCTTCATGAATGCCTCAAGGGATCCATTTTGCTTCAGTTTGACCTCGAACAGGAATTCAAAGTGTCGCCCCTTGGTTCAAACTAAAGGAGTGTCTTTTTTTTCTGTTTAGGGATTTGTTGTGCGCCATGTGAAACTAATTTCACAGCTGGAACTGGATGAATTAAGTTTGAAAACAAAATTAGGTGAGTTTTAAAAAGTTTTATTTCAATGTAAAAATAAAAGTTAAAGCGAGTTTGATTGGGGATGAACATCTGTGCAGCCTCCAGTTAGAAAGTGATTAATTTATTGAAATTCTGTTAATTAAACTCTGCTGAAAAAAAAGGCACTAAATCTTAACATTAATATGATGGACTTTATTTTTCATCGCCAAAACCAAACTGCTTCATCTGTCTATGGTAAAACAAAGCAGGCGTTTTATTCTGACAACTGAAGTGTCTCAAATCTGTCAAGTGTTTGTATCGCAGTGTAAGTTAAAATCCTCGCAGTGCTTTTTGATTATTACATAACTTTTTATTTGAAAAAAAAAGTGTTTATTGTAACAATTTAAGTTAAAGATAAACTAAAATGCAGAGTTGCAACCCTGGTCCTCAAGAACCACAACACTGCCTGATTTACAGCTCCCCTTGGACTGCTTGATGTTAACTACCTAAACCAGGTGTGTTCAGTCAGTCAGGTTGTGGAATCAGCCAATCAGCAGGAAGATGGTCTAGGAGCACTGGAAACCAGCCAGGATTGTGGCTCTTGAGGACCAGGGTTGGTCAGCCCTGCTATAACACAAAAAGATTTAGATTTTTAAAAAGTTAAGATTTTTAAATATAATATTGTAGGAGTTGCTTTGTTCATTGACATTTAAAAATCTTAACATTTGGTAAAAAGTATTTGGAAATACAATTTTAAAATCTAAATTACATAACTGCTAAATTTTATTTTAAAAAATTTTCATCTCTGTGATTGTCATTATTTGAATTTCCCTCTTTCCTTCTGCCTTTTCAAATCCTTTTTACTTATTATTTTGTATTTATTTTACAATTTATTAGTGATCATCAAAATACTTTAGTACTATTTTAAACATCCACCTGGTAGCATTCAGTGACAACTGTAGTGAATACTTAATTCCAGGAATATCATTGAAGTTAAGTATTGCCAGGTATTTATAGATATAATTAGTGGTTGTTTTGAAAAGATTTCTTATTTTATATTGTATCACGGTAATGTTATCCTTTTGTGTATTTTCTTATGTTTTCTTTTGCACCTCACTTACTGTATTTTGAGTGATTTAATTTGCATCCTTTTATAACTTTAAAAACCGTTATTGTGAGAACTGACTTTAGGCTTTTCTGGTCCTTCTGGATTAGTCTGTTATGTATTTTTGGCAGAATCTATAAAACTCTTGACTGTGCAGGTTTATCATTCAGGCTTAATGAACGTAAAGTACATTTTATTCAGTGTGATGCATTTGCAGGCCTTGCTTTATGTTCAAAGTCAGCACTCTTGGCTTTGCCAGAGGAAATGTCTGGCTCTTTGCTGGCCCTGAAGGGACACATTATCCACCCATTAAAGTTGAACTTTGATCTTCATCTACCTGGGTGTACTGCGAGAGGATTGTCAAAAGGCTCCACACTTCAGCACAAGAAGAAAGGGAGAAAAATCAGCCTAACCTGCTGCCTCCACACGGAGAAGTTAAAATCACTTCAAAGCAAGCGAGCGACCTGGCCGCCATATGCCTTTCAGCTCAGTTTCATGAGGCCCTCACTCCGGCTTCTGCCATCCTAGAGGATGCCCATTGATTTGTGCATAATCACTATAAAACACCCAGTGGCTTACCGTTAAGCTTTTCTCTGCTGGGGCACCTTGAAGCAGAAATATCTAGGATGCTAAAAAAAAAAAAAAAAAATGGGGGTCTGGTTTGGAGCAACAATAGGTTAACAATGACACTGCTGATGTGGTAAAAGGAAGTGTTTTAAAAAAGCCTTTTTAAAACGTTCTTTTTAAGGCGAGGAAGGGTAAATTCATGTGTGCTGCAAAGGAGTTGTGCTACTATTTATGTTCCTACAGACAACTTTATGCTATTTCTTAGAGACAGGTTTTAATGGAAAAGAGTTCAAACAGTACGTACACTACTCACAATAAATCCTAGAGATGTCATGAAAACTCTGGATGTCATAAACGCAGTGTTTGTGTTACCTCACAGATTTTCGGGATTGGGAGGCAATGGTATTGGGGTGATAGACACACCTCATTTTGGGTGTATTGACACTGGACAAATTTGGTTTGCTGGTAGTAAACCTGAGTTTGTTTCCCCAAATAATCCGGAGCAAGTTTTCAGTCTAAATACACCCATCTCTGACCCGTCTTTTAAGGTAGTTCGTTTCCAATCAGACTGAGCTCTGGTTCGTTTTGAATCTGAACAGATTGTACTCAGTGCGGAACAACTGAATCAAAAAGTGAACTATCCCGACAAGGACCGCAAAGCTTAGGACTTCCTTTATTCTTTCTCTTGTTGCTTTGCCCCACCCTCATAACTCCTGACCAATGACTTAAGAGATCTTTTTTCACATGGTTTTGTTTACAAGCTTTGGTTCGAAATGGAAATGTCCAGTAGGTGGCAGTCTGAATATAGATCAAATGCAACATTCAGGACTCAATCCGGACCAACAAACTTTTCCAGTCTTCAGTTTGGATACACCCTCAGTGTTTCCCACATTACTCTCACTGTATACAGTGTCTGACTTATTGGGGCCAAAACCAAACAAATTCTAATAGAAAAACCTTTTCAATGTGGCATCAATTTCAACATTCTGTGGGTAGAAAAAGCTGATTTTTTCCAATAAGTCATTCCAAGTTCATAATTTAAACAGCCACGAACACATCGTGCGCCTTCATGTTAGTAGTAGACAGTCGGATGCGCATGAACTTGGAGTGTCTCAAAGTGTCATCAGCAGACTTGGATCAAGACACAGAACTACTGACAGAGTTTATGAGTCTGGGCAGGCATCACCAGTCAGCGCAAAACCAATTTAGTAATTGTAGATCGCTCAATCATTTAAACGCATTCTTACCTCAAAAGACATCACAGAACCCATTTTCATTCTCCAATTGTACCAGTACACCCCCAACTTTCTGTTCGTGGATGATAACGCTCCATCACATGGTGCCAGAATTGTGAAAGCTGGACTTCAGGAAGTCAGAGTGCCTCATATGGTAAAGCCAGCTGACCTGAACCCCAAAGAGCACGTCTGGGACCAGCTGAAGCAGAAACTGGATGACTGTACCCCAACCCCAAAGTGACTTGGCAGAACTGCATATAGCACTTGTGGAAGAGGGGAACGCATCTCCTCAGAACAACGTCATGAGGCTAGTGAGAAGCAAGCTGTCATAAGCTGTCATAGCGACAAATGGTGGACAACCCCCTATTTGGGGCCATCTTTATTATTGTCTACATTTTTGAGGTTATCAGTATCAAACCAATGAAAATAATGTCTCTTCTCATTCATTATTAGTAATATCGAAGGGAACGTTTTCCACTCAGACCAAGTAGAAAAAGCGCTCTTGTCCACAACACTAACTTATTGTGATTAGTATAAATACGTTACTGGATGTCCTCGTGCATGTGTGCAGACCAAGCAGAGATGTTTAGGCTCGCGGAGCACTCACGTTGTCCTCTCTGAGTTTATTAATGGTGATCTTGGCCTCCATGAGGTGGTTGTTGAGAACGATGATTTCCCGGCTGAGGGCCCTCTTTTCCTCTTCATGATGCTGGGACTGCAAAGACGGAGAGATTTTTCACAAGAAATCGGTCAAAGGAAAAACTCAAGCAGGTGGTTAAAAAAAAAAAGAGGGGTGTGAAGTCAGGAGTGGAAAGAGGTGGTATGATAATAAAAAAACAACAAGGAAGACTGAGTTGAGGGAGCAACGGAGGGGAAGAATAACATGATAACAGAGGCTGGGAAAAAAAATCAAAGACCCTCAAATCAGCGTCAATGGAAAGTTAGTGGCTGGCAGCAGGTCTAAATTAAAAGAAGATTACACTTGCCAGAGCTCGTATTGTATCAATTACTCTGGGAGTAAGAGTACGAGGCGTAGAGGGAACAGAAAGAGGGGACAAAAATAAAGAGAGGTGGAAAGTGATAACAATAAATGAAACACTCGTTTTACTCCCGATGATTACTGTCAAATAAATTCAAATTGAGTCAGCCGAAGTGACATCTGTGTCCTCCTAACAATAGAGTTTAACTGCGCAAATGTCTGGCAGTTTGCTGGTGTGTCTTCTGCTCTGCCAACTTTCGTCTCGCAGCTATTTGTTCTGCGTTTTTGCCACAGATGGAGCAAATAATCCCAATGATCTGACCTGTTTGTCCGGCTGTCAGGACACCACTTCCTAACGGAGCTCAGAAAATGTAGACATGAAAGTGAAACTTTCTAACGCTTTCGTAAAACATTTTAGTTGTCCCTCAAGGGGAAACTACACACACCGGTCACTTTATTAGGTACGCCTTGGTAGTACCAGATTGGACCCCCTTTTGCCTTCAGAACTGCCTTAATCCTTGGTGGCATAGATTCAACAAAGTACTGGAAGCATTCCTCAGAGAGTTTGGTCCATATTGACATGACAGCATCACACAGTTGCTGCAGATTTGTCGGCTAAACATTCATGATGCCAATCTCCTGTTCCACCACATCCCAAAGGTGATCATTTGGGTTGAGATCTGGTAACTTTGGAGGCCATTTGAGTCCAATGAACTCATAGTCATGTTCAAGAAACCAGTCTGAGATGATTCCATCTTTATGACACGGCGCTAGTAGTGTAAGTAGCATCAGAAGATGGTACACTGTGGTCATAAAGGGATGGACATAGTCAGCAACAATACTCACAATGCTCAATTGTTACAAAGGTGCCCAAAATGTGCCAAGAAAATATCCCCCACCCATTTTGATACTCTGTTTAAACTGCAGCAGATCATTTTTGACCATATCTACGCACATAAATGTATTGAGTGTGATCGATTAGAAATTTGCATTAACAAGCAGTTGGACAGGTGTACCTACATAATAAAGTGGCCAGTGTAGAGTATACTTTCTTTTAGTGCATGGATAAAAAAAAAATAGAAACAAAATGGTCAAAATATTGTAAAAACAACTATTTCTTGTATTTACACAAATGAAAATCAGCTTTTTCCTGCAAACCTACAAACCAGGGTGCCTGCCTTTTTTTTTGTTCTAATGAAGGCAACTGCAAGTTCTGTTGACTTTTTTTTTACACTTATAATAAATCTATTTTAAACTTTATTTGATGCACTGCCTGCCAGTATGGTGCTAACAGCAGTGTATAACTGTGAAAGCTGTTAGGCACATATCAAAAGATAATCCAAGGCTTTGAAGCTGAAAACAGATACAGATCTTTATTTCTCACCAAAGCTGCTGGCTTTGGTTTATTAATCTAATCGATCTTTTAAAAAATGCTGGTGCTCACGTTGCACACAATGATCTGAGATGGGGACATGCTTTACAAACTGCGCTGCATAATCCTAATAGGCTTAAAATTGTGAGAATGATCTTCTAGTGTATTTTTGAGGGTTAGGAGGCGGCGTACTTTTAATTACTAGCGCTATGGCCAGCGGAGAAATGCAGCTGCGCACAGCGATTGTTTCTATCTCCTTGAGTCACGCTGCGTTGGATACACATGCTTTCTTCTCAAGATGTCCTTATCAGTTGATGGCACACATTAAAGAGAAATTCATCTAGGAAAATGAATATGCAAATTATGACAACATAACAGTGAGTGACCCTGTGGAAGAAGACGAAGAGTTTCTCATAATTGCTGGTCCTGACTTTCCAATGAAACCAGAAGACATTTCAGCTCACATTTTGATCCTGACTCAGACAAAATATATTTTTCTGTGCCATTCAGGATACAAGGGGTTGTTGATGTGGTTGTACATCTGTAAAATGTCAGCTTTTCTAAGACACTCCATCCATTTTACTTATTCTGTTGGAGATTTTGCCTCTTAACTGGGCAACAAATGAATCTAAAGTCCCACGAGATGCAATTACTGAGCGCTGTGGTTCACAGAGCATAGCAGAGCACTCCACTCCATTTTAAACATGTTCTTATTTCAGGGCAAAAAGAACAGGAACAAAGTAATTTTTTTTAAAATTTGTCAAAGGCTTGTTAAATCAGGACACCAACAACTATCTCTGACCTGGACAAAGTCAACGTTCACAAGCAATGTTTACCAAGACGAAAACAGAAAGGAGCATGAAGGGGGTAAAATCCTGTTCCAAGCCAAAGTAATTATCGTCCATTTCAACCTATTTCAAGTATGCAAACTTAATTACAACATACTATGAATTAAAATGCAGCTTGAAGAACAAGAGGTGATCATTCATGATCACTTCTTGGACTGAATTTAATCCATTTAAGGGGTGTAAAGTGTTTTGAGTCACACTGTTAGGAAATCACACCTAAAGGTAGAAATGAAGCAAGAATTATTTTTTTATTTTAGGAAAAAAGTGGGTTCCTTCTGATGATAAATATGGGAAAATAATATATGGAAAACACAGCTTTCAGAATATTTATTTGCAAATGTATGCAGGTTTAGCTCTGCTAAATGATCTTTTAAAATATATTTACACACAGCAAAAAGAGGTAGCCTAAAAAATAAGGAAAGAGCACTAATCTTAAGAAGAAAATCCCTAAAAAGTAGTTAAAGTATTTGCCATGCAGCAAGTATTTTTTTTACCTAAGAAATGTTAAAGTTTTATAAAAATCTGGAAACAAGGAGTTCCACACAAGCATTCAAAAGGGAAAATAAGCTAAAAGAATGTGAGATAAAATTACTTCAAAGTGAAAGCTCTACAGCCAGATAAGTAATTTGTGCTAGTTCTAAGCAAATAGTTTGTATTTTTTTAGTTTTTATGTACCAATTAGTTCATTTTGACTACAGTGATAAAAAAAAAGCTAGTGTAACAATTTGAAATGACTAATCTTAGAATAAACGTGAACAAAATGAGAATACTTTCTTAGTACAAGTTTTAATAAATCCTCGTAAAATTTGAAACTGGCACTTATTCTTAGAACATGAATCGAAGTTTTCATTTCCAGTCTAACTTGTCGGCATTTAACAAACTTTTAAAAAATATTGTTAAAGTTGAACCATAAATTAAAGTGCAATTTAAGTTTTTATTGCTCTTAAATCAAAATTTTCTTTTGTCAAAAGTATGGAGCAAAACAAGTTTGACTAAGTTTTTGAATAATTTCATTTTCTTCTGGTTCTTGTCTCTTAATGAGACAAAAGCTTGGAAATATGTAGAACGAAGAGAAATTAAAACATCTTAAAACCTGGTAAAATATCTTAAATGTTAAAAAAAATTTTTTTGCAAGTATTAAATAGTTTGCAGTGTATGCAATTCAATCTGTTTTTAATGGTTAAGAGGCAAGTGATACAAGTTGATTAAAAAGGCATGGATTATCATAGGCCTTATGGTCATAAATGCATTAAAAGTTGTCCTGAGACTTAAAGTGAGAGCAGAGATTCAGGTTCATAAAGTCCCAATGTTCAAAGCAGAATTTGACAGCTTTCTTGCTTCAAATTTTAAAAATGACTTAAATTGGCCATAAAAAAATTAAAGCATTACATTAAACTTAAGAATGCCATTTTATATACATTTTATTTGGAATAATATTTAATATTGATTTAGTTATTGAAAGTATCCCGATCTGGCATGAACTGGGAAAGGTTAGTTAACTCACTGAAGTGAAAATAGTGCTGCTGAATTTTCTCAAGACACCAATTCAGCTGTGGACGTTATGGAGCCAAAAAACAAGACTGGACAGCAGAGTGTAGCATCATCAGCCGACCAGTCAGGGGGTCTAAGCTCTCAGTCCATTAGGTTTCTCTCTAGGGTTCACTACAACAGCAGACTGTGTGAGAAAGGCAACTGTGTTTACAAGAGCGGATGAAGTGGACTTTATTTTCTGAGCAAGTTAAAGTCCTCCAGTGTTTGCAGTAAAATGCTGCTTATTGTCCGTGTAAATCTGTGCTGCACTGCAGTTTTCTTTCAGAGCCATCAGAAATAGAGCCAGCAAATTCAGAGAAGCTGAGCAAACTGATCAAGAAATACAGTAAACTGGTTTATTTTGCTGTTTGCACTCCAATTTTCCCTTTAAGTCCCATTCTAATCATCTTTTGTTCTATTGCAAAATCGTTCCCAGTGGCCTTTTAATTATGAATATGCCATTTTTAGCCTAAATAAAAAAAAAACCCGTGTAGTTTTCTAGGAAATACTGTAGTTTCTGCAGAGCAGCAGGAGTTCATTAGAAAGTTGCCAGAGTTGGTACCCCAGTTTCAAACACCCATCTGTTTACATGCTCTCTAGCTAGCTCACTACCCTGACATAACGCCACCGGTACCACAAAAAAGGTGAGCAATTTGGAGCTATCCTACCGTACAGTTTTGAGCCCAATGCCAAGATGGGTGAGAAAAAAAAGAAATACATGGATTTATTTGTCTGACAAGTGGATCATCTGATTACGACACCTATGTCACTACAAGCTTTGATTCAATGGCATTTTTTCGTCTGCTCCTGATTCACAACAATTTAAATCAAGAAATACTCAGAAATGTCATTTTTTATTTTTTAAAATCTCATTAATCTCATTTTTAATCTATAACTATTGTCATGTTCTCATAAAACCCCCAAAACAAAACAACAGCCCAACTGTTTGCTTGCATGAACGTTTTATTTGAACTCAGTTGAAAACACATCTTCATGGCCATCAGTGCAAGTCTTGGGTCCCTGTATGCAGCATATGCTGATGTTGTGACATCGTCAATGTGCGACTTTCTAATTCTTAACAAAACTAACCCTAACAATTTCACAACCACACAGCTATTATCTATTAGATAAGCTCAACAAGGTATCCGTTATCATAAATGAATAGAGTACGGGTTGATCGCATGGGACAGTAAATTGTGGAAAAAGGTTTGTCAACATATGTATTACGATGTTAATGAGAAGTTTGTGGTAAAAATCTTTTGGATTACTTAGAAAAATACTCCTACTTTTTTATGTGTTAAATCAGAGCACTCTGTATTATTCTTGTGTTTTTCTTTTTCTTAATTGTTTGAGATAGAAAAAAAAAACCTCTTGGCGGTGCAAAAGTACAGGTTTGAAGTCTGTTATATTAGGAAAACTTCATAAGGCCACTTTTTTAGTCGTTCTTTCGATGTTTTATTGCGCCACAATGTCACAAATGTAAGTGAAAATACTTCACAATGATTCGTCCAGGGCAATTATTTGGTTGTATTAATTATTATAGGTCATGATTAATTAATCGCTCAAAAAGATAATAACATGAAAGCGCTAACAAGAACATGTTAAAAACATAAAAAACCCAATTTTCATTGGAGTGGGTCTTTAATTCAACCCCTTAAAGTCTTCATTTCTTTATGCAGGATATAAATGATAGATAATCCTTTACATTTTATAAAATTTTCATAAAACTGCCAAGATCTGCCCTTTTGATCAAGTTTCGCCTGTGTAACAGTGCCTTTATTAAAAGCTTAAAATATGTGTTGTTGGTGCTACTAATTAGTGGCCTGCAGATTTCTTTAAAAAAAAAAATTGCGTAGCTGAAAAAAGAGGCTCTGAGTAAAACATTGAAACAAACACAAAAGACCTCCTCACACAACAATTATTTGCAAGACTTTTAATGATCAAACACCTTTTATGATGGTAAACATGCCAGACCTGAAAAGGCTTCCTTTTATTTATTTATATTTCTTTTTCATTAGACTTCACAGTGAGAACTGGTGGTTGCAAAAACGAACGACCCATATTTTGCTCGGGTTTTGAAAACCTCCGGTCACCACAACAGATCTTTTCATTCCAGAACCAAAGAGCAATTTTTTTAATTAAAAGACGTTTACATCTATTTTTTTTTTTTTATGAGGTTGTAGAGCTTTCCTTTTGTCTAAATCTCTCTAATTTCTACACATCCTGAAATGAGGTAAACACAAGCTTCAACAAACAGGAACACGAAGCTTCTTCTCACATCCACATGATGCTAATCAGAGACTCTTGTATGGTTGATTATCAGCAGCTGTGAGCTTCTTTTGAGATCCAAACCTTTAGTGTTTTCTGGTTTGACGCATTCAGATCTGTTATCATGCATCAGATCTGCAAAATCATGCAGGAAATATTTTTAAATGGATCCTAATGATGCAACTAAAGCTCTCTCAGAATCCTTAAACCTATATAAAAGTTAACATTAAATCAAGTTTGTCTCATAAAGGCGACTTCGATTTTATTTGAAATCCACAGCTATTATGATCGAATAGCAAAAGACTGGCTGAAAGCAGGGTGGAATATGCAGTTTTAAGCAGCTCCTTCAGTAATTATGTCACAGCATGAATATTTAGCGGTGACATTCTTAATGAAGATGACATTATTCATTAAAGAAATTATTAAGTAAGCTTGATTTAGGCTTGATTGACCTGCCAGTGTCAAGGTGGCTGTTGGTTAATTCCTGACAACTCTTATTAGGAGTATGAACACGGTATTTCAGGACCACAGACAGCTCCTCAACATAAGGAGAAAGCTTAGGGTCTCAGGACAAGCATATAATAAAAGACGAAGCCATGGTGCACACAAAACAATTACAAATGTTTGTGTTTTTCATTTTTGTGTTAAATACTGTTTGTAGAAATAGTGTTTTTGTTGGAATCTTTCAAGTTTCTTTTTTTTTTCAAGTTTCATAAAAAAAACATTCTAAAGTCTGTGTAATTTATTTTGGGCACCACAGATAAAACGCTTGCATGAATAACAATTGTATGCAAATATGTCTTTCTGCTTGCACCAGCTCATACTCAGAAGGGGCTCCAAGATTAATTTGAAGTCTTAATTCACCAAGGCATCAATCTACAAGTTAGTACCATGCTGGAACTACAGAATTTAGCTCTCTGCCATGTATTTTTTTTATTTGTCAAAATAGCACTTAATGTAATATTTTTGGACACAACGAAACTAAAGCATTATGTATTTGAAGGCATCCATCTTTAAAGTTGCACTCCGATCATCTACTGATCTGTTGTTAAAGTATTCCCAGTGGTCTTTTAATTACGATTGTGCAACTTTTAGGCTAAATCGAATAACCTGTGTTGTTTTCTAGGGCATGTCTTGGCTTCTGAGTTGTGGGAAGCCTGCCCTCACTTCCCATCATCCCCGTTTACACTCTGTCCTGTTAGCTTACAGCCCCCCACACCCCCAAATTAACAGATGAGGAAAACAAAGACGTACGTGGATCTATTTTTCTGCAAGGGGAAACATCTGAATTGGGGCGCAGCAGGGAGCTTGTGGACTGCTGACTGTAGCACAAATGTCACAGCTACAAGCTTTTTCCAACAGCATTTCTTTCATCTGCTCCTGATTCACAACGAGTTGAAAAAACAATACTCAGAAACGTAATTTTAAGCTTAATCCTTTTAATATATGACCTTCATCATAAGAAAAATGCCACAAGAATATAGTAAAAACTTGAGTTTTATCTAAGTGGGTCTTGGAAAAAATGTTTAGTCTTTCCAGGTTTTATAATCTTCTGCTTTGCTTTTGCTCAATTTGATTCATTCCTTGCCATTTTTTTTAGCTGACCATCCCCATTTCAGGCTCCTCAGAACCTTTAATTACAGCTCTGAACTCGCTGAAGCTGTCTTTGTCACTGTCTTCCAGCCTGGGCTGTCTACAACAAGGGGACACTCTGCTTGAAATGTCATTGCATGACATGACATCAAAAGAAATGGCAATCCAAATGAGGCCCTGCCTCAACAAAAATAAAAAAGAGAGAATGTGGGAGGGGGAGAAATCAAAGTCCTGTACTGTCTCCTGCCATGAAGAATGAGCTGCTGCACCCAGGCTTTAATGTACTGTTGTTTGTAAGCTCTGTAATGATGAAAAAATTGTCAGTGATGATGGGACACTGTGGGCTTTTATTCTTTTCTTGTATGACAAAGCAATAAGGATTACACTGGGCAATCAACAATAAAAGGCAGCAAGTACTGCCCGATAAATACTCCTATTAAATGCCGCCTTCTGAACATGTACTGTAGTCTTTCCAAATTGTTTATTTACTTCCAGGGATTTTAATGCGATAGCAATGGCTCTCTGGTTCACGGAAAATGTTCTCCAGAGCGGAATCTACTTAAAGAAGCCATCTGATGCTGCTTGAAGGTTATCTACTCTTAATCAAAGGTACCATTACAGCTTTTTTAGTGTTTGTGTTGGTTCAAAAACCGACCGGTTTTGCACCTCTTGTGTTAGCAGTTTCGAGAGATGGTCGCCTGCATTCAAATCAGAACTCCTCTGAAAAAATGATATTACAGTTTATCTTTACATTAAAGCTGCATTTTATTAAGGTTTGTTTTATTATGCACATATATTAGCCAGTTTATATGAAGCTAAGCACTTGCTAATAAGGACAGATTTCATTTATTTTAAATGTCAATAAAGATTCTGAGACTTTCTAATTACTCCAAAGTTCAAAATAAACATAAAAAGCCTTTTATTATGTTGCACAATTGAATTATAAGGCATAAAGTAACTTGTCAGAGTTTGGCCAAATGAAATGTCTCTATTATGTCATAAAAAGTATAAATCATTTCCTTGCATTTGTTCATTTGCTTAAACTGCTATATCCCTTTCGGCATTATACACAATTAGAAACATGGAGAAGCTGCCTTCAGCTTCTATGCTTCAAATATCTGGAACATACTTCGAGAAACCCTTAGATCAGCGGAAACACTCCGTTTTTTTTTTTAATCCAGGTTAAAGACCCAGCTGTTCTATGCTAGGTGTGATTGGTTTTTATTTAAAAGTTTACATTTATCCATTAAGTGGATTGTAGATACTAATCTGACAATTTTAAACTTTTTCTTACTTCTATTTCAACGTAAATAAAACAACGCTGTGACGCTTTTTCTTGACGGTAATTGATCAGGAGAACAAAAAAATTAAGAAATAATCAACTAGATTGTAAAATAACTACTCTGGGTTTTAATGACAAACTGCAGACTTTCACCACAACACTTTTTTGATGAGGTTATCACTCTGGTTCATCAACATACTGTCAGATCCAGAGCTTCTTCAAATCATGGGTTTACGTCTCAAAGCAGATCGGGGGAAATGCTCAGGAAGACTCTCAACCTGACGTGATTGGACAGCTGCTGCTGAGGTGACCAGAACAGCGGTTGGCTATAATAGTTTTCCAACATGGTTGCGCGATAGCTAAGAGCAATTACTTTGGACATTGATTGTGCGCCCTGTCTTTGATTGTGTAATTGCTCTGAGTGAGATGAGAGTAGTTCTGCGGCCGAACAGGTGAGCTCAAATCGATTATAGTGGGTCTCTCATTTCTTAGACCACAAAGAGGACAGGGGGAGCACATGCAGTCAGCGCTCCTAAATTATCAATTCTTCCTAAATCATAATGTATCATTGTGTCATGTGCTACAAGTGCAGTAGTTGAGAATCAGAAGCATGTCCATTTGTCATTTTTATGTCTCTTTTTCAGATATTGATAGTTTCACGCTCCATTAAAAACATTTTTTAAAGTTTTTTTTCAGTGGTTAATTGCTCCTTTAAAGACCCAGTCCAATAACAATCATGTTTTTCTTGTTTTTGTCATGTTCTTGTGGTGTTTTTCTCATGATCGAGGACAAATGTAAAGAAAATTAAGCTTATAATTGCATTTAAGTGTTTGTTTTTTCAAATTGCTGTGAATCAGGACCACATGAAAAAATGCCATTGGAAAAAGCTTGACATTTTTGTTCCACTGGTTCTGAGGGGCTACAAGCTAGCATGAGAGAGTGTCTAAACAAAGGGGATGATGGGAAGTGGGGATGGCTGTAACACAGAAAGCACACCTCAGAATCCACGCTGTCTTACATTAAGAAGCAGAAACTGAAGGTTTTTCAGTGGCCTTCCCAATCAGCTGACCTCAACATCATTGAAAATCGATGGATAGACCTGAAAAGAGCATATATATATATAATATGACAACATTTTACTTGGGGGGCCAAAACTTCAGACCCCCACTCTATGGATCTGTCTCTGTCTTGATTTGATATTTGCATAATCATTTTTTCTAAATTTACAAGTTTTACTTGAAGTTAGTCTGTTTCCTGTGTGTTTGCATGACACTATTCTTTGAAATGTTTTGTTTTTTATTAATCTAAGCCTAATAAAGTTTAAAAACTATATCAACCTTTATATATTACTTTTTTTTCAAGATTTATAATGAGGAAAAGGGAAATTTTTACTGCTTGGGCTTATTTCACGTTTTACCCCAAATTTGAACTGCAGGATTTCTTAGCATAAGGTTAAGGATTTTAGCAGAAGAGTAAAACTAAAGTGCAGATCTCATGAAGCTGCTGCTGCCCAGAAAATAACGTTTTTCTTTTCAACTTTGCACAAGTCTTGCCATCCAAGAGGAAAGGCAGAGCAGTTTTGATTCTATGAGAAAGGATTTACTGGAAACTGCATGAACTTCATGTTCTCCACTAAATGACCCAGAGTCAAGCTGTGAAGTGAAGTGAAGTGAAGGCATGTACCAGACAGGTCGAGTATTTGTGAGGCACACCAAATGTGCCGATTCTCATTGTACATGGAAACAACTTATGGGAGGAATGAGTGCAGCTCATAACACATAAATAAAAGATGAAGCCCCTCTTCATGCATTTTTTATCAGTCTTAGTGAGGGCTCTGTGGTTGAAGACAGAATTAGGTGCATTTCTTGTTAATGTCTGTACAAGCAGAGGCAAACTTCAATACAGGCTGACATTGTGGTCACGAGTACAAACGAGTGCTTTTTTTAGATTAAGAAAAATAAGGTTGAAAAATCAGAAAGTGGAAGAACTTTAAATAGAGAAAATCTGTGTTTGATAAGTGCTACAGTCACAACTACAACTGGTGTCACGCAATGGGGAGGTATCTGCAAGATTTCATGCTTCCGCCTGATTTTTTTTTTTTAAACGTTGGCGTGGTCAAGAATGTAGACGGCGGCAGTCAGCTGGCTGTCAGGCCTGCAGGATGGTCTGCTTTTTATATACCCCCCGGGCTACCGGTGAGACTTGATATGGACAGCCACATTTACACATTGTCCAGTTACAGCTGCTGCCGGCTGGGGAATCCGGATGCCACCGACCTGTGGCTGCCAAGCTGTCACCCCACTTCCTGCACTGGGCTGCCACCGTGTAACCTTGAAATGTGCCCGGGTGGCCATTGACCAATATCAGCTTGCAGAGAAAAATAGTCTGGTCGCCGTACAATTTTAACTTTTTCTTAAAACTTCTGTGACCACTGTGTGCATTATATATATAATTCTTTATGTAAATGAAAAAAGTAAATCAGGAAACATGAAAGAAGCATTATTTCTGCACCATTTAACCCCTTGATGCTTATTGATGCATCAAACCTCTGTGGCTCCAGAAAACCTTAATTTACTATCTTCCTCGAACGCAAAAAACCCCCCCCCCCAAATTTTTTTTTTTCATAAGTGGAAATTGAATTAGGTGTCAAGGGGTTAATATTACTCTGCTGTCAATCCAATGATTCACCAATAATACTTCTTTGTAAGTTTTCACAGAACAAGCTGTTCTTGTATGTAGGCTGTGTTCTTTGAAAGCTGTTTTGTTGTAATCATTTCAGTTTGGTGCTGTTAAATCTGCAGTGGAAGTTTCTTACCGCTCTGCACATCTTTTCCTCTAGATCCTGGTTGATCCTTTGAATAGCTGCATAGCTGCTTTGGATCCTACAAAGAGATGGAACACAACTTAAATCTACAGAACAAAACCAAAAGCTTCAAATATAAAAAAAAAGTAATTCTGACAAATCTCTAAACTTAAATTTCATGGAGATATTGTGAATATACTTGTAACATTTAGTTAAAAATGTAATTTTTTGCTGTAACTTTGAATACATCTGTGCGTGTGGAAAAAAAATTGTTTGTTTCTTCGTTTTATTTCATGGCTTCTTTACTCAGTGTAGTACAACATATTTTCATTAGCTCTAAAGCTTAGAAAGCATCTGTAAACCATCATTTATGGCTTCATTAACCATACAGATCGCCCACGGAGAGTCCAAACGACAGGAGAAACAAATCATAAAACAAAAAGTTTATGAAGGAGAATGATTAAAAATGACTGAGAGACCCTGGAAGAGTGGGGTGCAAATAACTGTAATAAAAGCTGCAGGCATTAAAAGGAACAGTCAGTCATTCTAAGGGACAGGTGAGCATTTTATTTTCAAATTTTTTTTTTACACTGATCTCTGCGTCAGGCAGCACATAACTGGGTTTGCAAATCACATTTTTTTGCAGTTTGACAGGCGATGTTCAATCAGACTCAGCGTGACAGAATCCTTTGGGTCCTCGTCTGCAGCCGTCCTTACAAGTCTCCTCATTTTAAGACAATGACAAGCCAGTTTAAATGGCAGCATTGGATGACAAGCAGGCGGACAGCTGCAAGGCTGTGGATCTGAAGACTCTTTGCTTCAGTTTAACAATTCCAAACTGGAGCAGTGAAGGGCTCAGGATAAAAATCGGTTTTAAAAAGTTTTCATTTCTCTATGAATATATGTCTAATTGTTTCAGTGAATTAAATAAACCCAACTGTTTTTAAACAGATGTCTAATAATACCTACCACCACCTCCTCCTGTATTTTTCAACACTTTTGGATGCTTAAAATGCCTCAAATTAGCACAGCCCATGTCATTCTGTATGATCTCTGTTGCTGTCACCGTTAGGTCAGCCATCTTTGCTGGGAAAGGAAAACAAACCAATCATGGACTTTGTTCGAATTCCCTCCCTGCTCTCTAACTACCAGCAATTTGGATATCATGCTCACTACTTTTTTTACTACTTTTTTTTCCATCTGCAAATATGGCATCACCAATATCCTAAAGTAAAAACCTAATAAATATTTGCATTTTATAAAGACTATTTATGTACCCACTGTGTTCTGAAGATGGCAATTTTAATTATATATAAAATATTTATTTTTTCCACATAAAAAGTCGTTCAAACTCAATGCATCGTAGTCTATATTCTCTAATCTCGCACTGGTTTTTCGCAGAGACTTCTGGGAAATTTCTAGGGCTCTGGATTTTGGAATTGTAGATTCGGACAGCTGTGTAAAATGACGAACGCACTGCATAGCGCGCTAAATACGGATTAAGGAAGGAATAGAACACAACCTTTGTCCCTGCTATTTTTGTTTAAGGTTTGCCAGCTTCCAATGTCATTTTCTGTCACATTTTACAAAAAAGTTAAAAGGAACAAGACTAACTCAGGATGAAAGGATGATGACCCGATAACAGACTAATTTGTCAGGAATCAAGAGAACTGAGGGCCCGTATTTTTACACCATGATGCCACCTTGAAGATGTCTGATGTAAAAATGAGAGAATATGTGATAAATTGTGTCTTGTCTGTTTATGTGGATGTTAAGTTTTTCCTAAATACAATTCCAATTAACTTTTTTTTTTCGGAAGCAAAAAAAAAAAAAAGTTGTAACAACGTGCTTAATAGATATTGATATGAGACACCCATCTCGTGGAAATTAAAGGAAAAGCAAAATATAATTTCAACAATAAAATAACCATAGAATAAAATTTGTTTCAAAATAAAAGACAAAAAGCAAATTAAATTTATAGATTTTGTTTGGTTTTAAAAGTAAAGAGACCAGTTTTAAGATAAGACCTAAATTTGAAGGTAAAAAAGCAAACTATGAAATGTTGGAGCAGATCATTTGGGGATTTTGGAACTGCCACAGTGAAAGCTTTCCATTTGCTTTAAGCGTTTGTTTTGTTTTTGGCTAATTTCTTGGCATCTGAGCAGCCAACCTAATAGGGTGGAAAAGAAGGATGTGGCAGCTCAAAGAGGCAAAAGGACGCCAAACTATGTAGAGATTTAAAAACTAATGAATCCTGGAATGAATGCCTTCACTGAAGGGATGGAAGTATTGCTGCAGTTCTCATTCTAGTGCTTTGGTTCTGATCAGGTTCTAAAAAGAAGGCATGAAATGCTTTAAAATTATGTTTAAAAATGTCAGTAGTATTTTAGTTTTTGACTTAATTATAAAAGGAACATCCATTATTTGTAACATTTAGGTCAAATAAATATTTGTTTGAAAGCCAGAAAAATATAGAACAAAAATTTTGTTTCTTATATGTGTAATTTTTTTTTCAGTATTTTCAGGCTAGTCCCAAACGGCCATGTCGAGCTTGGGCTGCGCCCACCTGCGCAGCTTCTCTGTGAATTTCTCCAGCTCCTCCTGAGCCCGGCGGAGTTCTGTCTCCAGGTACTGGCGAGTAGAGTCGAACTCTGTTTCCACCATCTCTAGCTTGTGAGCTGTGTGGGACAGGCGCTTGCGGATATCGTCTTTGTGGTCGTGGAGGGAGCTGAGCAGATGGAGGGAGAAGGAGTTCAGAGAGCAGAAATGTGGAAATACACAACTCACAACAGCCGTGCTCTTTTGGTGTTCGACAACAATGAACAAAACGGGGAAAGAGATTGGCGGAGAAGGCAGAGTGTGCGTTTGTGTGAGAAGAATGGGAAGAAGAGGAAGGTATGATGTGCAGCTCGGGTGTAATTCAGTTTGGAGAGACAGGTCCCAGGCAGGGAGGAAGCAGGGAGGCCAGTGGGGAGGAGGAGATGGATGGAGCTGGAATACTAATAATTTCCCATTCACAGTGATGGAGCCAAACACGGAAAAGGTCTCCCATTGGTGTAATGGTGAATTTCATTATTTGGAGGCTGAGTCCATCGAAGAATAGGAACAGGTTTTTTTTTTTTTTTATACCCAGACAGAGAACATGGCTAGATTGTGGGAAAAGGGTTGCACACAACTGGGGACTGAATGTGAGCGAGAAACCATTAAAAATAGGAGAAAGAAAGAAAGCTCCAGAGGAAGCATGATGCTGGAAGAATGACACAACCCCTTCATTATCAACAACAGCATAGCAGACACATAGATCTATTTCGTTACATGTGTGATGGAGGTTTGTGAGTGGAGGATGAAAACAGCATGACAGCGCCGACTGAAGGAACTGATGTGCTAATGAAAGGCTTGGGATTGGGAGCAGAGGTAGAGAAGCGCTCTGAGGGATTCAGCCCTTCTTGGCTGAAGAAGAGGTTTGATGGCAAAGCAGAGCCAACCAACGGGAACAGAGAGTTCAGCCTCCATCCTCCAAGCAAAGCCTCATTTACAAGTACACAAAACAATGCCAATGAAAGACTTGCAGATTCTGCAGTGTAAAGAATGGGTGTGAGGATGGAGCACCTTCAATACTTGTGTGGAACACTTACTTAAAGCCCAGAACATTCAAATACACCGTCGTTCTATAAATGTTAAATATAACCCAAGAACACCTAAATATGCTGTATATTTGCAAAGCCGTAAAAAAAAGAATAAAAATACCACATGTAGTAAAAATGTGTTAATAATTTGGTTTCTTGTCTTTTTTTCTGCTTTTAGAATATATATCAAGGTCTGCACTAAATATTTAGGTACAAAGTTAATGATAATTTATTGACTTCTTTAAAAAATGTTGGCAGCAGACTTTTCACTCTGAAGAGCTGAAGGACTTGAACATTAATGAAGCTAATTTTGACTGTTCCTAAGCAGAGCAAGCAACATTTTTAAAAATGAATGAATATGCTTTTAAGGAGGATGTCCATAAATCTAGAGCACACATAAAGAAACTGAAAATAAAACCCAGATTTTGTGAGCTCAGACACACCAAATACCTTATAAAAAAGCATTTGTATTCAGCCTGCAGCTTTACCTTAAGCCACTTTTAATAACAGTGTGACAGATTTTTATTCAGTTGGTTTCAAGACAGTTTTTAGCTCCATGTTTGGCACCATGTTGGTTGTTTATAATGTTGCTGAACCAAAAAACATCAGTAGAACAGCAGAAATTTCTATCCATCCATCCTCTAAACTCATTTAGCCCTTTTATGGGTCACTGGGATGCTGGAGCCTATCCCAGCCACTGTTGGGTCACCTTAGATGGTTCACCAGTCCATTGCAAGATCTGGTTTCCTTGTCAATCAAAATAAATCTAAATAAAACATTCATGCAAGCGAACTGCCCACAGTCCAATAACTTACATTTTCAAACTTGTGTTGGATGGGAAGTTTGTCACACAACAGATAAAATATCAAGGTGTTTTTTTTCATGTCTTTCCATGAGACATGAAATTTCACAAAAGTGCTTTATCTTTACTTGGTCGTATTAATACAAAGAACAGAAAAACTGGTTCTTTTGCAAAAAGTAGAATAACATCTTCCTCTCCCGTGCAGGAAATTGTTATTAGACCAGAAACCAAGGCTGAGGAAGTGACTGAAATCAGGTTTCGACAAATCAGAACAAAACCACATAAAATAGGAGTCTGCAAAATAAACAGAAACACAATTCTTGTGCAAAATCCAGGAAATAAAAAAAACCAGAGAAAAATGTATCACCAAAGTAACCTTGACAAACACTGACAAAAGCACAAATAATTATTTTCTGTTTTTGTTCCAGTTAAGCTGGTTGAATTTCAAGCTAATGAAAAAGAAGTCCTTGAAAAATGTTTTAAAATTGTGGGAGAGTGTGGCTGCAGAAGGACATGCTGAATCTGTATCCCTGCTGACTGAAACATGGAGCGGTTTAGCCAGTGGTTATCAGCAAACATCACGTGGCGATTCATTTTAATCATTGTTCAGCTGCACCTCTGGCTTAATAAACTACATCATTTATGTAGGTTGTGCAACTGCACACTAATCAAATCTTGCGCAATCAATACATTTCAGTAGATTTCTACTAAACATCTAAGAAAGATCAAAACCTTTTGAAAGCACAACACCAGCTACACAGCATAGGGCGATTTTAAAGCTGCGTTCACACCAAACGCAATTCGCGCAGCAGGGGCGGCTAGTTTCAATGTTCAGTCAATGAACAGACATGATCAGAGATCCTGCAGCACAATTTGAGAGTCAGGGGCCACAGTCTGGCCACATAAGGTGGTGCGACAATGAGGCACAGCCAGATTTTTACTGCGGGATGAGTATTTGGCCGCACCGTGCAAGTGCAAGTGTTGTGTTGCATCAACCAATCAAAACTCAGCTTTAACGTGTTGATGAAGTGATCGGCGGGTTCAGTCCAAAACCAACATGGAGGATATGATCGGTTCTCCTCCTGAATTGTATGATAGTTTTCTTATTCTCTAATTTGATTCTTATTTTTATTTTTTCCCTCCTCGGACTATTGCAGGACATCAAGTTTGCAAACTGGGTCACAGAGAGATGAAAAGACAGCGGAAAGCTGCCGTCCTTCCGAAGCAGCTCCTGCACTAGATGGTGAACCTGCCCATTTTGGGAAAGTCTCATAAACCCAGACATAGAGATGTTTTTACCAATGCTTTTGTAGCGCTCTTCAAAACTTTTGGACTGTAGCTCCTCCCACATGCTGTGGGAGTGTCTAGTTTATCAACACATTTTTGGACATGGGTCCAGCAGCGAATTTCTTGCGCATTTAAACAGAGGCGGATGGCATGAATTTGCCATTCGGTGTTAATGCTACGCTCACAAATACAACTGTCACCTTTCAATGGGGTGGCATCAGCAGAATTTTCAAGATTAGCTGATAATTTTAAAAAAAATCACTGAAGGGTCATGAATGTAGACGACGGCAGTCAGGCGTCGGAGATGACGCCATTGTGAAATTGGGCAACAGGTGGACGGCCACAGGGCGGTGGCAGCTGGATATCAATACCATATCAAGTGCCAACCACACTGTAGCCCGCGGGTAAATAAAAAGCGGGTCATTTTGCACCACTGATCATTAGATTTGTAGCACACATTAAAATGTTGTCAATTTACTATTTTTTAGACAACATCGCTCCCACGAAAGCACAATGTTCTATCTTCTTCGTTTTCTTCTCAGCATCAACCCCAATTCAGGTCTCTGAGTCGCTGTGGTGTTATTAATGATGATGAGTTTAGTGTAGCATCATTGTGCAGCATCCATTTCAGTCAGTTATTGCGCTGCTGCCTTCCTGCCACCTGCCTGTAACTGGACTGCCAGTCCAGTCGTCGTGAACTTCTTACATTTTCTACAAATGCTTCTGCGCGGCTACCAACCAATTTTGCTGAAAAAACAGCATTTCGGTGGCATTTTGGGATATGTAAACATAGCCTAATGCAGCATAAGACTTATTCTTCACTACATAATTACTCCGTGTGAAAGCCAATTGTAAACATTATTGGTCCAAATGATGGACTCACTTGATACTGTTTCAGTCTTCCATCATTGTTTAAACATGAAGGTTTGCAATAGATAGAACTTTAGGTTTTATTATGTAGGAAAAAAAGCGATTTTGATGGATTGTTCTGCAGGTCATCGTCTCCAAACAGCTGCAAATGTTTTGGGAAAATTCACATGGCAACGAGCCAGGAGGCTGCTGCAGGTACGTGGGAAAATCGCTCTGGGCTCTCATCACAAAATAAGACCCGTTTAATTAAATCTCTGCACGCAGCCCTTGTTTTTGTTTTAGGGTATTCAATCTCTTGTTGGCATCCGCATGTTTTAGATGGCGGCTGATCAGATGCAGAGCGGTATTTACTGGGACGCAGATGTCAGCCGGCACATGAGGAAATTTAAAGATGATTGCTTTGAATTAAAGAAGAGATACAACGTTTTTAATTGCTTGTAATAATCATGACCATCTAATGAAAATTAATTTCTAGCAGTTAAAATGAGTAATGGATGCTCCAGCAATGAGGATGACTTGGAGTTTAGACACTCTTGAGACTGTCTTACCTTCTTTTTTGATGTTTGCAACCATTTCTTTGGGTTTTCAGGGCTGTTTTGCCAATATATATCTTTTTCATACTTTTCTCTGTGCCTTCCCTCTCATGTGTGTATTGATGCTGCCTCTCCCGTGGCTGCTGTTGCTGGTCGACTGAATGTTGATGCCGTGTATGAACTCTAACCGCAAACCAATAGTCAAAGCTTTAAGTCTTGCCTGGGGAGGCAGAAAGTTGTTGGCTATCTGTGATGACCCTGGCAAGAGAGCAGAGAAAAACAGCTTTGAAATTCCACCAAATAAGCAACATATTTTAATACATGCCAGGGAAAAAGCAACTTTCTTTGTGTTCAATATCAAGGAGCAGAGGATGCAGATCAATTATGTGCGTTCACTAAACCAGATTAAAGAGTAATGCACAATAAAACATCCTTTTCCCTCTTTTTTGTGCTTTTTAAAAATTCAAATATAAAGTTCAACATCAACTAAAGATACCCCAACAGCCATCTTTCTGATGTATTGTTTACATCTTCCCCTTCTAATTGATGCAATAGAACGAAGCGACTACAAACTGCAGGACCCGATGGAATAAAGAGTTATTGACCAACTGACCACAGGGGTGACCCTTCAATAAATCAGTGTCATGGTTATGGTTAATACGTATTTCTATGCCCTGTGGTTTGCGCCCGTATCTTCCAATACTAGTGGTATTTTTTGCTCAATAAAATAAAATGGCTTATATCTTATATATATATTAAGTATTATTGATTTACAATGAAAGGGTTGGTACATATTTAGGGTAATATGAGGTTTAAGGAGACAAGATACTGCGCTGCTGCTGCTGCCATTTAATCATAACTGTAGTAGCAATTATAAGTTCAGTTGCATCAAATTAAAAAAAAATGAAATCAAAATTGAGTTCCTTAGTTAAAGTCCCACTTCCATCATCTTTTGATCTATTGTAAAAGCGTTCCCAGTGTTTTTTTAAATTATGATTTTCTTGCAAAAATCAAAGAACCTGTGTCGTTTTCTACAACATAGTTCCTGCAGAGCAGTAGTAGTTCATTAGACATTTTTCTCTAAGTTGTGGGCGGGGCTATTGGTATGGAGTGAGCCCCCCCCCCCATCTCAGCCATCATCCATCTCTTTACATTCTCTCCCGCTAGCTTACTGCCCCTCACAACCCCAACATATCATTACTGGGGCAACAAAAATGGTGAGCAACGTTGAAGCTATCCAGATGCACAGTGAGGAAAACAAAGATGTGCCTGGATCAAGTCATATACAAGTGGATGCATTAGAATGGAACAAAGCAGGAATCTTGTGGCCCGCTGAGAGTATTTTCTACATCACAAGTACGCTCTTTTTTAAACTGGATTTTTGCATGTGCTCCTGATTCACAATGATTTGAATAAAGATACTCAGAAATGTAATTTTGAACTTGCTTTTCTTATGCCCTCCACTATCAGAAAGAGGCTATAGGAGCATGTTTAAAAACGCCAAAACAAAATTTTTATCAGAGTAGGCCTTTGATGAAATAATTGTATGTACTACATACGTATTTACGTGATAAATCTCACTGCATGCAGTTTTTTAACATATATATTTGAACATGCAACAGTATGTGTCAGGGATGTGCGCCAGCAGATCTCTGCAGGTTGGTTTCAATGATGGACACTGTCTTCAAGGAAATATGATGTTAAACCTTGACAGACAGTTTTTTTAGTTAGTAAAGGTTGTGCTTAATTGGCCTAAAATAATTCCTAATCATGCAGCCACAAGGGGGCCCAAGCCAGGTCCAAAGCCCGATTAAATACAGAGGGTCTTTGCCAATATTTGCCAAACCAAATATGCGAATCAGACCTATGAATAAAGTGATAATGAGCATCCCAAGAAGTGAGAGCCTAGTCACTGACGCAGATTTCAATGGACATGTTGGTGCAGGAAATAGTGGTGATGAGCAAGTTTGGTGTTCAAGAGTGGAACGTAGAAGGACAGATGGTGGGGTCTTTTGGCAAAAAACTTGGAAATGGCTATAATGAATACATTCTTTGTGAGGAGGCAGGAACGTAGGGTGACCTATGAGAGTGAAGGTAGAAACACATAGATAGACTACATCTTGTGTAGACGGTGTAATCTGAAGGAGATCAGTGACTGCAAAGTAGTGGTTGGTGAGAGTGTTTCCAGGAAGAGAGCAGAGATCAGGTGAACGAGGAGCTAAAGAGGTGGAGGTTTCCCCAGGAAGGGAGAGGAATGAAGATTAGCAGCAGTAAGACGGAGTACATGTGTGTGAATGAGAGGGACCCAAGTTGAAGAGTGAGGTGCAAGAAAAAGAGATAAAGAAGGTGGAGGATTTGGAGTATCTAGGGTCAAAGGTCCAGAGTAACGGCGAGTGTGGAAAAGAAGTGAAGAAGTGAGTGCAAGCAGGTTGGAATGGGTGGAGAAAAGAGTCAGGTGTGATGTGTGATAGAAGAGTTTCAGCTCAAATGAAAGGAAAGATGTACAAAAGCCATGTTGTTCGGCCAGGAGACAGTGGTACTGAGGAAAAGACAGGAAGCAGAAAAGGAGGTAGCAGAGATGCTGAGGTTCTCTTTGGGAGTGACCAGGATGGATAGGATCAGGAATGAGTCTATCAGAGGGACATCACACGTCAGAGGTTTTGGAGATAAAGTCAGACGGAGATTGTTTGGATATGTCCAGAGGAGAAGGATGCTGAGTCTAGACCAAAGAGGAGGTTTATGGATGCAGTGAACAAAGACGTGAAGGTAGTGGGTGTTAGAGTAGAGGATGCAGAAGACAGGATAGATAGAGGAAGCTGATTCGCTTTGGCGATTCCTGAAGGGGAAAAGCCACAAAGAAAAGAAAAAGAGAATTCTTGATTGTACAGCACCTATCACTAAGGCTGAATCGGAAATCTTCCCATCTCCCTACCTCTTCTCCCTTACCCTACTTTTAGCCCTCCAAACGAAGATTTATGGAACAATAGTGTCTCCGAATTCGGACGTCACATCCACTTTATGACGTCACCAGTAATCACCTGTCAGCTACGTTAGCTTGGAGCTTCCAGCACTTGAAAATACAAAACAACAGCGATTTTATAACTTTAAAAAGGTCATGCTAAAACAAAAAGTCATTACTTATATTTAAATGTAAACTTCTGTGCTTCAGAGCACACCCACCTGACGAAAAGCGGCATAGTGCGAAACAAAAAACAACAAACAAAAAAAAAAAATTATTCGTTGCTATATAATAGGTGTAGCATTTAATATGCTACAATAATGTCCGAGCACCAAAGAATGCAGACAATCATTATAACTATCCACTCCGAATAAAATGATGTTTTTGGAGTTTTGACATGTTCTTGTAGCATTTTTCTCATAATGGAGGACATGTATAAAATATATATATATATATTTTTTGCTATGCTAATGTTAGCTCTGGCTAGTGAGATGCTCTAAGCTTATGGGAGAGAGTGTAAACAAAGGAATGCTGGGAAATTAGCATGGCTAAATTCTGTGCCTACAGTCCCTCCCACAACTCGTAAAAAACAACACAGGTTTTTTTGTATTCATGCAAAAGTATAAAAGTTTTTTCTTTGCATTACAAATTAGGATATTTATACAAGGAAATCTAATTTTTACAGTAACCATGTCCAGATTATGAGATAAGGCTTTAGAATAGTGGCTCACGTGCTATAGGGTGAATCCATAGTGTCTTTGACTATGTTTGATTTACGATTAATTTAAAACCATTTTGGATCACAATGAGCCAGCAGTGCTTTTATTTTCTCCGTGTCTACAAAGTAAAAGGGTGATGTTTAGCAGCAAACTGGAATAAATGCAGTGTTGCATGCCCCATTTTAATGCCACACTATATATTGTTTTTAATCACCCTCCAGCATTGGCCCTTGGAAACTTGCAGTTCTTGAAAACACAATTAATACAGCTGCTACAGCTCTCCTCTTATCTGCAAGTCACAGGGAGGGAGAGCAAAAAAGCCAGCAGGAATCGTTTAGAGTTTAGGAAAAGTGGCTGTATAGAACTGTCTACACACACACACACAGTCCCCTGCAGTGAGTCTGTAGTAGTGTACTCAAACTCTAAGATAGCACCTCCCCTCGGGGGATAAACAGCAGATCATCGTGCCTCAAGTGCTGTTTGCTAAAGTAAACACTATCCATGGGCAGGAACAAATTCAAGTCCTCAGAGAGATTTGGGACAAAGCTCATTGTTCTTTCAGCACTGGAACGGCAAAACAGCCAAAAGTATGAAGATTGAGCCCAGGGTCACATAGAGCTGATAAAATACAGCATACTAAAAAAATAAAATACTTTCCCAAGATTTTTCAGCTCATCAGAATACAGAAAACAGTGCGGTGACTTAAAGAAACACAAAAATATTGTTGTGGCGTTTCAGCAAGGACACCTTCCATCACGCTTCTCCACATACTCCCAATACAATTCCAAATAAGACCTTTATGTTAAAACCCAAGAAATGGTCAGTGGCAATCAGCCTCCATCTTGCATTTACGACAGGGAGCCTTGATGCAGTTCAATTCACTAGTAATGAGCCACAGTGGGTGCGAGACGTAAGCTACTGCCTGCCACGTACACCCTTCACAGGCACCAAATAAGGGCATTAAACTTTAATAGCCACAGTACCACCCCCTCCTGAAGTCTGCTATTAAGGTAGCAACAGACAGAGACATCACAACCCATTGTAAACAGAGAATTGTCAGCTCAGAGAGAAAAAAAAAAGAATTTGGTCTAAATTTAGTTGTTTGGGAGATGATCTCATAACACTACGTTACATTCTGACAGGCTGAAAAACACTGAACCATTTCAGAGTCCCGGAAAGGCTCAAACAGTGTTTTGTCTGTCAATGTGTTTACATGCACAGATTTGCAGAGCTATTAACCAGACTACAATATCTCTCTCAGTGAACAAGCACAAGAAAGGGATCAATTCTTAAGTATATGTGTACCCATCTGGACAGGTGATGCCAGTGGTTGACATGTAATCAGTGGGGAGAACCTTTTCTCTGTGCCTTTTTTGCTTTTTTATTTTCAGCATTTAATGTACAATATTCTTTTGGCTACATCTCTTTTTTGCATAAATGTCTGCACAGAAATCATATTTACAGTCAAATTTGAAATTTTCAGACCTAACTTCTTCAACTCTAGTAAACATATTTGTTACTAAAATTCAAAGCTCCTTTTTTTTCTATTAAGTGTATTTATAATCCAATGTTTACATGTTCAGTATTTCCAGATCTTATTTATAATAATAAAAAAGCTAGCATTTCAGAAACAGTGAAAGTGTTGAATTAGAATTAATTGTGCAAACTGAAAAAAAAATAAAAAAGAAAGAAAGAAAGCTTTTATAGGAAAAAAAATAAAACTAATATACTGAAATTATAGGACGTTGATTTTACCAGGTAAAAAAAGGTAGTTATTTGACAACCACATACTCATGGTTTATCTGCCTATGTTCATGTTTATGATTGAGGGTGGGATCACCAAATCTGGACAGCGTCTGGCAAAGTAAACGAGTGCGTCCTCACAGGGGGAACAGAGCTTGTTAGAGTTCTTCTGGCTGACTCCGCCAACGGCACTCCGCTAGCTGCAAGCTATTCTCGCCATGCTAGCCCACGCCGGACTTGTAGGAGAACCGCCGCGGGTGATGTTGTTGTGGGGGTGATCATCCTAGATCCATGTGCTTATAATTGTTTTTCTTATTTTCATCGAGACAATAATAAAAAGATCCTCCAGTTTTATTTTCCCCCTCTCAGGTTAATGGTCAAACCGGGCCCACAGACAGACGGAAGTACCGTTTAAAAATGTCCGTCAGGTGCAGCTCTACTGCAGGAGTCTGGCACACTGCATCAGGAGAGGTGAAAGGACGTTCTTGCCAGCGCTTCTGTAGCGCTCTCCAACACATATAAACACTAGCTACTCGCTCAACATCATCCATGTTTTCCATGATTTGGTCAACGAATGAAATTTGTCGGCGGTTAGTCTACGGCCAGGGCGGCAAGGCATTGGGCAGTAAATTTGGTTTCAGTTGGATGCATCCGAATGGCGCAGATCAGGGAGCATTGGGCCTGCCTATCGTAGCCTCAGCCTCTCTGCTTTTTCCAATTGCCTTTTTTGTCCGCTCCTGATTCACGATTGGAACAAATACAGATTCAGAAATACAATTTTAAACTTATCGCCATAAAAAGACTACAAGAACAAGTTAAAAACACCAAAAACACATTTTTAGGGAGAGGTCTTCAACCATGCAAGATTGTGTTGAACCCTTTGGTTTGAGCGAAAGATCAGTTCTTGTTCTACTTATCTGGTCAGATACAAGCTGCTAAACACGAATCTTGTTGGATTTTCAAGTATGCAAAGTCAAAGTTTTGTTGAAGCAGTTTGTGAGTTTGAACAATTGTTTCTTTCCATAAATCTACACCACAGAAAGACAAAACCAGACAATACTGACGAAGCAAATTAAGTGACTAATTTAAATGTGACTAATTTAAGCAGAAGCGTTGTTCGTCAGAATTTGTTGTCAAGCTTTGCTTGAACAGCTCATCTTTTTCTGATGCAAGACCCCAGAAACAGAGCGGCCTCCTGCGTTTGCTCCTCCACCAGCAGCTGGAGGAAGAATTCTGTGAATTAAGTCACCAACGCAATAATGGTGATTATGACCAACACAGTTTGCTGCCTTAATGTCACATACACACATTTTTTTTCTCTTTGTCACAGTACAAAAAGACACAAGTCATGCACTTCCAGAATAAAAGCTCTTAAGACTTAAAATTTTGCATATTCTAGTATGCTATACTAAAGTTCCACCACTTCCTAGTATCTAATCATTTAATTACACTGTGCACATAAAACAGCAGAGCATGTTGCCAAAATAATTACAATATGTTGTAGAGGCAGATGGCATTTTCAGAAGTTTGAGATCAGTCCAGAATGGATTTTTTTTTGCAAAATAAAAGCTGCTTTAGATACATTTAGCTAAAAATGAAAGCGTTTCCCTGCTGCATTATGAAACTTCCTTTCGATTTATTTTTCAGTCATACCAGCAAAGTTGAGCTTGTCTAAGTTGAAATTTTGAACCTTTTCATGTTATTCTTCTGAGCTGGTCAGGTCTCCACAGGAGGCCACAGCTGGAGTCACAGCAGGATGTTTTTTTTTTATTCACATTGCACTGAGGTGTATGTGTGTGTTGGAGCTCTCAGAACTTTGCTTGGCTGCTGACAGTGTTCTTGTATGGATTTTTCTGGTAATGATGATCAAATCTCTCTAAATACATCAAAACAAGTTTGAATCTGAACATGTGTCTTTCATGTGTGTTCTGTAGCAGGCAGAGCAAAACTTTTTAGCAACTAAAACCACCTTTAACTGTTGGAAAGTAAACTGCAGTCCTTTGTGTCTCGCTCCAAAAACAAATTCATTTTGATGGGATTATCAATTTATATTCATTCATTCATTCATTCATTCATTTTCCAATCCGCTTTATCCCTGTCGGGGTCACGGGGTTGCCGGAGCCTAACCCGGCTACTCATGGGCGAAGGCAGAGGATACCCCTGGACTGGTCGCCAGTCTGTCGCAGGGGTCAATTTATATTGCAAAATTAAAACTCTTTATTGGCACCTCATGTCTTACCTGAATATCTGTCTAACAGTGGATTTGCATTTGAATCCGATGTCACTGAAGCCTTTGTCATAGAAAGGGTTATATTTATACAAATGTACTCGACCTTGCAGAGATGTCTTTTTTATATTTTTGTTTTGAAATCACTGGCTGCAACTTGATGTCTAAAAAATTATAGTTGGAGTTCTTATGACAGCTTTTTGTCAAACTGGTACAAGAGGTAAAGAGGACGTGCTATGCCAAAGAAAGTTGAATTCTCAACCAATATTCACATAAACTCAGTCTCATCTCTTCTTTTTGAGGTCATTCTGGACTTCTTTTTTCTAGAAATCTCTGTATGTTTGGGTGCCGAAGCATTTAACCCTATTACCACCAGAGATTTAGTGAGGGGATGTAAGCTAGCAGGAAAGCGTGCAAACAAATGGGTGATTTGAAGGGGGGGGGTCATTTTGTGCCAATCATCAGGCAGCAGTGGATGCAGTTTATTTTTCCTGAACAGAACTGCAACCATGGGCGTTTGATTATGCAGCATCAACAGAAAACAACAAAACTCTGTATAAATTGAGTGTCCCACAAAGGTGTTTTCTAAGCCAACTTAAAGACAGGCAGCACAAAAAGACAAGTTTGGTTTCAGTCAAAGCACCAGTTGCTTGAGTCACCCAAAACTCAGGTTAGCCACAAAATGTGAAAGGAGCAAAATGAAACAATCTACAGTATCGGATTGCTTCATTAACTATCAAAATCAATGAAAACAGTTGTTTAATTATGCAAAGCATAACTTTTAAACAGCATAATTTGACTTGTGCATGTTCTAAATGTTGTTTCTATTTTGTTAGAGTTGGATGTGGTCTATTGAACTTGTACTAATTTTACTTCTTAACAGTGACCTGTTATTGTTTTATTAGAATGAACACAATCTAAAGAGACTGAACTGGACTGTTTTTTTTTTGCGTTTTTTATTTTTCTACGTAAAAGTAGCTACCCTAAGTTGAGAATTGGTTTGAAATGATTCTTAATATAGAATTAATACGTGGAAACAAAACAGATGTTCATTTGTTCATATAAGAAAATTGATTATTAGATTTAATGTAAAATATTGTTTTAAAAGGTTACCGTGTACTTGCAGTCAAAAAACTCAACCTGTTCAATTCAATTCAGTTTTATTTATATAGCCCAACATCACAACCATAGCCGTCTGAATTGGCTTTACAAGAACATAAAGTCAGTCATAAAACATAAACAATGGGCGGTTTCTAAACTAAACTAACAGACTAGGCTAAACTGGCATTCCTGCCCTTAGACCCTCCTTCTCAGTGAGGAAGATCTCATAAAAAAACCCTATCTTAGGGGGGAAAAAAAGAAACCTAAGGGATGCCCAAATGAAGGAGGGATCCTCTCCCAGGATGGAGAGGCGATGTGCTAGAACTGTTAATGAAGAACTAGCTTATCTAACTCTACAAGAAACCCAAACTTCCTGTGGATCTCTCCATCACTGAAATTACTGAAGCATCTCCTATTAGCAGAGTTTGGTTCTCAGGGGCAATTCAGTCCAGTTTTGAAGGTCTGTTATGCCACAAAATCCATTTATGAGATTTCTTCTTTGTTATACTTCAGCAAAGTTCAGCACACTTTGGTGAATTAAAACACGTAGCACACAGAAACAATATTTACCTTTGAGATTTCATCTAAAAGGTGCTCTCTATTCTTCCCCTTGAATATCACAGGCTTTTTTTCTTTATCAAAGTACTGGGAGGGGACTTAAATAACTGTGCCTGGTCTGCCTTTCATGTTGCAAATTAGTTTCACATTTGCAAATCTTGTGTGTAACGTGACACTTTTGGGTTTTAGAACTATTGGCTCACGTTTCAGGTCTGGTAATTTTTCGTTTTGTTTTGGTAAATGTCACTCCCCTCATTTGATGAGGTTTATTGAGAAAAATGAGTAGAAATGAGGTAAAATTACAAGTTAGGTTGGGATTTTACTTTCCTTGAGTCCAGTCAAGTTCAGTCATTTCCATTAGCATCTCCTGCAGCTTGCAACAACCATCATGGGTTTTTAGGCTAAACAGCAGCTTCATATTTTTCTTATGCTGCTCAATAATTCGGTCAAAGATGAACAGCTGATGTACATAAAATATGCATTGTAACAGGAACAGTTTCTGGAAAGCCCAAACGGCCTGCAGCAGCACTGTCTTTCAAGTCAGTGAGCCTTCTGAAGGACTAAGAACAAAACAAACCCAAACAGTGCACATTATTTCATTGTTCCATATAGAGTAAAAATTATGCTCTTTCTTCTTACACATGCCATGCAAGAGACCCACACGACTGACGGAAAAATTCCAACTATAATGTATGGATAGAGAAAAAAAAAAAAGGAAAATCAGATTCTCTTTGAACTGATGTATCTGGGCCTTTACAAGCATGTTATTCCTTTGATAAGTAACACATTTCCTCAACTTCATTCATTGAACCTCCCCTGAAAGAATTTAGAGAACTCCTGAGAGGCCCTCCCACTCTTAGAAAGCATCCCATCCAAAGAAAAAAACTTTAATACAAAACTGCAGAGATTTCAATTGAGCTAAGTTTTTATGTTGTCCTGTGTTAATGGTTTTTTATTTTATTTTGTTTTTTTTTGGTAAAGCGTAACAAATATAAACAAGAAAAAAAGAATGTGAGTTCAGGTCCAAATTTAAATGTTTTTCTTTATAGAAATAAGGAAAAAAATCAACTTGAGCTCCAAAAAATTGTGTTTCTTTATAAGCTAAAAGCAAAACTGAAAAATTACTTAGTGTTTCTTATTATTAATAACATTATAAAGATAAAATAATATTTGCATTGTTGCTTATCTATGTATTGATCAAATGTCCTATCTATCTGTACTTGTGTTTATTTGCAGCAAAAGTTAAAGAAAAAGGATTCAGAAAAGTAGTTGTTTACTCATCCCCAACATTTCAAATAAATTACAACTTCAGGCAAAAAAAATAAAAAATAAAATGGGATGTGGATGATTGAAAGGAAAGCTCCCAAAGCTGACCCTGCATGTCTGTGTATTCCATTAAAAAAACCTGACTGTAAACATGTTTATTGTTAAAGTCCTGAGTAAGAGGATTTCAGACCTGGCTGCAGTTGCTACGACAACGCAGTGATAAAATACTTATGCTCTCACTCTGATCAGAGATGGGAAGTATACATAGTGTCTTGTTAGGACTAAAATGCATATTTTGGAATTCTGTTTTTCATTTTAGTGCTACAGCTTCATTCAGTAAATCTATTTTTTCTAACTAAATTTTTTTTAAATATTACCTCAACCCAAACCAAACAGCCAATAAAATAAAACACACAGGACAATTGCACCTCATATTTCTTCATCTGTCATATTTCTTCTTCATACATCTGCCTGATAGTCACATTATAAAGCAGACCAGCACAAGTGTGTTTGCTCTAACAACAGCTTGATTTCCTGATATCTCGAATTTCTGCATTCAATCAGAACCCATTCTGATTTTCCATCCTGGACAATTGAAAAAATTTGTTCTTTCTGAAAAACTTACTAAGCATAAGGAAAACCAAAGTTGCAGAAAATTGTATTCTTAAAGACACACTCTGATGAAAATGTTTTTTTGGTGTTTTTTTTAACATGTTGTTGTAACATTTTTCTGATGATGGAGGACATATATAAAGAAATTAGGGTTAAAAATTGCATTTCCGGGATTTTCTATATTCAAATTGTTGTGAATCAGGAGCAGACAGAAATGCAGTTTGAAAAATAGCATATTTGTGATGTAGATAGTATGCTGGGCGGGCCACAAGCTCCCTGCTCCGTTCCATTACGTCTTAATTTACCTCATCTGAGCTGGCATCTGGCTCAAACCTGTACAGCTGCATAGCTCTGATATTGCTTCCCAATTTTGTTTCAGTGGTAATGTTAGTTGGGGATGTGAGAGGCTCTCAGCAACAAGGAAGGCAAAGAGGGGCGGGGTTGCTTTGTACCAACAGTCTCACCCACAACTTAGTCTCTTTGCAGAAACTTTGCCCTGGAAAATGACGCAGGTTATTTGATTTATTGGCTAAGAACTGCACAGTCACATTTAAAAGACAACTGGGAATGATTTTACAAAAGAAAAATATGTGGTTGGAGTTGGAACCTGAGCAAAAACATTTCAATTATAAAAGTTTATCTCAAAAAAAGAAAAAGAAGTATTCAAGAAGTATAGCGAAATTAAACGAAAAGAACTGCAGAGTAAAAAGAAGAAGAACAAAAAGAGTACATCTGAATATAAATACTTTTTGTGCAGTTTTTAGACAGAGTCGTATTTTAGAGTAAATTTTTCTATTTTTAAAAAATTTCTTGTGTTTGGGCTTTTGAAATTCTTTTACATTTGTTGTTTCCATCTTGGTGCTGTCCAAATTTTTTCTGGGATCATCTGCCTCACCTCGCTCTGGCCCACCTGCATCACCATTAAATGTACAATATGTACGGATTTGTAAATAGTCAACATTTTGACCAACAAAAGAAAAAAATTTGCCCTTTTTTTCTAGCAACCCAGGAAATAAGACTTCAGAAGACCAAAAGTATACTCTAAAAAATGCTAGATGTATTTACAAAGCAGTATTCAAAATAAAATGATTTAGTGTTAGGAGATTAATACTTATTTCTCTAAGTACTGTTGTACAGGAACTTAAAAGATGTTGCTGAAAAATCCTACTGTCTGTAAATGTCATAATGACTTCACAGATCACAGAATTTAGATGTTTATTTGCTGAGAGATAAAGGTATCTCAGTTTAAAAGCACATAGCTGCAGAACATAAACACACCGCCAGTGTTACATTTTGTCTTTAGAAAAAAGCCCTCCTTTAATGATTCTCTCTTTATGGCTGAAGCCTAAATAGGACATCTGGAAATTCATCATGCGTTACATGGAAAGAGGTGCTTGCAGGCTGAACATACAGCAGCCTGCATGGCCCTCCAGGGTGCAATGAAGTATTTATTGAGGCGTAATGTGTGCAATATGTGCACAGATAGCGCAACATGTAGCTAGTAAGAGTACTGGGTAGCTAATCCAACCGAAACCTAACAAAACCCTGAAGTAAAGAGAACGTGGGTGGCAAAAATGACACTGCAAAAGAAACATTTCATCTTAACTGTGACAGGTGGTCATTTGGAATGATTTGTTTGCACGCCGGGTGCAGGAGGATGGGCGTACCTCCAACAGCAGAGGGCGAGGTGGGGAGTCAAAGCGAGAAGCAGCATTAATATTTATACGCCTGATTCACAGGTACCTACACCAGAGAGTAAAGACACTTGCTTGCTCAAAGACAGAGCCAAGTGAGAGCCTCCAAGTTAACATCTTCCTCCAGATGCTGCATTAGCCCGCCTTCTCAAACCTGAATAAATCCCTGATCTTACCGACTTGGAAATAATTAGGCAGAACAATGAGAGAACGAGGAGGTGGTAAACTGCTTCAGGCTAACCTGAAGGGAGACAGCTGCTTTTGGGGGGCTTGTGTCTACTTTGTATGGAAGCGAAGAAAAGGAAACAAAGACATGTTCCACAAAAAAAGTTGAGTGAAGTCTAAAAGTGTGAGGGAGCGCTAGATGCAGCTGATGAAAGTGAGAAAAAAAAGGCACTGACTTTTTTCTGACTCTTTGAAATTAGTCGCCTCTGTGTCCTCGTTTGTTTGTTTTTTTTAGCAACTGCATTTTTACAAGGACTTCATACTTGTCAATTCACTATAAAAAATCGAGCTGGGGCACTGAGAATGTTGTCATTGGCAGAAAAAGTACTAGAAAAAAGATCCTTCCAGGCGGGAGCCTTCTCATCAACCAGTTTGCAGTTTTTTTCCATCTTTGACTTCAAGCACACTTTGTCCCTCTTAGTTTGACAGTTGTAATGCAGTCGATCAGTACTTTGCCAGGCTCCAAAAAAAAATCACCTGACCAGGAATGCATTAATAATGTCAGAGTATAAGAAGAACAGCTGTTGGCACAATCTATGCACTTTGAAGTGGAAAATTAGAACAAGATGGAGAATAGAAAACATGCAAAAACATTTGCAATGACACAGATTTTTATCTATACAGCATAAATATCAGAAAGGCAGATTTTTATTAGTTAGTCCCTTGTGCTTTTGTGTTCTGCTTTGCAGGGTTTGAAGATTTAAGTTTTATAGGACTAGCTTCAGCGGGTTCTCAATGACAAATTACTTTAGTTAGCACATGTGTGATGATGGGGTTCAAAGGAAATAGATTGAAAACCTTCTATCCATGTTTTTTTTCAATTTTCATTTTGCTTTTTCTCACTTTAATGTGTTTTTTATGAAAATCCCAAAACCTTCTGCAACAAAATAATAAAATGTTTACCAGCCAGAGAACTATATAGAGTAAAATGACTGATCTTAAAACGAAGCAGGAATAAAACAAATTCATCCTCTAAAGATGCTTATAAATAATTCTAATAATAATTAGTATACTATTATTAACCAAATTAAATATTGTTTAGACATTTTATCTACACTTGAACCTAAAATCTTTATTATATGAGGTAAAAAGTTTTCCCAGCTTCAAAAAATGAAGCAATAACTGAAAGCAAAGTTCAAATTGCCAAAGTGTTGTGCTTCCCACTGCTTTTTGTTTGTCTTTCTCATTTCATTAGATCAATTTTAGCACCTTCCTCAAAAATGAAAGTTTAAACTCAAATTCATTGAAAACATTTGATCATCCTTAAAAAAATCATCATATTAAGCTCTTTTTTATGATCAAAAGTAGAAGCAAAAACAATAGTACTTTAGGTGTTGTGATCTGTTAATTTCAGAAATTTTAACGACTAAAACCAAAAAAAGTTTGAAGTTTGAAATAGAAAACTTTCTTGTCATTCATCAGCTCCAACATCCATAGATTCTCCTTTGTCTTTTTTCTGTTATCTGTGCAACTTCAAGAGTTTGCTTTGGTGAAAACAACTTTTTTCTCGTCATGTGCCTGTCCAGCCATAATTGGCTCTCAGAGGTACTATCTTGCCTGTGGATAATGGACTTAATTGCAGTCTATGGAAATACTGGGTTCCTCAATATTCCCAGACAACTAAAATCCAAATGCCACTAATCCAGCTGAGCAGAAGAAATAAACAAATCAATTGTAGCTGCAGGTTTTCTCTAATTGAAAGGAGTAGCAGCCTCACTGCTGCTGCAGCAACAACCAGAAAGGCTTCAGTTTACTCAAGCGTGCACCTTCATATTTTCCTGTCATGCTGTACTGTTGAATGCTTAGCTGACCACCCATCCTTTTTCTGTCTTTTTCAACCACGCACTCCGTGATAATGCAACACATGGACAACAAGTCACAGCAGCTTCAGCAAAGCTCTCTAAACAATCATTGTTTTCACAAGCTACAGCACTCACTCATCTCAGAGCCGGTAATCAATCCAGGCATGCACTTCTCCCCCTTTTTTTTTCTTCTTCTTACCGTTTATATGCTTTTCGCCTCATTTTCAGCAGATAACATCACTACGTTCATTGAGGCTGTGCATCCCCTCGGAGCAGCGTGCATTTCAAAAAACAGACTCCTCCAGCTCTGACTGGAGACAGGCTGGTAGGCAGGGATAAAATGAGAGAGGGTGGGGGGTCTGCGAACTGAATGGAGAAGGAGGAAGCGTGGATAGGAAGAGGATGGGTAATGGGAGAGATGGAGAGAAGCAGAGGAGGAAAGGTGCGGTGTAGGTGTGACTGCCATGAGTAGAGGAGGCAAAAGTGAAAGAAGCTAACCTGGTGTCATGTCGCATCTCTCCATCAGAATCCTGGTTAAAAGAGGAGAAAAGAGAGTAAATGATTAGACATATTTATCAAACAGATTCATCTGCCACCGCCGCTGCTCAGCCAAATGGAGCACCTCTTATCTGCTGTTTAACAAGCTTTCTGAGTGGATATGTCTCAGCAAACAAATATATCCATTATTTGCAACTCTCTGTTATCAGAGCATTACGTGAGAGATGGAAGGGGGGGGGGGGGGGGCATGAAGACATGACAGATTAACAGTGCGAAAGAAAAATGCTGCATACTGCACAAATTCAGGGAAAGTGCCGAAGGGTGAAGAGCAAGCTTAAGTTTCTGAAAGAGGAGCAAGAGAAATGAATAAGGATGGAGGAGAAATTTGCAAATCAAATATAATTCTGGATGTGAATTTAAAGAAATAGCCTCACATTTAAGGGGAAAAAAAAGTCTACCTTTGTTGTAAAAGTCCCACAAGGTATTTCTTTCTATGATAAAATCGTTGCCAGTGTCCTTTTAATTCTGATTATGATCCAAATACCAGCTCAGGTGAGGAAAATGAAGATGTTAATGGGTCTGTTTGTCTGCAAGTGGATTTATCCAAATTGTAACAGAGAAGGGAGACTCTGGCCCGCCCATGGCAGTTGCTGCGTCACAAACCTGAGTTTTTTCAAACCGTGGATTTTCATCTGCTCCTGATCCAACGCAAAACACTCAGAAACACAGTCTTAATCTTAAAATATTTTATGCATTTCCTTTATCATGATAAAAATGTTACAAGACCATGTTAAAAACTTTTAATTGGAGTGGGTCTTTAAAGCCTTTTGTTTACCCTTGCACAGAGACTGTAAACGTGGGCTGGAAGTGCAATGTTTGTCTACTCAAAAACTAACGAATATATCATCTTGTTTTAATGTGGCACTTGGCTTGGCGTTAGTGCATCATGGTTTGTAAGCAGGAAAAAGGAGGTGAGCGGGAAAGCAGGTCCTTGTTTGCATGCATTTGTTTGTTACACATGCATTATGCAGGGCAAGGGTTTCACAGGGGATTCGTCATTTACATTTTCACTTAGGCTTAATTCTTCAGTCCAGAACCAATTACCCAGGGTAGTTTCTTGAACACAGCAGCGCATATGTACAGCCATACTCATAAAACACGATCAACAACTTCACAGAAGTCTGGTTTTGTTGTTTTGAAAGCAACGCTTCACATGTTGCATGCCTGCAGCATGATTTATTGTGGAGGATTCATTACGGTATAATAATGAATGTCACGTTTGCACCGCCCTGTCATACAGTTTATTGGACAGCAGTGCGTGTTTGTAGGCATGTGCATGCTGCCCTTCACTGCCTCGTGAGGGTTTTACAAACCCTGAGAATGATACAGCAGGATGACTCATACACCTACTGAATGAGACAATGCTCAGTAATCCCCTCCATCCATCCCTTCATTCCAGCCTCCCCATATGCAGAGGGGAAAGCCTGGAGAGAGTGGGAGGTTGGGAAGACTGAAATTCCTTCAAGGTTCTGACTGAATAAAAAGAAACTATCGTAGATGTGAATTCATTTACTGAATCATATTAAATGTTGGGTGTAACTGTGGTAAAGTAAAAGCTGTTGGCAGCAGTGTGTCACTAGAGAACAGCTGATTCATGTTGGTACATGTTATTAAAACAGAAGTGTTTCCTGTTTATGCAGCAACCTAACATCCAAATAAATCTACTTCAAAGACAAATAGTTTTTTACGGGACAAACTATATTAATCGTAGGGTTTCAATCTGTGCCAGAAACATTTCACCTTGATGTTTCCAAATGATTGGTGGAAATGTATTCTACAGCTTTGAGTTTCTTGCTAGATTGTGCATATTCTGGCTTTATAGCTCAAGAAACCACTGATGCTTACAAGCAAGTCAGTCCCAATTTGCTTCCCTGGAAAATGCTCAAACTTCTTAAGAGAAATAAATACAGGTATGTTAGGTTTCAAATTGAGGATTCAATCTGATTAGCTTGATCAAAGCTTTCCTTAAAACCCCATTGTATGGAACTTGGTCCATGTTTTCGAGGGGGACCTGTGCTGCAGACGAGATGGCACCCAGACATCATTATTCCGGAAGCGGAAATTCCACAGGTTTTCAGAATTGTGGCAGCTTTTACTGAAACTTTTTAGTGAGAATAAATGGTTTAGTTTGTAAGAGCAGCTTAAAATTGGGCAAAAAACAATAATAATTTCATTCCTTTCAAAATTGATATTAACAAAAAGGTTTTGTAAAACTGTTACACCACTTAAGCTCCAGTGTTTACATTTCTTCAAAAAAGGTTAACTTTTCAACCCCGATCAATGCGATTCACCTTATTCTGTTGCTAAGAATTACGCCGTATACTGCTGGCTTGATCCACTATTGCTCACTCCATTATTTTTGTGCCGCTAGTGCTAGCTTGTGGCTATAACCTCGCATGTGAACGTGCAAACAGAGCTCTCAGTGACGAGGAGGTGGCGTGGTTGCCCTGAGCTAACAGTCCCGTCCACAAACCAGAATTGTATATGTAATGAGCTACTGCTCCTGGGCATAAAATAAGTCTAAAGAAACCCCCAAAGTTTTAAAAACAACATTTAAAAAACTACTGGGAACAATTTGACATAAGAAAAAAATATGGCCGGAGTGGGTCTTTAAGTATCTAATCATGTTAACAATATTTAATCATTAAAAACATTTTAACGAAAATTAGACTTACAAATCGACATGTAATTGAATCATATTGAATTATAAAACTGTGACCTTGTAAGTCAAAGTCAATTTGATTTAGTAGATTGACACTATTACCCAGCCCTCATTGAATGAATATAATTAAATTTATTTTAACCTAATACATTTATCCTAACAGAAAATGCATGTTAGTCTTAACAACGGGAAATGTGGGATATTATCTATTTGGTATTTAGTTACTTCGTAAAGCAGAAAATGTTGCTAGTTTAGAGTTCATGAGCAATTTCTGTAGCAAAACTGGTTTTGACATGAACTGTTTTATACACAACAATAAGGGGATTGTATTCTGGCCCAGAATGCTGCAAAAACAGAATCTTAAAAAAGCAAAAAGACCTTTGTTTCTTGAAAACTGGTTTCTTGAAAACTGCAAGAAAAATAATCTTATCAAGAAAGGTTTTTAAATGAATAAAATAATTTTAGTGTAAGAAAACATTGGATGCATTCATACTGGAAACACTTTTTACTTCTACTACTACTACTATTTTTTATGGCTATGAAGGTAGGATGATAAGTGTCTATGACATATATTGTCGGTAGAACAGGGAGAGGCCATGTGCATCATGTTAAAAGTTGTTTTAATGAGCCTGCATATTTCGTTGAATTGCTTGGTGTTAAGGCATTGTTTTAAAGAGAATTCTGTTAAGGAACTACAAGGTATCTTTTGGGGACGACGTCACAGCAGCAGGTGGAATGTAACAAGACACAGAAAAGCATGTAAGAAGCATTTTCAGCTGTGTTAAAATAAACATTCTAACAAGTAAGGAGTTGGACCATTTTTTCCTGTCTGGTAACCCAACAATCGTTGCTTTACATTTGTCTGCGGCTCATCTGTCGGGTTATTCCTGCTCTGTTTACATCCCGTAACGACTACGATGACCGTTTTGGTCCAGTTATTCCGTTATGGGAGCGAATTGTATTCACACTGAGAAAGCAAACGGAAGCTCAGTCTGATTGGAAACGATCCAAGACCACCTGGAAAGATAGGTTCGAGAGCGGTTCCTGGTCCTGGATCAGGGTACGCTTGGGTGTATTCAAACTGAACATTTGTTCCGGATTATCGGGGGAAACGAACTCTGGTTCGCTTTAAGCAAACCAAATGTGTCCAGTCTGAATACACCCTTAGTGATTAGAATTTTTCTCAAAATAAGAATCTTGGAAAGACCATTTTTGGTTGATTTTTATTTATTTTTTTGCTTATTCAAACTTTAAGATGTTTTGACTTATTTCAAGGGGATCTGATTTTGGAGTGAACTTATGACACCAAACGCCAAAGGTTTTTTTCAATTATCAATCCAAAAAAGCAGCGCAGCATAGTATATACTTTTCTAGATGTTCCAATTCACTTCAATGTATTTCAATAATCCTAAACATTTTTTGTTTACTTGGATACTTTTTCAGTATGTTTATAGATCTTAAATTTGTGACATTTTATTTTGAAAGCATGAATTCCAACTTTAACCTGCTGTTAGATTTTACATCCCTGCCTGCTTTCTTTTAAGAAACACCCTCCTTGGCAGTCCGATGACCCAATCAGTAATGGTATGATGGATTGCAGTGCAGCAGGTTTTTTTCCTAGAATGCCAAATGTTATCTCTTTGATTCACACATCAGCTGTGCTGGGAGCAGAGGTCCAGGGGGATAAATTCTAGAAAAGCAACTGCAGTCCAAAACCCTCCTAATTCTTCACCAATAGAGGTAATAAAGAAAAAAACTCCCTTTTGTACTTAAGTCTTTGCATATTTTGATGCAGGTTAAGGTCACAGTGGCCTTCAACACAAAAGCTGCACAATGAAGAAGATATTGGAAATGTTTACGTTTTTTTCATACGGTATGCAACAAGGCTGAAAAATGTGTTTGTTACTTGAAGCAAAAAAGCCATATACTGTATTTAAGTGGATAAGTGAATGTAAATCTCTGCTAGAAAGAACCTTTACTTTCTCATTGCTGTGTCTACACTGAATGTTTAGATACCAAAGAGATGCAAATGGTCAAGAGCATTTTCAGATCCTTAACGCTAAGAAAGTGTACATTTAATGCAAAAAGATCCATTCAAAATTCAACCTAAGCTATGATTTTAAGTCTTTTTTTGAAATGTCAGCACAAGTAACTGCTAGGTTTTGTATGGGCACATTAACGACACAATTCTTGCAGCCTCTTCCTCAGTTTTTGCTATAAAACAATGGTTTCAGATTCTATCATCTTTTGCGTTTTGATTTGTTATGGACACCATGCATAAATGATTCACACCTTTAACTATTCACCTAACATAAAGAATCATTTTACAATGATGTCAAAGCTTTGAAAGTTTTCTGAGCATAATCAGAGGATACCTTTGAAATCTTTACCTACTGCTTGTTTATCATACATGTCAGGGTTGACGTGTGAACACAGATGCAGACGACACTCGTAAATAC
>BSAI01000115.1:5788688-5963618 GCA_036245035.1 Adrianichthys oophorus | reverse complement strand
GTGTGCCAATAAGGAGGGAGAGAACACAGGAAGTAACAACCAGCAACGAAATAAAACAGGAAGTGGAACCCAACAAAAAAACAAAACAAATGTTCTGGGTCCATAACCCCACAATACATGTGTCATCAATATTCATCTTCTTTATGCAATATCAAAAATACAGCACTCTCTTTGATTAAATATGCTTTCTTCTGTTCATGTTAACCACATTTACAGCAGCAAAAATGCATTTTCTGCTGCCCTGATGGATCATTCATGTAAAGAGAAAGGTATGTTTTATCTGAACAAGTAGAGTTTCTGGATTCCTCAAAACCTCAAATATTTTTCAGAAAAAAATATATAAAAGGGTGTGATGTGCAATCCAACTGTTCTATTTTTCTTTCATTTCATTTCACTTCATGGATGTTTACTTCTCTTTATGAATACTAATTTCCACTAGTCTTTGTAAAAACAAAACATAAAATTCTTATTTTCAGTTATATTTAGGCTTTTTTGATCAGTAAACTAGCTGGGTCTATGTTAAATTAGTTTTAAATAAACCTATATAAAAATATATATTTTGGTTGCAAAATGCCTGCAAATACTTTTGTGACTCCAAGTCAAATTTAAAATCTCTTTTTACATGTTCCAGGCAAATCAAATCCAAAGTCTGTCTGCCCATTGGATCTTTCAACATTTTCCTGGAGTTCCACCTCTTCATATTTCACCTCTTCATTGAACATTTGTATGGATGATGCTATGATGGAATTTCATATTATACTCTTTTCTGTATGCTCCCTATTATACGCTTATTTAAGATTCAATGTGTGACAATGCTTAGAGAACATTCTGCTCCAGTAATTCATCCATCAGCTGTTAGAATCTGCCTGGCTGACTCAGCATAAGAGATAAACTAACACACATAAGTGTCACAATCTGCATAAATCCTGCTCAAACGTCACACAATCTGCATAAATCTTCTTGCAACCAGTTCCAACAGTGAGTAGCCTTGACCGGAACTGCTTTACAAGATACTGTAGCTAGTTGTGTCTCTCTATAAATATAGCAGTTTCCTGCTTAGCGGCAGATTTCTCTACACGTTACGTGACGTGTATCTTTTTGTCTTTTATTTAAGAAATCTTTTGAATGCTGTTTGAGTTTTGTTTTCTCTCATCTCAGATCTCAGAATTTTCCACTACAATGCTTACATCACTTCCTTCCTTTGTTTTTTTTTTTTTTTGCCATTGACTGTATAAGAGAACTGGACTGAGATACTTTACCACAAGCCCACTGAGCTGGTAAAAATGATTATTCTGACAAATATAATAAATGAGTAATAGCTGTTTATTTTTCAATCGAAGTCTAGCTGGCGGGTACTTTCTATTTAGAGAGGTCACTCAGTCCAGTTCTCCTAAACAGTATTTATTTTTTTGCCTAGTTTACTTGAGCTTACACTACAAGTCATCCACACCAGAGTTTACTTGCTAGCAAACAAAGACCCTCATTTCCAAGCAGATCAGAGTTCACTTGTTTAGTTCAAACCAGAGCTTAACCCTTCAACACCGGAGTTGTGTCCTCAACAACTTTCCCCTGACATGGAATACTTTACAGAAGTCAAGTGCTCACGCAATCAACGTAAATCAGCTGGTTCTGTCGTGGTATGCAACACATATCGGTGCAAAGGCGATATGTGTTGTTAAAAACGTTTTTCACGTTGATCACATAAACTGCTGAAAGTCACCAGTTGCATCTCCAGTGTTAAAGAGTTAAATGAGCTTCTACACCAGCCCCCAAAACACTGAAGGATTCTAAACTGTTTTGTATGAATGTACCCTAAAACAATCAGTGAAGGTGCCATAAATTTGTGTTAACTTTTTAAAAATTTATTTCACACGTTCTAAATTTCTGATTCTCCCGACTTTCTTTAAGCAAAGTTTAGATTAAACAAAATGTTTATTGTCTTCAAATATTAAACCTCAAGTCTCAAATATCTAGATAATGCTCAAGCCTTAAGTGTCTGTGTGAAAGTCAAGTGATATTTGAGACAAAGCTGAAATGAAGGACTAAAATTATAGAGCAAAATATATATATTAAAAACCAATTAAGTTTGAAAAGTACAGGCTTTAATTTCTTCTGACTTTGATAGTCAGGATTTTGTTTTTGATAGATAAAACTTTTGAAAACACTCCAGTTTAAAAGAGTGTTTTTGAATGCATCCATGCAATGTTGTACTTACAGTGGCATTGGCATCCCGGGGCAGTGAAGCAGATCTGTAGGACATTCTAGGAAATCCCTCCGGCCAGCTGAAAACAGGGCAGGGGCTGCTCCTCTCACTGATGGTCAGTTTAGGTAGAGATGTCCCAGAACTTTTGGGTGTCATTTTTTTCTCTTTGTCCCTTCCTGGTTTCGTAATCCTGTCTTCCTCCCAGCAGAGTTTTTCTCTTTCTGTGTGCTTTTCTCGTCCTTTCTCGTCACCCCTGTTTCTTTCCCAGATATTCTCTTTTATCCTCTCCCTCTGCTTCCCTTTCTCTATCCCCGTGTCTTCATTTCTCTGCCATGGAATCCTGGTTCTCTTCTCTTTTGCTTTCTCCAAACTTTTCTCAAGCACATTCTCTTTCCCAATGGCTCCATCAGCCACCAGCTCATCAAGTCGTCTCACTCTGTCAATGTCAGTCTCCAGATAAAGTCTCCCAGTGGAGTGCTGGGTTTGGATCTTTGTGCAAAGGTCTAGGTTATGCTCTGTGTATGAGTGATTACCCCCTTTGACTTTCCTCAACACTTCTTCAGGCTCTAAGATCTTGCAGCTGGGTAATGTCTTGCTCCACTGTTGGATGGAACTTGTAATGTCCTTGGAGTTGCATTCCTTTATGGTTTGAAGATTTGAGCTGGTCGGGCTGTACCACAAGCTTGATACTGATGTGGAAAGTGGGTTTTTTGGGGTTGAGTGACTTGATGGGTAAGATGGAGTTGAAGGTGGAGGAGGTGGTGGGGACGTGTAGGAATGGTGAAGGGTGGATTGTTGCTGTTGAGGACTGCGTTCAAAATTCAACACTCTGCAAGTAACCTCATTTAGAAACTGGGAGAACTTGCGCATTTCCTCTGCCCTTTCATCCCGCTGACTGGAAAACACGGATGAAAGGCTTTTACCAAGCCCGGGCAAAGTCATGTTTGGCTTACCTTCGTCTTTACAAACCTTGATGGCAACACTATTGCTGCTTTCGACTTGAACAGCAGGATGAGAGAACACAAGGTTCTGATAAATGATTTCATCCTCCGACCCGGCAGCGGACGATGCCTGGTGGTTGTTGCTGGTTTTTCCAGATGGGTCCTCCAAAGCCTCATTATCTCCTGTTTTGATGGGTGTCCTTAAAAGACAAGTAGCTCCTGAGCTCCAACTGTTTGTATCCCAGCTGCCATCATCATCACTAGAGCTACCATTGCCACTTTGGACACCTACGCTCCACTCACTGGGACTTTGGGAGGAGTTTTCCAGACTGCCTAGTGATCGCCTCTTAATCTGCAACACTGATTGCCTAAGATTGGGTAAAGAGACCTGGAAGTTGGAGGGAGATTCTTGAAAACTTGACAAAGATCCTTTGCGGCAGGAACCAGACCTTTTAAAGCTGAGTAAAGAACCATTTGAGCTTTGACCGGCGTTGCAGTGAAAGCTGGAAAGAGAATCTTTTAGTACAGGAGAAGACTGGCGTCTCAGTGGAGGGTGATCCTCGTGGTCACTGTAAGGTCCAGAGAAGACAGGGCAAGATGAGGTGGAAGAACAGGAGCCACGATCTTGCCGAGTTAGAGTCATCCTGGCTTTTGGCTTTCTATGCAAAGTAGCCATATCAACCACCTTTGCTCCTCTTCTTTGCACAGACTGTTGCGATCTCCGTTGAATAGATTCAAGCCTGAGACCATCATTGGTAATGGACACGCACAAGTGAACCATGCCAGGCGTAGTTCAGCACTTTTTTGTCCTCTGGCTTTGCCTAATTTGAATTGTCTGCCCTAGTTGCCCTGACCTCCAACTGTGCACCCAAGCTGTTGCCGTGTGACACATTTTCACCACCACAGCACAACACACAATGAAGCCAAAAAAGAGATTAGCATCAGATAGTCACTTGGGTTTGAACCAAATCGTTACTATTCATACCATGTTTCATTCATTTCTTCCTAAAATAGCTTTATGGATCATCCACTGCATCACCAACGGTTTGTTAGCGGACACCGTCTCTAATGAATTTGTGTATTGACAGGAATAGTGTTGGAACACAGCTGCATATCCAGGTCAGAAACATTGATCAGAACAGCCACTGAAATGTGCAGCCAGATTGCAAATCGGCTGAATATCGACAAGCAACACGTGGTTTGTTTTATTAAGCATACTTGTTGTGTTGGTTGGGTTGTGGAATAATCAGTACCATTAACTTGCCCCTTAAGAGGCTTTTGATATTAATGAGTTGGTCCAGGAATAAACTCTACTAGAATAAATGTTGCAAAAAAATAAGCACTTAAGCAGATTTCAGCTAATCTTATGCAGGCAGATACAAGACGCCAGCACTAAATTCTGTTTCTTTGATAATAAAGGTTATGTCTTTGAGAACATGAACATGTGGTAAAATAATCTTTCACTTTATATCTTTTCACCATCATTTAAACTCCCACTCCAATGAAAATCCTGTTTTGGGTGTTTTGACATGTTCTTGTAACATTTTTCTCATAATAGAGGACTTTATAAAAGAAGATTACAAATGTTTTTTTGAGTACGTCTTTAATCAAATTATGTTGGATCAGGAGGAGATGAAAACCTGCAGTTTAAAAAAGCTTGAGTTTTTGACGCAGCAACTACCACGGATGGGCCAAAGTCTCCTTTCTCCGCTTCAATTCGGATGCATCCACTTGTAGGCAAATAGACCCACCAACGTCTTCATTTTCCTCATCTGAGCTACTATCTGGCTCAAAATGGTACGGCTGCATAGCTCTGTTATTGCTCGTCATTTTTTTGCTACGCTAATGTTAGCTTGGACTCGTGAGGTGTTATAAGCTAGTGGGAGAAGGTGTAAACAAAGGGCTGATGGGAAATGAGCTGAGCTAGCTTCTGCACCAACGCTCCCGCCTACAACTAAGGAGAGAATTTCTAATGAGCTCCTGCAACAAAACAGGCCTTTTGATTTTGGCTAAAAACTGCAAAATCGTGATTAAAGGGCCAGTGATCATGCAAAATCAACTTTTTAGAGGTTTTAAGTGTATTGTAATGTCAATTCCTCACAAAAAACAACCCCAAAGTGGTATTTTGCTTTATTCATGCACCTCTGAGTATTCCTCTTAAACTCTGCGATCTGAGCACCAGTCCCTCCCAATCCACGAAAACGAATGGGTCCTCACATTGGGATGTCACAAAATGAGGAACAGCCCCTTTCAGGAAGTCTGCCCTGCCTTTCAGGAAGGGCAGACTTCCTGAAAGGGGCTGTTCCTCATTTTGTGACATCCCCTTTCAGGAAGTCTGCCCTTCCTGCACCACCCCCAGGCTAACACAAACACCGACTTTCTTTGCAGAGCTAGCGGTGATCGGCAAAACGCTTTCAAATATGCACAATTTTCACATCCATCTTTGCAAAAGTTCAGATTTTTGTTTTTGTGGGTGAAATGCAGACACGCTGCTGAGGCCGGCTCTAGTTGGACGTCGTGAAATGGGCAGCACCCACACGGAGCGAAAGGCAGGGCCTCAGAGATTTAGTCGTCTTACTGCAACGTTGAAAAATGAGCTCACAAAAATAATATAAAAATAACCCATATTTCACTTTAAAAAAAATTTCATCATGTGGCAAAGGTAATATAAATACGGATATGGTTTACTCTGAAAGGCCTTTTAAAAGACTACTGGCAACAATTTAACAATAAAAAAAATATATAGTTGAGGTGGAACTTTAAGGTTGAAATACAAATAAGAATTTGTGGATTTCTAGACATATGGACAAATCGTGTTGTCGTGAATCATCACACTGCTGTTAACAATTGAGCCAAAAGACAGGGGTTTGCTTGGCAGAGGATCAGATTTTAGCACAACGCCAACTTGTTAATTAGTAAATCTTATACCCAGCAGCACAATTCAATTTCTAATACTGAGCTCCATCTGCTCTCTGCTGTTCCTGTTTCAATGTCTTCCCTTCTCTGCCAGTTTGAACCTGGCAAAATGTCTTCCAAGCTAACAACAGCTAGCTAATTTAAGTAGGTAACAAGACAACCTTTAAAAAAAACCACAATTTGTTTTTAAATTCTGATAAATTCATGAAGTGTGGACATATGAACAAAACTCATTCACCATAAACATCAGTTTATGTGTGGAAAAACAGCCTGTTTCATCTTTATATGTACACAGTGTCGATACAAAAAGCCTCAGGACTTGAAGTTATAATCAGCAGCATCAGCTCCCTAGCTAAATGGAAAATAGAAGTTTATGGGTTTTTGATGTGCAAATGTATCCTTCTTCAGCAGTCTCCAGAGATAGCTGTTAAGTGTATTTTTCTACAAGTCTAATGTTCGAAAAGACAAGAAAAATAGAAAGATGAAACACCGAATTCAGTGTTTAGGCAAACACAAAAAAGTACTTCTGTTGCATCTTAATTTGACAACAAAAACTATTTCACTTTCCACATGCCTATTTTTTCCCTCACACTTAATTTTTTTGCATGTTTCAAATAAAAACACATTTACATTACATTTTGCAGATGGATTGGCTTGGAAAACCATGGTTAGGAGGTACTCGTTTTATTATTATGGTTCCATTATGTCAAGTGATGCTGCAGTACATGTTGCAATTTTCAAAATGAGTGCATCAGCATGATTTTCTTTATAAATAATGTCACTATGGGTCCTATTTCTTTACAGTGAAGAATGTTAATAAAACATTGTAATTTAAAGATTCCAATAAGTCAAACTAGAAAAGATTGATTTAAAAAAAAACTATTTGTTATTTTCATACCATCAACAATTGTGGCACGAGACATTTTTTTCAATTGAATTTATTCAGTTTATTTAAAATGCTCAATTTTTACAGCCGAGGTTGTCTCAGTGCTGCACAAAAAGCAAAAAAACATGAGTCAGAGCTTTATTAATCATGATGTTGTAATCCAATCCAGTCCAGTTAATTTCTATAAAGCCAGATTATCTTAATTGTATGCTAATGGTCCATGTAAGTGAGTAATAGATTACGTCAAAGGGCTTTTAATGTAATCCTCGTACTGAGTAAGCAGAAGACGACAGTGGAGATGACAACTCCCTGTAAATTAAAGATTTTAGATAGAAACCTTCAACAAAACCAAAATCAACAAAGATGACCATCTACCATACCCATCAGGGGTCTGAAAGGGTAGAAAGGAGGCAAATAAAAGTGAAAACACAGGATGATCTGTTCAAAGACAAACAAAAAGGGTTACTATGAATAAAAGGCAGTGTCACACTGCTGCTATGTACATTTTGTATGGTATGGGGTAAAGACTGCTGGAGGGGTGAAAGAACGGCTTAGATCACTATATGCGAGTGCATAAACCGTGCGTCATTATTGGGCTGTTTATATACTTTCGTTAGTGATTTGTAATTAGCAATTACGTAATTTTAACTTGATATGTGCGCTGAATATGCAGTATTAAAGTTATACATCGGTGGTATATGAATGGAAAGTCTGTTAGACATACCTGTATGTAGAACGGTTGTGGAAAGTCACAAATTTGCAAATGCATCTTGCAAAAATCATGCACAATTGCATTCGATTTCCGTAATAATTGCAGATAAACTACTTAAAATACAAATTAACTACTTAATTCTCACAGAGCAAAAATGTAAACAGCTCAAAACTGAGCAAATGAACACTGGAACATTGTTAAAAGACAAAAGAGATAAGTTAGTCATGGCAGATCAGCACAAATTCGTACATCTACTAAGAGATGAGTCTGCAGCAGTAAAACAGATAAAGACACTCACGAGAAGTTATTCACTGCAGCAGTTAGAGAACAGAAAGCAGACAAGGATAAAAACCACCAGAATATTTGTTAAAAGATAAAATAGATATGTTGGTTACAGCACCAAGCATATGGAATGTGGATCGACAAACTTTAAATAACTAATATCTGTCAAGACAAAATGAATGTATTAGTTACTACGACAAATTATGAAAAAACGCTGGACCAGTTTCTAGAAAACCAAAGCTAAGTCGTTAAGCCTAAAACAACAACTGCCCGCATGGTAGGATACTGTGGGGGAAATATTAGCAAACTTGCAAGGAGCATTCAGGTGGTCCACAGAATGTGGGGTTATGGACCCAGGACATTTGTTGGTTTTGTCTTTGGTGTCCACTTCCTGTTTTATTTTGCTGTTGGTTGTACTTCCTGTGTTTCTCCTCTGTTTTTTTCAGGTCTCTTGAGACTGCCCTCCTAGTGTGTCTTCTCTCCCTCCTTAATTGGCACACCTGTTTTCACTTACCTCATCCCCTCCTCCTGGTTATAAGTCTTCGTCTCCCCTGCACTGGTTGTCGGGTGGTTTTTGTACCTTCATGGATTTGTGTTCTGATTTCGAGTACTGATTCAAATAAATGAAAGACTTTTCATTTATTAATACTGTCTGCTTCTGTGTTCGCACGTCAACCCTGACACAGAAAATATTAAAGTGAGTCCAACGAGTGAATATGTTCATGCACGTGTTTTTGTACGGGGAAGCTTTCAGGCCGTGGTGAACACTTAAGTATATTATAATCTTAATTCCTCACCTAAACAACCCCAAAGTGAGATTTTTCTCCATTCAAGCATCACTGAGCATTCCTCTAAAACCCTCTTAGCAGCTGCCCATCCCAACCCCAGAGCATGACTGGGTCCCCACGTTTATACCAATGAAAGTGGGGGATTGGCCCCTTCTGGAAAAAGTCTACGCTGTCGGTGTTCTGCCAAGTTATGTTTCCTTTGCCAGAATTAGTTTCCCCTGTCACAGCACAACTTCTGGCATCATTGTAATACTCATATTTTGCCCCAAAAATGGATGTTTACGATATACTTTATTTTCGGGCTTGCGGGAGTTTATTGTCATATTTGAATCTTTTCCCACATATTCTATGTAAAGCAACAAGAGGGGGCACGCATTCTGTCAGGTCATACATCCAGCCTGCATCTTGTCTGCATGGACAACAACGGCTTGCTATGGGCGGCACCTACTAGGATTGAAAGGCAGTCCCTCAGGGACTGAGCCGTCCCACTCATAAAAAATGAGTTATTTAGTGTGCCAAAGGTAATTTATTGTCATAAATATGAATAAAGTTTACTTTGAAAGGCTTAGAATAGCACAATGTAGGCCCTTTATAGAACACATAAGGGTAAGTAGGGGTGAAGTAGGTGAGATGCAGGCACGTCTGAGCACTGTGCATGGAGCATGTTAGTGCTGGTCAAGTGATAAGTGTGAACTCCTGGCGTGCACTCTATTTGTTAGAATTAGGGAAATTTGTGTGGGAATCCCAGGAGCGTCTTATGGGCACTTGCGTATCCAGCCCCAACCTGTGCGTGTAGCATTCATGCCCAATCATTAAGGGGCCAGTGCGCGCACCTTACTAAAGACTAGAGTGCGGCATATGAGTACCAAAAGAAAGCATCACCAGTACGTCCTAAGTGCATGAAACTTACATTAGCCTTGCAAATAGTTCACGATACCCTTACCAATAGCACAACAGCGGTTTGGTCCCTTTTCATAACGAGGCCTCACGAGCCTTAAGGGAATGACAAGACACACCTCTGCCCCCTTTACGATGCAGCCGCTCCTTGGGCTCCTGACAACCCAAAGCACTCGTTTGAGTCACCCCACCGTGCAGTTGCATGTAACTAAGGCTTTAGTGACTGCAACAAAGGCATACAGTCAGAGGTAAGAATAGACAGACGAAAGTCTACGGGAAGACGCAGAAAAAAAAATCCAAACAGCATCTCTGTTTTTAAAAAAAAGATTGTGTGTCTCCATTTTAGTTAATTAGATGTATTGATTGAATATAATTTTTTGCATGAACACATTAAGCACATCAGTGTTTTAGGAATCACACTGTACATAAGTTTGCCGTCTGTCATGGTCTAAAGTTTTTTTGTTTACTGTCCAGGTTGACGAGCAAACATTAGACCTAAATTATTTTTGTTTGTAAAAGAAGAGCTTTAAAATTTTGCAGAGAACCAAAAAAGTGTCTAGGATTTTTTCTTAACACAAAGTAAGCTACTTTTAACACTACTAAATCTCAAGTTATCGTGTTTCTCAATTGGTGGCCTAATTACACTTAAAAGCAAAGAAAAGTTGCTCATGAGCAGAGCAGCTCTGCTGTCACGCATCTTCTTCCTAATGATCCTCACACTGTACAGTCTCATTAATTACTGCATCAGGTGAAGGAGAGGCAATGTTCTTTTAACTCAAATGAGGAGAAAATAGAAGCAATTTAAGCAGGATTTTTTTTTAAATAACATTTTTATTCACATAACTTCAGTTTGTCTTATCGACGTGATTTACAGTCTCAGCAGTAATAACAAGGTGAACTAAGAAATAAAAAATGTAGTAAACGATTTTATAAAAATTGTGTAAACCTTATAGTTCAATCAGAATTTTCTTAAAAAGACTATTGCTCACTGGTAAAGCTGAAATCAAATCCAACAAAAGCAGATTATTAGATGCAATAACACAAGCGTATCTGCTGCTCTTTGAAAAACACAGACTAATAAGATCTCCACAACCTCATATTCTTTGTTTTTGCAAAGCTGTCCTGCACCCTTCAAAGCTGAAACTACAGAGATCAGATGTCTCATTTCAGTCTTTTAAATAATCTGCTGATATAACTACTTAGAGATAAGCTTTCAGGTCTCGGTTGGGTTCAAATGCAAACCTAAAAATAAGGTTTTGTTGAAAATGTATGCCATTGTCAGAAGAAAATAAAATTAAAAAAAATCTAAAATTCACAACGTAAGTTTTGTTTTGTATTGAGACTTTTCTGATCCCTTCTTTTTCTTTTGTGAGAATTCTTTTGCATTTATAAGGCATTTTTTTCAGCCTAGAATGACATGTTTTTAACATGGCAACTGCAGAAATCCACAGAAGCACACACTCATTCAACTTTGATACAACGGCTGTCACTCCAGCTGACACACATGATGCTCTCCTTACTTTATCATTAATGTGAACTCAAAAAAAAAAAGAAAAGGCTGGAACCCCCAATTCCCTCCTGTTGTCCACATTGATGTTTCCATGGAAACAGTGGTTTGTGATCTGGATCCATCTTCTCTGTCTTGCTACGTGCAGGAGCAAACTGTATAGCTTTCCTTTCAAATGCCAGGGCAGTTTAATACAGGCACCTGTAGGAAATGTCAAGTGCGCAATCTAGCCAAAAAATATTAGGTCTGGCACCCACGATGAGCAAAGAATCTTATGGATTGGGAAAAAAAGCAATAGTGCAACTTGTTCTTTTTTGTTTAAGAGTGAAATAGATTTTTAAAAAGTCAATGCATTTAAAGAAATGTTTTTTAATGTTTTAAAGCTTTTTTACGCCTTTATTTCTATGTAAGTGACACATATTAATACTAATTTACATTTACAAGCATGGACCGGTATGAAAACACCCTTTGAACAGATGCAGAGCAACTCACCTTACTGATTATTTAATGGAGCTAAACACCGGTTGTTTATGTATGCAACAGTGCTCTCCAGTGGCTGCAGCTGGAAGAACATCAAAATGATAAGTTTAGTGGATTTTTTTTCTCTATTTCTCCATCTGTGTTCATTTGCCTGAGACACAGAATTATTATCTTATCATGACTCAGCTCAAAAAAATGCTAAAGCATTGCCTTTTTTCTCCTAGAGAAACCATCAAAAATGTTATTTCATTTAATGGGAAACGTACTTATTACTACCTTTTTAAATATTATGATCTAATAATTGTCCAATCACCTTTAACTCCAGTTTTTCTGCAAAACTGTAACTATAGCTTTTCCAAAACTTCTTTCATGGGTTTGGTGTTTAGTTCTTTAAGAAATAGTAAAGTACGGAGCCCTGGACATGACATAAAGCAATAATAATAATACATTGCTCCATCTAATTAGCATCTTGTGTACACAAGTTGCTATTTTGTGTACACAAGATGCTAACTTGTGCGCATAAAATGTTAATTTGAGGGAACAATTTGCAATGATTTTTTTTAATGCCATTTCCAGCAGTGCATCTTTTTACTGCTGTTTCACGTGTCATGTTTTCATAAACACCTAAATCCATTCTGCACCCATTCAAAAAGAAGTTATTTCACATTCAAAGTCTTGGATTTTCTGACAAAAGCATGTATATTTATGAGATTTATTTCCAAGTAAAGTCCCACAGAACAGGATTTATTTCCCAGGTGAAGAGATTTCCTTGCAGATACCAGTAATCTTTCCACAAGTCTGTTTTGTTGATTGATTACATTTTGTTGACTCATTTCTTGTTTTCCTACAGGTGTGTTTTCTCAAGGTAGAAAAGAGGAAAAAATTAAGAGAACAGAAGTGTTTGCAAGTGACAAGGCCTGCAGTGATATAAAGATGTAAATGGTGAAGACAGAGCTGTCAGCACTGTTTTGTAATGATGGGTTTATATGCTGGAGCAAGTCTCATGAATATCTGTGATTTAATCGCACTCAGCGTTTTCATTGCAAGACAAAATGACAAGGAAAAAAATAATCCTGACTGCCACAAGAATTCTGAGAGGTCACACGTACTTTTTGCACAGACACAACATTCCTATTGAATTCTAAACATTAAGACAATTATCTTTAGTTTCTATTGGTTGAGTTTGACATAAACAATTCTTCTAGATTTATGGCAAATCGTGGTAAAAACAGTCTTGGGAATGTCAATCTAAAAAGACACAGAAAACCCCTTTGTGCAGAAAAAAACCTGAGGGCATCCAGCACCATTACACACAAACTCAAAGACATAAACAATGAAGAAAAAAAATCTTTGCACTACAGTGCTACATTCAATTAAAAGCGTCTAGGATGTTTTTAGTGAGGCTTTCAATTTAAACTTCACCAGTATTGTCTTCTGAAAGATTTCATTTTATTTCTATTGAGTTGACATTACATTGGATATTCTCTGGTCACTTCCAGAGTTTTTATTATGTGCCTTTATATGTTTTCTTTTCGGCTTTTTTAATAGAGAGGATTGGGACAAAGCACTTTCAGAAAAACAAATATTTTACAATATTTTGACCCAGGTTCATGTAGATAAAACTATATGCTGTTTAAAGTCCCTCTCCAACTATCTTTTCTATTATAAAAAGCGTTCCCAGTGGTTTTTAATTATTATTATGCAGTTTTTAGCCCAACTCCAAAAATCTGTGCTGATCTGACATATTTTCTGCAGAGCTGCATTAGGAAGTCGCCTCTGGGTTGTGTGTGTGTGGGGGACAGTTACATATTTAAGAGATATTTATTGGTTTATTGTCTGATCGTACAAAGTAATATTTATTTATTTGATATTTTATATTTTACAGAAAGCTTGAACGCACTGGGATGCTAGTTATCTAATTATATCTGATAACAAAATGGATAAATATGAGATGCTTTGCTTCACTTCTACAAGCAGGTACATCAATTTTATTCTGATAAAAAGGAGTTTTCTTTCCCTATAGAATCAGACTTAAGTACAATGTTTCTTCCCACATGAAACATTAATGAGGTTTTGTGCTTTGTGGCCATAAATAAGAAATAGTTTTAGAAGTTTATAGGGAGTTTTATGCATTCAGGCTGTTTCTGACCCGTGACGCCTCTTCTCAGCTGGATGTTGTTTCCAAAAATTCTCCTCAGCAGGGAACTTTCTTTAAAGTTCAACCATGCATCCGCTTCCCCTGAAATTTTAAAAATATTTTTTTATATTAAAAAAAATATGTATACAAAAAATATATAAACAATATATATATAAATTAAAAAAAGAAAAATAAATTAAAAAGATAAATAAAAAATTATAAAATAATAATATATTTTTTTTATTTAAATAAAATCTAAGATTTAAAAAAAAGAAGGGAAAAATAAACATGCACAAAACCAAGACAGGACCTTAGGGTGACCTGTGACTTTGTGCCAATTTAATGACATAAACAAAAAGTTTATGTTTTCTGTTATTTCCTTATCTAAAAAATTAACAAAACTGGGAGAATCATTGTCACACTCAGTTGCCATGACGATAGCAAAGCCTCTGTGCAGTTTGTGACTAGGTTTTGTCCTCGGTGGGACCAATTATTTCTATCTATGTAAAATAATTAACAATTCTGGCTTCGTTTGGGGGCAAAGGATTAATCTGAAGCTTTTATCATGTAATAGTGCAGTTTAGGAGAACATATGTGGAAATTTAATGGAAGATTATAATCTAAAAGAAGATCTGTTCATCGTTGAGGTGTGAACATTAGGTCACGTACGGTTTTTACTTGAAAAAATGTTTTCCAATCACTACAATCAAAGTCAACATTCAGTGAATGAAGTATCATAAACCACTCTTGTAAATTTGAAGAAAAACAGACACACTTTCAAATAACAGACCTGTAAATTAATAACAGTGAGTTATCTATTCACATTTCCATATCACAAAACAGAGCACACATTAGACAGACACTCAGGAACAGTCATTAAACCGTGTGTGGTAAGATATGAGACAGAGCAAATTGAGTTACAGGAACACCTATGTAATTATCCCTATAGGCATTTTATGGAAATTACCACAAAAGTACCAACAGGCAGCTGCAGCCATGAAGCTAATTTACAGGAAGAGATTTAATTTTCAGAACAAAAAAAATAGCAAAATTAAAATAAAAAACACATTTTTTTAAGGATTTGGATCTGAGCAAAATTTAGGTTGAACTCAAATAACTTGTAATGTTTTCATAGGGGTCTAGCTCAGCCTTTTTTAGTAAAACAAATTGAGTTATTAATTTTTATGTATTCGTCTAATTAGGATTGGAGTCTTTCTTCTCTTTATGAATAAATGAAAACGGGAAAGTGAAAAACAGTGAGAGCTCACTGAAACTGAGATTACAACGATGAAACTTTAATCCACAGACTTTGCTGTAATATGGTGAGCTCTACTGCGGCTGGTGTGTGAACTGAATACTAATTTGTCACATTCAAAACTGCAAATATGGAGAACACAGAGTCAACCTAGCCCTCTGTACTGAAAGTTTATGTTCTAACTTTTATATTTTTTACAAGATGATAAGAAAATCATTTACATAAACAAATATTGACACATCTTTAATACAAAACATACGCCCCAAAAATTGCTCAGCAAATGAAATTGTTTGAAAGGGAAATTACTAAGACTTACTCCATAGCTCATGTCCTCAGGCAGGTCCACAGTGATAAAGCAGGAGCTCTGCTGGGTTTTTCTTATCGTTCAGAGGACAGTTAAAAAGCCAACACCCCACATGTGCTGGGAGATTAAAAGCATTGATAAGAAAGACTGAGAGCAGTGAGAGATTTGTAAAACAGCCTTAAAATCAGTCCTGAAGCGGCAGAGGGCAGAGTTTTCGTGGACTTCTTTTTTGGTCTGGGATAAGAGGCGTGTTGCAGGAAATGCAACTTGCTTTAACTCCACTTTAAAAAGCCAGAAAGAGCACAGCAGTAATCAATGCTCCAGGTGATAAAAGCATGGATTGGTCTCTGCACTGGCTAGAAAGAGAAAAGGTCCCAGCAGAGCAGTAGATTTGAAGTGTGGAGCATGTCTTTGTGAAAAAGAAAAAAAAACTATCTGGTTGCAAAATAAGACCTGCTTCAAATGTTTTTCTCAGTTTATTCAGTGTGGTGCGGTTTCATTTTTGTGATTTTCTCATAGTTTCAGGACATTTTTTCAAGGTTGTTCAATCTAAGCAGCAAACTGTAACTATTTGACATCGGAGTAGCATTCAAACATTTTTTTTGTCACTTTAAAGGAATTTTTGTCAATTGTTTCTCATCCCATGCTACGTTAAACACTCATTTTTTCACAGCTCATACATGAAAGACTTGATGTCATATAATTCCGACCTGGCACACATTTTTTATTTCTCCTCCATGATCAGTTTTGAAACGGTTGGCACTTCCGTAAATTAAAAGGGACACCATCCATACGTCATGAACAAATCCGAATCCCTGATTGGTCAAATGCAAAAGCCCAAAACACACAATTTCAAAGACTTTTCATTGGAAGTGGTTGCTTGAACGCATGTTTCCAAACATGGTGTGAACGTAGCTTAAGACTCAATCAGCTTTTTTTTTTTCTTTTAATCTTAATTATCTGAATGGTGGTGTAGTGGTTAGCACTCTTAACTTACAGCAAAAAGGACCAAGCTGAAATCCCAGTTAGGTCCTTTACTCTGTGGAGTTTGCCTGTTGTCCATGTCTGTCGTGGGTCCTTTGCACACCGGCTTCTGCTAACATAGAAAATGCTTTTTTTGTGTGTGGCTAAATTGTCCTTTAGGTGTGACCGTGTGTCCCTGCTATGGCAAGCTATCCATTGTGTACCTCGCCTTTTCCCAACAGCCACCCTGTCGCCCTGCACACGAATAATCAGGTTCGGAAAATGAACAGATGGACTAAAATTCTTCATTTTTACAGTTTAAAATCATTCATGAAAATGTGTTTCTCTGATTTTTTTAACAGTGTTTTATTTGGGGTTTTGGCCGTTTCAATATTGGTCTGTCGTTGTTATTAAATAATATAAACTCCTCTGAGAATTGGAGTAGACTGCAGCCAGAAGAAAGCAACTTACAACATTTAATAGAACTTTCTAACAAAAGCCTAATGTGGTTTTAGAAAAGGGAAGTAGAGATGGGATCAGAAATCATCTTAAAGGATTTAAATTGGATAGAAAATCTTTTAACCCTTAGTACAACATTTGAAGTTTATTTTGCTTCACATTTTCAATTTTATTATCGGTGTAAATAATAACTGGCAAGAATGTGGCTGCACCATTGTTTTCCTGCAGGCGTAAAACTGACACCAAATGCAGGATGCTCATGCACAAGTACCAAATAAACAAAAAAGTTGTGTGATTTTCTGCTTGGATGAGTAAACTCACAGACAGCTCACATTCCCAGTCTTTTTCAGGCTTCTCTTTTCTTTTTTTTCCTTTTCTCTTTAATTGGACAGCCTTCCTCCAGCTCGTCTAACACCTGGGCTTGGTTGGCTGCTGTTGGAGTCTTGTCAGTGATCTAAGTCAGTGGTTTTATTAGCGTGTGGTTTGTTGCTGTCTTATCCTTTTTCTAATTTCTTGGAGTTTGTTTTATTTTATTGTTTGGTATTCTGAATCCTGAATCTGATGCCATTAAGTTGCATCCTCCTGAGTTTTGATGTTTTAGGTCTGATTTAAAACTAAAAGTGGTTTTTTGTCTATATTAAATAGAATATTTTTTAAATTTCAGCACACTTGACTAGAACACTTCTTGATGATATGTATTCTGCAGCTCAACTTAAGGGATTAAAAGTTGGGAAATAGCGCACACAAGCTCATCAGCCTGTGACGTTCAGTCGTCCTTAGAGTCCTGGTGATGCTGGGCTAAAGAAGCACTGCATGGATGGCTTTCATGCTTGGCTAAAACGTAATTTTCACTCTTCTTCTTTTTTTAAACACATAACTTTTGAGTTGTAGTTCGACCCAGATGCACCAAGTCCACTTTTATTAAAATGATGTCACTTATTACTTATTGCTATGACATTTTATTGATTTAACAATTGCCTTTTTTCTTAAATTAGGCATATAAAGTCCAACTCCGATCATCTTTTGATCTATTTTAAAAGCATTCCCAGTGGTCTTTCAATTATGATTATGCCATTTTTAGCCCAAATGAAAAATAAAAGTTGTTTTCTAGGACATACTGTAGTTTCTGCAGAGCGGCACGAGTTCAATAGAAATTCACCTCTAAACTGGGGAACTTTTGGTGTGGAGTAAGCCTGCCCTCATTTCGCATCATCCTGTTTGTTTACAGTCTCTTCGGCTACCTTACAGCCCCTTACAACCTAGCACTGCTGCTGCAACAAAACATGACGAGCAATATCGAAGCTTTCCAGTTTTGAGCCAGATGCCAGCTCGAGGAAAACAGAGACGTAGATGAATCTAGTTGTCTATGCATCAGAATGGAGTGGAGCAGGGAATTTGTAGCTTCCGTGCAACGGCTACAAGCTTTTAGAAAATCATTTTTTTTTGTCTGTTCCTGATTCACAGCAAATTGAATAAATAAATACTAAGAAATGCAATCTTTAGCTTAATTTTCTCTATACATGTCCTCCATTGAAACAATGCCACAAGAACATGTTAAAAACACCAAAACTACCATTTTCATTAATCATAATCATAATAATCATAAATAAATAAATTTTTTTTAAAAATCACATTTTTGTCCTTTAAGTATGTTTTTTTTGTGTATAGATCTCAGATTTAAGCTAATCAGAGTTACAAGCATTCTCCTAACAAACCTGAGAAATTGAAACCCGGATTGTGAGCTCAAGTAATAATTGGACCACTTTGGTTTAAGTTTGATTCAGATTAAGTCAGCCCTGTCCAGTTCTGGTGAAAAAAGAGTAACATGAAAAACTCCTGTTTGAACTTTTGAAATTGTAAGAATTTCCCAATAGGAGAAAGAGGATTACAAAGTCATCAGCTTGAAACAAGAATGAAATTGGAGTTCTGTGCAGACAGGTAATGCCCTCTTCCTCATAGAGGTATAGATAGAGATGCTGAGAGGAGGCTGCATGGGCTGACTACATTCAGTGAAACTTTATGTTCAGATCTTTTCATTTTGCCTATTGTTATACTGCCTTGCATGAACACTTTTTGCAGCTCATCATCCCTTTCTGCAGAGACTTGCTATTGAAGCTAATGAATGGTTACAGTGTTGTGATTCGGAAGGACTAACTTTGGGAAACACTGAATTATAGCACTGTGTGATCCAGGTATCATGGTGTTCTAAATTCTTGTTTTCCTCTCAGGTCACATTCAAACTGTTTTCCAGCACAACAAAACAATCTAAAGCATGACTGTTTTGTTTTTCTGCAATTGTTGATAACAATTTCTCTTACTATATAATTTTATTGGATTTCTTTAATAATGTTAACATACTTTATTAGTCTAGAATATTATAAAATTAAAATAGTACTTTTTTTTTTTACAATAGAATATAAACATTTGTATTTTGTGAGGGTTTTGTATGTTTGCATCATTGATAAACATTAAAGTCCCACTTCAGCTAGTTGTTTTTTTATATTGTAAAATCATTAGCCTACCAATGGTCTTTAATTATTAATTATGCAGTTTTTAAAAATGTTTTCTGCAGTGCAACAAAGGCTCATTAGAAATTTGCCTCTGAGTTGTGGGCTATTTACGCTGAAGTTAGCCCTCGCTTATTTCCCAGCATTCCTATATTTACACTCTCTCCTGCTAGCTTATAGCATCTCACAAGCCCAAGCTAACACTAGCATAGCAACAAACATAACGAGCAATATCAGAGCTATCCAGCTGTACAGTTCTAAGTCAGATGGCATCTCAGACTAGAAAAACAAAGACGTTCATGGATCTATTTGTCTGTAAGTGGATGGATCTGAAATGCAGCAGAAAAGGGAGACTGCTGTGTCGAAAACCTGAGCTTTTTAAAAGGCCGCCTCTCATCTGCTCCTGATCCACCTCGAAATAAAAAAAGAGGTATTCAGTTTTAATCTTACATTCTTTTATATATGTCCAACATGTACAAGAGCATGCTCTAAACACCAAAAACACTATTTTCATGGGAGTAGGTCTTTAAATGATTCTGTTCAAAGCTGCGTTGTAGTAATTGTAAATTTGCAACCAAAAGTTATAGTCACCAAATTATTAATTATTATTACATCAGTAAGAAGACTCGATCTCCTCTATGATTAAAGGGAAGCGGCTGTGATTGATCCCTTTGAACTTCAGCTTTGACACATTTCCATTTCAGTATCATGGCAACCACAGGCGAAGCTTTTAGCGTTACAGGATTAAGATCAGTTTTTATGTCAGTCAAGACAGCTATTCATTACAGTGGCATCAAAACAAAGGAAATCACCAGCTCTGGAAAGTGTCTTATCTTTTCATTTTGCTGTTGAGCTCACTCTTTTTTATAATCACTCACATGAAGAAACATTGTGCCTTGTGTATGATCAGTAAAAATGTTAGGGACTTTATTTTGAGAGTGCTGTGGTCGTTTTGTGTCCTGGTGCAATTTGTTTACTGTTGCATTGTTGTCTTTCTTTATTATTTAAGGTCATTTAAATGTTATATTACTAATGGTGTAAATACATTCAGTTTTATCAAGAGTATTGAGTTTTTGTTTACTTCAATTGCGTTCATAGAACTTCCCATGCTTCGTCACAAGCATCACTTCAAAACAGCACTGAGAAAACAATGAAAGGCCACTGCGTGGAATGCAATGCTAAACACGGACCACCGGCTGTGAGAAAACAAACTATGATTACAGCAGAGAACAAAAGCCATCATGCTTGTTGTTGAACTGATATATATATATATATATGTATATAGTTTTCTGTCCAGAATAAATTTTAAGGTAAATAGAATTTCACTGCCAGGTTGACAGGTTTGTGAATCAGGAAAAACATGACCTTCTGGTCTTGTTTTAGTTTGGCATGCTTCTTGCAGAAAACATTCAGAACTCCTGGTGTCCGGAAAACTTGGATAGTCATGCAGGGCACAGAGGGCTCCACAACAGCACTCAAAAAGGCCTGTGTCAGCTTTTTCACATGGGAGGTTCATGGATGTGGTCAAGAAGGACATGAGAGTGGTTTGTGTACAACTGCCTTCCCACTGGATATGTGTGCAGCATTCAAGAACGGGCTGAATGTGGGTTTTTGAACGAGTGTTTTGCATGGTGTTCACACAAATCTGTCACTATCCCATGCTAGCACATGCACTCACAGTTGGAAGAGACTTGGTGTGATATGTCGAAGTGGTGCAAATCTTGTGAATCTTGCTCTGGGGTTTTTCTTTCACATCTCTATTCTGATACATGAATGACTTGGTGTCATGTCATTCCGGCCAGGCACAAACTGCTATTATTCTTTACTCCTTCAAGATTGATTTTTAAACAGTTCTCTGAGTCTTGGTCAAAGTTCTACTGGTTTCATTTTCAACGCACGTTCAATTGCGGTGCGTTCTGTACGCAGAGCCCGAAAATGGACTTGTAAACTTGCGTGGCAACGCTTGAACGCGAGAGTTTTGGAAGTGGGAGCCCGAAAGATTTGTCATTGGAGGCGGTTGCTTGAAGGAGCTTTTCCTAGCCCTGTGTGAATGGAACTTGAGAGATGGAGTTGGATGATTTCCTGTGGAGATCCTATAAAAAGAGCCACTGAAAAGAGAAAGATTATTTTTGTGCTGCCAAGGTGCAACAACACAACTTTTTGGATAAATCTATATTCTCAAGAAGTACAGTTATTGTTGCACAGAATGGCAAAATATCTCCTTCTTCCCGAAGACTGTTCTTATCAGGCAGCAGTGGATGCACTTTATTTTTCCTCAATCTTATTATTATTTAGTTTTGTTTCTTCATACTACTTTAAAGGAAACAGGTATGTGAACATAGCCTAAAATGAAGTTTTAACAAAGATGCTTTCTGAAAAATGCTCAAATTAGCCAGGAGTCAGCTGAAAAAAACTTGATGACGGTGCATGTCTTCTTTTTTTTTTTTTTTTACCAAACAGTCCTAAACAATTTAACATGGGTTTCAATTAGGAGTAAAGGGTGCTTTGTCATGCTGTATTTTCTGCACTACAAGAAGCACTTAAAAGCCTTACTTTTTTGTTAATAAAAATGACAGTGTGTCTTATTTTCTGGAACACCTTATATATGGATTAAATTTGGTTGTCTTTACTGATGTCAAAGCAGCTTTAAGAGGTGCACAGCGCTCTGTCATTCTGTTTTTTTCACAAGTTGCAAACAAAGTTGGGTGTTATTGTAAATACGCTAACGCGGCTAATGGGTTGCAGTGTTTTTTTTACATGTTACCAACAAGGTTGGGAGTTAGCATAGTCAGAGTAACGCTTGTTTTAGCGGTAGCGGTCTGTTTTTACGTGTTGCAAGCAAGGTTGGGAGTTACAGGTATTGCAATTACACTAATGCAGCTAGCGCGTAGCTAATGTGTAACTGACTGACTGATGAACTTATCTCTTGACTCTTTTGTCTCGCTAAATGCACATTAATGTTTGGTGTGGCATATATTTGACACAAGTTCGAATGCTATTCACTGACGGAGCGCCTTATGATCCGATGCACCCGAGAGTGTGGAAAATACAGTACCACAGTTTTAGATTTAGAAACATAAAATATGAGTTGATGTAAAACTTAATGATTTCTGTTTTTTCTACCAAGCTAGTTGTGGGTAAGACAATTTTTGTCATAGATGAACACAAGCCAGTGGCATTGCCTATAAGCAGCAATGTTGGTAGTTTCCTCTTTGAATGAAGAAGCAGCTCCAAAGCAAACTTCTGCTTGCATATTTTTTATTCATTACACAGTAGATCACACGTGTTTTATGTAAATATCCTTGCAGAGCATACTGAGATTAAGCATAGATAGCTTTATAACAGCATTATGTGGCTTTTTTTAAAAGTAGAATTAAAGTTAGGGTTGTGTATTAATATATTATTATTCTTACTGCACTTCTTTCACCAACATTGCAGCTTTCTCCTTTCCTTGTCCTTTTGTCATTCATCTCCTTCTTTTCATCTTTGGTCCTTTTTTCCATCAACATCTATTCCCTCAGCCTTGAAAAGGAACAAGAGTTTTCTCCTCTACCTTTTCACCTTCTGTTCACCTTCCGTCTATTCATCAGGTCCATTTTCGGGCTTCTATCACCTCTTTCCTTTTCAGCAGAAGTGAACAGAATCGTTAGTGAAAGAAAAAAGTGATGAACACAGGCAGTGATGAGGAAATGAATGAGCAGGGCAAGGTCAAACGGTACCTGTTTTGAATGGCTGTCTCTTCCTTTTTGTGTGCTGCTTTCAGTGCAGCACAGTTTTCCAAGTAAGGGAAATTGATTGGAATATGCGTCTCAGGCACTTTTTAAAAGATGTTTTCAAATCAAATGAAAGAAGTAATCTCTTGTCTAAGTTTCCTTAAAAGCAACATGACAGTGCTACTGACAGCTGTTCTTAAGAACATTGCAAAAAGAATTAGATCGGGGCAATTAAGCAATCAGTTCTGGCTAAAAAAAAAGGAATGCTGCTTTCTGCCAAAAGATGGCTGCTCTTTAAGACAAATGACAAATGTTATGCAAAAACCATAAAATTCTGAATGGCTTAATTGGTTTTTTGTCACAGTAAAACAGCAGTTTTCATCAAGTCAACCTTTATTTAATCAAAAAGCATTAATCTATGAATTATTTCTCAAATTTCCCCAAAAGTTTTGTCTTTTAAATGCTTCTAATTTCGATAAAAATATATTTTTACACACTCTTCAAATAAATTACTGATTTTTTACACTTCTGTACATCTGAAAGAAAAATGGAACAATTGAATAGTGGGAGATGAAAAGCATATGGTAAAATTAGCTCCATTATGTTGATTACAGCTGGAGGAGCACTGACACTTTCATTATCAGATTCAGAGTGTGTCTGTGTCTGTGTGTGTGTGTGTGTGTGTGTGTGTGTGTGTGTGTGTGTTTGTGTGGTGTGTTGCAGGATTTCTAAGAGGTTATGACTTAAACGTCAGGAAACCAGAACCATGATGGTGTAAAGCTGCTTGAACGTGAAATGCTGCTTTAGTGTATTTTGTTGAGAAGCAGAGGCTCAAGAAGACAAACACTGCAACAAAAAGCATCAGCATCTCAGATCAAACCTCTTTTTGGAAACAGTTTATGCATAGTTGATGTATGGCAGCTTGACAGTTCAAAAAGTCTGTTTATCTCTGTTAAGTCTGGCCTCTTTTCAGCTCTGTCCATGTCTGCAAATTATTTATAGGGAGTGCAGGGAGGGAGAGAGTCCGCAGGAAAACTGCTTTGACCTTGAGCTGGCTGCCACAGGTTTGTCGTTGAGGTGAAATTCAATTAGATGAGGAGACCAATTACTAATTCTGTGACTGATTTGTTCCAGACTGTTTCTCAAGTGAATACTGGAGGCTTTTCCGAAGCAATTTTGCACTACAAGCTGGAAATCGTGTGCAGCATCTCAGTTTAGAATAACCTAAGGTACCACACTGATGCAAATTTGATGCAAATGCAGAGTTGTTGAAGTCATTTTCTAAATGACTCAGTGATGCCCCACAATGTGAAATCTACCATCAGTCTCTTTTAATTAACCATTAAAATCTTCCTATCTTTATTTTTAAACGACAAAATGTGAAAAGTGGATATATTTAACACGAACCAGATGTAGTTTGCATGATGTTCAGACTTTGGTCTCCTTGATATTTTTAACCCCATATTTACAAGCCTTTCATGTGAGACTTTTTGCTTTAAAAAACTCCAGCTGTGGCACTACAACAGCATTTAATAGACCCTTTTCACAGTGACGTCAGACAAAATGGCGACATCTCTGCAACTGTGTAATGTTACTTCCGGTTTATGGGTCTAGACAGGCAAAGCTGACAACTGAACGCTGTTTAACACAATTCTGTATAAATAATACAAGGTAACCTCAACGATTGAATTGGAAAATGTGTACATTATTTATTTTATAAATGTCCAACCTAATTATTTGTTTTCTTCTCTTAGAATGGTCACAAATCAAAATACAAATATACAGACTGTTTTTTTCCCTGACTTTGTTATTCACTCTGTTTGTTTAGTCTGTCAATTGACCCTGTACACTGTTGCTGCAACAATCAAATTTCCCAGGCTGGGATCATTAAGGTATCTTTATCTTATCTTTAAACCGTGATTAATCACAAGCAAATGACAATGTTTTGTACTTAACCTAACATAATAATGTTATGTCTAGTGTCATAATCATTATGTACCTTCATCTTGTCATATGATTTATTGAAGCTTAGGAATTCTTATGACTTGAATCTGTGTTGGTAAGGTATAAAGTTTTTTGTTCTATAACACATAATTCACACGTATTTTATTTTTCTCCAGTGATTTTCCTTGTAGTTAAAAGTCTGTATGAGTGAGGTTTGTCTAAAAACTTGATTTTCTGTTATTGTCCTTCCTAATTTCCTTGTAGCTTTGTTTTCTGTCTTTTTCTTTACCCTGTTTTGTTAACAGCATTTGTTTGCCCTGGTTTCTTAAAGTCTTTAAGCTGTTCATTTCCATGTCTGATCCCGTGATACTTCTTGGCAGTCTTGGAGTTTCTTTTTATTGGTCTGTTTAAACGTTGATTAAGCGGCTGTGGTTCAGCCTTCTGCTTTTTAATGAAGACGGTTGTCTGGCAGCCACCAGAGAGCCTCACACATGCGTCCCCCACACTCCCCCAACATGTGATGACGCTCGCAGACTGAAATAGAAACCTTTAAGGGAAAGCCAACAAAGACAGGCACAACAGGTGACAGTGGATGTGGGGGAGTTCGTGACGGCCGTGACCCCTTTTTCAGAATTGTTCATTGCAAAATAAAGGTTCTACTAAAAATCATAATTGAGAGTTACATTAAGAATTCATTTTCACTTCAGCTACTTTCATTTATATCAAATGGTTTTCATTTGATGTCATTTTTTTTGGAAATCTGCCTGCAATGAATCAGTTGAACCATCAGATCTGTTGGTGCACATCTTTTCAAAGGTTGATGCAGAACAATCCGCTCCTCTGAGGTTCGTCATTTATCCTCCTGTCTGATTAACCTCGTTGGGGATGAGCGGCACACAGTCACATGAGCACCTCTTTAATCTTTTTAATTTTTAGGTTTAAATAGTTTTTCACAAGAAGCAAAAGAACTGATGCATCACGGTGTCGACTACTGAGTTTGCACTGCTCTGCCGCAACGGAGAAAAGTGAAGAAACAAAGCATCAGTTCAGAGGGAAAATTCTCAAAATGATCAAATTCACCAAACAGGTTCAAGGAAACTATAAAATAATAATTTTTTTACTGTTGTGATAAACTACGGAATAACATATTCCAACATGCATTGATGTGGCCAATATTTTTTAGGTTGCTCAGAAAAGTGTTCCTGTTTTTTTATGTGTTAAATTAGAATGGATTGGACCAAATGTGTTTTTTTTGTTTGTTTGTTTCTTAATTGTTTAAAATTGAAAAAAAATTACCACTCATTGGTGTAAAAGTAAAGGTTTGGACATCTGTTATAATAAGAAAACTTCATAAAGCCACTTTTTTAGTTGTATTTTGACCTTTTACTTTATCACAATGTCAGGAATCGAAATGAAAATACCTCAAGATTTAGTTTTTCACCGCAATTATTAGGTTAGATTAAAAATAGATGATTTAAATTAATTAATTACAGCTCATAAGTAATTAATGGAACAAAAAAAATCTGTTGCATGACAGCCCTATGAAGAATTCCAGCAACTGGTTTGTCATTAGGCTGAAACATCACTAATTTTCAGATTAGTGCACTCATCCAAGAGTTTAACTACACTTTGATTTTCATTTAAGTTAGTATTGACCTGTGACCTGCTAAAATAAACGAACAATAGATGTCAAATCAAGCCGTCTTCAATTCAATTCCTTTTTCCAGACCTTGCAGGGGACTTCAGGGTAGCTGCACCCTCAGGATCAAGAGGATGGGACGTTTAAAATGAGTTGTTGTTGTTGTTTTTTTTCAGGATGAATGACAGCTGCTAAGCTTGATAAAGTGAAAGAGGCACAGGACACATCCTTGTGCAGGAGGAGGCGGGGAGAGGAAAAGCAATATGCTTTAATGCTTTTGAATACCTACAAGCTTCTCGAGCTTCAGGTGGTGGGTAAAATGCTTGATGGATTTTTCCTTGGATAACTCTTTCATTGCCTGTGAGAGAAAATGCTTTAGATTACTTGAGATGACTCACACAGGAAAACAGCTGAAGAGCCTGGATAAGTGATCTGTGCTTTTAGCATCATGGCAGATTATAGTTCTGCTAGCTTATGTCTTTTTCCTTTTTGTCTGGCTCGTTTCTCCTCACTTCACTTTTCTGTGTGTTGGAGGAAAAGATTGTGGAAATAAATAGAGGCTGCAGTGAGTGGGAGAAGAGAATCAGGGAGGATTTCGCTGTATTAACTAACGCTATAGCTAAAGGCTATACTACTTTATAAACTGGATTGACAATATTTAATGTATCAAACAGGTTCAGGTCATTGGTGTCAATCGGTGCCATAAATTAAACTATGAAAAAAAGCAATTGAAACTAAAATGTTTTTGGTCTGATCTGTGCTTGGGGATGGGAACAAAATGAAAAAAGGGATTCAGTCTGCAGTAGCTGTGGGTGATTAATGGTACGTGTTTGTCAGTTTTGATGTTTGCTTAAGCTGGTGCATGATTGTCCGCTTGCAGCATCAGATGTGAGGTTCTGCATGAGTTTCACAAATCAGAAACCATTTAAAAAATATAGTCTTTGAATTTTGTGCACGAACACTTGAATAAACCCAACTTAAATGAAGTGCTGCATGCAAATTAAGGAGAAAACATGCAAAAAAATACATATTTATACCTTGATTCTAATTTTTTTTAAGATGTCAAATGCTCTCAGGTGGGAAGAGGAGACTTCAGTTGCTACGGCATCACTTGCTGAGTTTTACTTTGAAGTTGCTGTGGCACACTGATGATACAAGGTTACAGTTAGTTGTGCCACACCCAAAATGATAGCATCACTTTCCTGTTCCCATGGAAACAGGACAAGAATAAGTATCAGAAGCAGGTGATAAAAGGTGAAGTAATTCTTTTAGAATAACCCAGTTCGGTTTTCTTCCTCTCCACACTCGGTTCTTCCTCTTCTAAAGCTCTTTTTTTTTTTTTTTACACACTCTCAGTCTTGTCCATCAGCTACTTCCCCGACCTCAGTGCAGATAATGAGAGGCTACAGTTGCTATGGAGATAGCCAACACGTTTTCATTACTGAAATGTAGTTAACATCTCTCCACACTGTCTCTCTTCTGAGCAGATGGCAAAGTCCACAAATATCATCACTTATTTTCAGCCTCCTGCAGGTCACAGTCAGTGATTACGCTCTTATAATATCCCAGGTAACTGCTGTTCTAACAGTCACAACGGGTGATTTACCGGAGTGCTTGTTCTTGCACGGATGTAATTCAGATAAAGCAAAACTAAAGCAAAAGACGGAATTTTTTACTTCCCATCAATAGTTTTCTCACAAATTGAATACATTAAAGTAAGTTGAATCCTCAGAATCAATGCAATGATCCTCTTCAAGAAGGAAAACATTAAATATTAATGTCAGCATTTTTTTGTACACAGAGCAGAGTTGATGTAACTCTGTTGCAAGATCCTTTTTGGTACTAAAAGTCCCACTCTGATCATCTTTTGATCTATTTTAAAAGCGTTTCGAGCGGTCCTTTAGTTATGATTTTGCTGTTTTTAGCCAAAATCCAAAAAACCTGTGCTGTATTCTAGGACATAGATATGCGGAACGGCAGAAGTTCATCAGAAATTCGCCTGCAGCTTACAGCCCCTCACAACTCCAACCTAACATTAACGGTTCAACAAAATTGGCGAGCAATATCGAAGATCCAGATGTACAGTTTTGAGCCAGATGCAGAGACTGGGGGGGGATTCCCAAAAAGGCATTTTAGATTTTAAATAAATAAAAGATGTACCAGAAAAAAAAAATTCTGTATTTCATTTTGTGGGGCAAGACTATGGAACAGTATAGCTGACAAAATCAAAAAGAGTCCCATAATAAGGCAATTTAAATTTCAAAGAACAAAATTCTTTAATGACTATAAATGCATAAATAAATGAAAATATGTATGTACAAATATATGTACATATGTGTAAGTGTACATACAGGGGTTGGACAAAATAAACTGCCTCAGTTGTTCTAAAAGTGAGCTGGAAGCATCAGATTCACACTGATTTGAATAAAGAAATACTCAGAAATGCAGTTTAAGCTTAATTTTGTTTGCATATAGAGAAAAAAATCACTACAAGAACATGTTAAAACCACCAAAAACCTAATTTTCATTGGAGTGGGTCTTTAACGTCCGGTGTAAAGTTATGGAAAAATAGCATAAGAGGAGTTGCAGAGTGTTCTCTTAAGCATTGACAAGACAATTAACAAGACTAATTGGAGAGGAAATCAGCAGGTGTTAAACATCATCATTCACCTCGTACAACACCTCCAATCAATACTTAACAATTGAAAGAGTCACTGCCCTCCTAACAAGTATTCTATTATCATTATGCACAGCATTTTCCCTTTATTTGAATATCAAAATGCACAGTCGAGGAGTGCAAAAGACAATTCTGGTCCTATTTGACGATACTGTCGAGCAGATTTTGCACCAGCTCAGAGAAGAGAACTGATTGTGTTTGAAGTTCTACCATACTCGTCCCTAGGGGAGTCAGTTGGGGTCTGTGGAGTGGTGGAAAATGCATGGTGTGCCCTCAGTCAGCAGGAGACAGATCGTCCCTGCTCCACCTTCCTTGTAATTGGGATATTTGAAAGAGAAAAATGTGCCCTACATTTCCATCAACTATCGCAGCTTTCTACAAAGGCTCTCTAGCTGAAATGAGAGTATCTTTTCTTCTCCTCCGCCTGCTGAGAAGAAAGAAGTGGGATGAAGTGCACCTGGACTGCTGCTGCTGTTAAGTGCAAGTTTTACAGGCTTTGAGGCTTTTTTTTGTTACAGTACAATTTTTCTTGTAAATCTAGCAAAAAACCTCAATCTGTAATTGCCAAAATTTTAATGACCTCATCTGTTCTAACTGTGGGTGTTAACAAAAGAACTGGACAAGGATGACGTCAAAGAGAAAAATCTGTACGAGTCTGTCAAATAGAAATATGACTTCTTGCAGGACAAAATAAACTGCTGTTATGAAGCTGAACAGAAATAAGATTCTGCTCCAGTCCATGTCTTATCAGTGCAGTTTGTAAAGGATGTGCACTTTATTTTGGAAAGAATAACAGTGTTTTTTTTTCATTGTTAGCTCCATGTGCTTCCAGACATCATACAAACCTGTCTTCTGCAACACTTTCCTGTTTTTTTTATCCAATACCACCGTTTTAACAGATGTCTCCACAAAGATTTACAGGTGTCCCTCTCTAAATTTTAAATGAAAAAATATGTCAAAAATGACGGAGAAAGAGGATTATTTTAGTAAAAATGTTTTAAAACTTCTTTTTTTTTTTTGCATTTATAAGATTTTGATTAATTTAAACACTCAAAATGGAAACAAAATTCACCACGACATCACAGCACCTGCATAGACGCCCTTGCCGCCAATTTAGGAGTCAGATTGTTGGAGTCAAACAGAGAGTCACTGCAATGAATTTTTGTTGTGTCTATCTTTTGATGCAATGAGGATCAATAGCATTAAAATTGCAATAATGATTTATCAGCCACGTGGTGCGGGTGAGGACAACGGAGACTGACAGAGAAACAAACTCAGCTCAGGACCATTCAGGCTCTGCAGAAACCCGTGAAGCTGTGTCTTTCGGCAAAAGTTTGCGTGTTTAGTCCTGTTGTTCGATCACCGTTACAAACAAACCCCCAAAAAAGGGTTGGCTCCAGCCGCCACCCTTTCAAAAGCAATAGATTGCCACAGGCAACGGATTTAAAACCAACCATTTAAAACCATTTAAACCAAAAGGCTAATCATCTCTAAATATGTACCACTTTTAAGACGAATACAAGGTCGAACTATCTACCTCACATAAAATGTTCACTACAGTCTGTTGGCACCCTTCCTGTTTGACTGCACAGTTGTCTTCATCCAATAGAAATGGGTAAAATGAGACGCTTGAACTTTTGAGTTATCCTGTTGTGACAACCAACAGCAATGCATGTTCACGATGAAGAGGTATGGTGGCTCTTAAACAGTCGTTGATTTTGAATGTTTCACAACAATAAATTCATCATGTTGTAACTATGTAATAACACTAAGTAATACAATGTACAATAGAGCTCTATAAAGAAACCATGTATTATTTATAACATTTGGTGACATCAAATGATTTTGAGCCAATATTCATAAGAAAGAGTTGCTTTACAGTTACAGTTTTGCAATGAACCAATTTCATTATTATTAACCTTACACGTAAGGAAAAACTTGACAAAAACAAAAGTATGTTTAGTTCCAAAGCGAGTGCCTTTTTATATTGTGTTTGAGATACACTGTAACACCACTCAGTAAAAAAGGACAAAAAAAAGGCTTAAAAATTACTTATAATGTCACTATTTGGGGAGGAATGTTGTTTAAAATTTCGACAAATCTCATAATATTGGCTTTTTTTTTTTTTTTTTTTTTTTACAATGGAACAGAAGTACTTTTAGAAATAAGAATGTATAATCTGCTTGCAAAAATTCCTTTTGAATCCCATCATTTTGAATTATAAACGTCTTTACACTGTCTGAGATCCATGTTGGCACACATAAACACTACCTGTTAAAATATTAATCAAATTTGAAGTGTGTCTTGTTCTGTTCTGTTGTGTCTTGTCTAATTTCAACGTCTGATAATCAAAAAAAGCTCATAAAAGGTTTCGGATCAATTCAACCTTTATCTGATGTAACTCCAATTGCTTAACATTGAAACATTTTGTAATTTTAAAAACCAAGAGCAAGTCAAAATGTTTACATTAACTGTTTTCTTAGAAAGCAATTCCTCAGGTTGATACTTTCTACAATTTAATAAATAACTTTTTTTATGTTTTGTGCATGTCATTCCTTGAAAACATTACTTTTTATGGAAATATTAAATTACAAAGTCCATTTTATGTGTGAGGGGAATCATCCTGTTATATGCAGGCGTCATCTGACTTGAACAAGAAAAATATCTCAAAATAAAGAGATACATCTTTTAAATACATGGTTCCTTTTCAGCTAAAACCATAAATCAGGCCTCCTCAAACATTAACGTTTGCTTTGTGCCTGGTTGCACTCAGCTCTGTGTTGTTTTTAGACGAGTCTTTTTGTCCAAGTAAACATCTCTGCAGTTTTTCACTTTTTTTTCCCCTGCATGACAAAAACAAGTTTCTGCTTTTACTACTCGTCTAAAAATACACGGGTGAGAGGCGTGAGATGTTGTGAGTATCGCGAGAGTCGACGAGACGTGTGTGGTGAGTAAACTTGGCGGCGCGAAAAGCGGTTGAACAAACATTTCCGTCTGCTTTTCTTTTTCCGCCATATAAGTCATAATTATAACAATATTCATTAAACCTCTAAAAAGATTATTAGGTTCTTGACAGCCTGGAGGACCTGGAGAGCTTCATAGACGAGTGTTATAATACCTTCGTCATGGGGAAGACAAACACCACCACTCCTTCCTCCAAACGCGGCCGTCCTGAAGACTCTCCCGGGGCCGCCTCTTCTCCAGGCAGCGGCATCAGTGAAATCCTGGAGTCCATAGATAAAAAGCTCTCCAGCCTTGATTGCCGCCTGAACCTGCTGGAGATTCTCCATAAAGAGTTCCAAGGCCTGCGAGAGTCCCTGGAGTTCAGCCAGCAGCAGGTGCAGGAGCTCGCAGCGGAGAACCAGGCCCTCAGAGAGACCGTCCAGACTCTGAGCAGCGACACCGCTCGTCTCTCTGAGGAGAACCGCTCCATCAAGGAAACCCTCCTGGATCTTCAGGCGAGGAGCATGAGGGACAACCTGGTCATCTCTGGGATTCCAGAGGAGGCGGGAGAAGACCCGGAGGCCACGGTGAAGTCCTTCATGGAGGTCCAGTTGAAGCTCCCCAAGGAGGAGGTCCAGAAGATCTCCTTCCATAGAGTGCACCGACTCGGAGGAAGGAGGTCTGATAACCAGCGTCCGAGACCCATAGTGGCTAAATTCGAGCATTACAAACAGAAGGAGCTGGTGAGGAGCCGCGGCCGGGAGCTGAAGGGAACACACTTCAGTGTCAACGACCAGTTCCCGGCGGAGATCCTCCGGCGCAGGAAGATCCTTTTCCCGCTGAGGAGGAAGCACCTCACCGCCGGGTCTCGAGCGGTTGTCTCAGTGGACAAACTCTTCATTGATGGACGGTTCTTTCGGGACCCCGAGATCACCCCGTGGCTGCGCTGAAGACCCTCAGATGCTGCGATCTGAACCTCCATAATGCGCTGATGAAACCGACTAAACTGATTTAAATTAATGGAAAATCAGCTCATCAATCATCCACACCAACATCTCGTCAAATCAGTTATTTCTCTCCTCTCTCATGTTTATGTTGTTTTGTTGTGTTTGTTTTTTCTTTTCTCTTTTCCTCTTTTTATTCCCCCCCTCTTCCCCCCTCCTCCTCCTCATATTTAAATCAACTAAAGGCAACACATCCCTGGTAAGTACCCATTTACTCATGCACGAGACATGCGCGCGCACGTACACGCGATCCCGCACGCACTCGCCGACATACCGCAAACACCTCACATAGGCTCATATAGGACACATACAACAAGCAACTCACACAGCCAGGAAACATTCACGCGCACAAGCACACAGCGCTCCTCTGCGCATTGGTCAGCGGGCACGCGCACAGGACTCACAGACGCACGCGCATTACTTAGCATAACACTCTCTCAGTCAGTGTAGTCATGTCCAGTCTGAACATCTTTAGCTGGAATGTGCGTGGACTTGGCTCTGGGCCAAAGAGGCTGAAAGTTTTCAATCATCTGAATGATCTAAAAGCAGATCTAGTTTTACTGCAGGAGACCCACTTATCCAGATCAGCTGATCATCTCCTGTGCTGCTCACAATTCCCATTCATCTACTCAGCTAGTTACAACTCCAAACAAAGAGGAGTTGCTATTTTGATTAATAAAAATATGACTTTTACTCATAAGAACACAATTGTTGATCCAGAAGGCAGATTTGTAATTATTAACATATCATTTCAGAATAAAGATTTTTGTATAGCCAGTATCTATGGTCCCAATGCTGATGAATCCTCCTTCTTTCACAGATTCTTCACCTCACTTTCGGTTCACGCTGACTCCACAATAATTATAGGAGGAGACCTCAACTTGGTCCTTGATCCTGAACTTGACAGACTCAGCACAGCAGGACACCAGCGCACATGGCGTTCTGCAAGTATTTTGAAGCAGTACATGGATGAGTTGGGTCTCTGCGACGCTTGGCGCTCATGTCATCCAAACACTAAAGGGTTCACTTTCTTTTCTCCAGTTCACCACTCACAGTCTCGCTTAGACTACTTATTAGTCAGTAATTCTCTTTTAAAAGATATCAAGGATTCCAACATTCATCCAATTATCATTAGTGATCATGCACCAGTTTCTGTAAATATTTCTAGAGATATTCCCACACCTTCAGGCTTAACCTGGAGGTTTAACACTTCTCTGTTAAAAGATCAAGAGTTTATTCAATTCTTTAAAAAAGAGTGGGCAACCTTCTTAGAATGTAATGATACTCCGGATATTTCACCATGTGTTCTTTGGGAAACAGCAAAAGCAGTGATGAGAGGAAAAATTATTTCTTATTAAACAAATAAAAAAACACAAAGAGAAAGCATATTTATTAGAAATAGAAAATAAAATCAAAGATCTAGAGGCTGCTTATGCTGCTTCTGCACAAGAACACATTCTGGGAGATCAGAAAAATTTAAAGCTTCAGTTAAATTACATCATCAATAAACAAACACAATTCCAAATACAAAAACTTCAACTCGAAAATTTTGATAACTCAAACAAATCGGGTAAATTTTTAGCTAATCAGCTTAAAATTAATAAAGAAAAATCAACAATTACCTCTATTATGGACCACACAGGAACTGTCACTCACGACCCGTTTAAAATCAATAAAACGTTTAAAGATTTTTATAAAAACCTATACACATCACAGGTCAATCCATCAGAACAAAGTATTAACTCATTTCTTAATAATGTAACTCTACCCAGATTAAATGAGGATCAAAGCTCAAACTTAGACTCTCCGCTCTCATTGGCTGAACTTCATGAAGCTCTGTTACTGATGCCCAACAACAAAGCTCCAGGGCCTGATGGCTTTCCTGCTGAGTTTTATAAAGAATTCTGGGAACAGCTGGCACAAACTTTTTATAAAATGGTTACTTTTATCAAGGAAAGCCAATCAATGCCACCTCACATGAATTCAGCTAACATAATCCTCCTTCTCAAATCAGGAGACGGTTGTTTCATCATCGGGGGTCAGTTTGGTAACTGTCCCCGACCTTCCCTCCTTCCTCATACGACCACTTATTAGGTTGGAGGGGGGGGGGCGTGCTTGCGGAATACCTCGAGGGGCCGAGCCACTTGGCAGTGGTCCACCCCTCCCATGGTCTCCGCACAGTTTCGCCCCCTTCTCCTGGTTTTAAATGCACCTTAGACACGTAGGATCCTTGGTGGGGGGTGCTAGGACATCACTGCCAGCAAGCAGGAGATGTCCTCTCAGTGCTCTACCCTCCAATTTTAACTGCACCGTAGACATTTAGGGCTCCTTGGTGAGAGGGTGATTGGACATCCCTGTAAGCAATCAGGAGATGTCCTCAGTGCCCTGCTCGCCAATTTTAACTGCACCCTTTATTACACACACCCATCAATCACAAGAAACACACCTCAACACACACACAAATACATTACACAAGGAAGGTGGGACTACTGATCTTCTGTCCCCTACCCCATCCCTGGTGGAGGGAACAGGGCCTTCAGCAGCGGTGGCCTTGTCTCCTGGGGGGTCGGCCTCCTGGGCCCGGCGGCCCCCTCCCCATGCTGGGAGAGGGATCCCTTTGTCCTCTGGCAAGTCCATGAGCGGGGGATCATATTCCATCTGAGCCTGGAGGGTGTCTGTGTCCTTGTGGTGCGGGTTCTGGCCCTTACCCTCGGGTGCCGAGCCCCTTCTGGGTCACAAGAGCCTGGTCAGGCAATGTACACCTTCGGGGACCCCCACTTCTCTTGGTCATCCCTTTTCTAGATGGGGGTAGCTGACCCCCATCGTGCTCTCTTCTGGATCTCCGCAGCTGCCTGGAGCTTTGGAGCGGGTCTCCCGTGGGGGGCCCGGGCTCGTACCCGGGGCTGGGGTGGGGGGATGCCCAGAACTCCTGGGTGGTGGTGGGCGGCTTGTCTGGGGTGGTGGGGGGGGCTGCTCTCCTGACTGGGCTCTGCGCTTCCGTACCTCACTGCGCTCGGGTGTTGGGGGCCCGTGTGGCTGTCCTGCGGGCCCTGGTCTGGGTGCTTGGCCGGGCTGCCTGGCGGGTGGATCTCCTCCATTGACCCCACAGTATGGGTGCAGGGGCGGGCCCTGGTCGGTGCTGCCGCCTTGGCGGGTGTCTTGGTGTGGGGATGGCTGGGGGTTCTCCCTCCTTTTTTGTGCATTCCATCATCCACTTCAGCTTAACATAACATTCACCTGAGCACAGGCGTCAGCTCACCTTTACACCTTCGAGTGACAGAATGTAATGCTTTACATGTATTGGTTGGTATGCAGAAGTGTGCGTGTGAACTGGATGTGGACAAGTTTGTGAACACTCTTGGAGCCGGCAGGTATGTAACAGCTGAGTGTGTGGACAGGCCGTGCCCATTTTAGACCAACATTCACTATTGCAATGGGTATAAGCTCCAGCATTTTGTTGCTTGTAGATTAACAACTCTACCTTCCCTTCACAGTAGTCCTTCTCTAACTTCTATAATCCACCATCTCTCTTTCCCCCCTCCACCCCCCAACTCTCTCCTTTTCCCCCTTTCCTTTTCCGTCCGGTCCAACAAAAAAGACACACACAAAAAAAAAAATCAATATTAATAAAGTTTGGTTTAAATTACAAAAGGGGCTTATACCAACATACATTTAGTGTTCGCTATGATTTATAACCCCCGATTGTAAGAGTAAAATCTGTCTAATACAAGAGGCTCTCAGCTCATATCTGTTTGCTCAGCTGTTGGACAGGACAAGTTTAAAAAAATAATAAAAATAAAAAAAAATACACGCCTCTGTATGTTCAAGATGGAATAATTGCTCCCCACTATGTCACAAAGTGGTTCACCTCGACCCCATACAGAGCTTTATCTGCTGCTGACACACCCTTCAACTGCAAGTGACAGGACCCCGAGTGAGCATACAGTCCCCTGCGGTGCTTCTTTTCTGCTGTCCGCCCTCTCAGCCGCACAACTTCTCAATCTCACCAACTGCAGTCTGTCAGCTAGTCACTGATCCAGAAATTTGATCCAGAAATTTAAACAGAGTTTAAAAGATCATAAATTGCAAGAAAAAGATGATGATATTGTAATTGCTGTGATTAACATGTTTTAACAGTTATTATTTTTGAAAAAAATGTGGTTTAGTAATTTCTTGGTGGATGAATTGCAAAAAAACCATTTAATATTTTAGCATCTGCAACCGATTTTTGCTCATGTGTATTTCCTGCAAAGATCCAATGTCTCTAATGAAGGCTCAGACTTCAGAGAAAAAAAAAAGACTCAAACATGAACAGATCAGATCTGAAATGTCTTGGCTAATTTCTTTCTGGTGCAGATTGGAATGACACAAATAAAAGATCAGATACAAATGTAATCAGGCTCTGAGAAGAGGAGAAATCAATGGACACACTTGACACGTTTCATGAAAAGGAATGAGTGATGTAGGTCTGTTTTGGTGCACCGGATTGCTTTGCCACTGTGATGTTAAACTGTGCTGTGAGCTCCAGGGGGGTGGGGGTGGGGGGTGTTGAGCATCATCAGACCAAGCAAACTAAAAGGGTGGAGGGGAATGTAAGAGAAGAGACCTTTCAGAAGATTATATCAGATCTGAGGAGAGTCATCTATTTCGCTGCCGCTCTCATCTGCTCTCCACTGCCTTGTGTTTCAGACGGATTCCGAGCGGGCAGAAGAGGCAGCTAACTTGACCTCTCTTCAATTTTCAGCCCAGTAACGCATTGATTTGCTGCTTATTTGCATGCATGCATGCTATCCCTCCATTCAGACCTAAAATCTACTCTCTTGTTTTATTCAAAAGACGTCGTTCTCACCAAAAAAAGGAAAAAAAAATTGATACATTCAGGAAAATCTTTTTTTTTTTTTTTTAAGATTTCCAAATCCTTGGTTGCCTTTCATAAATTCTGCATACACAAAAACTCACAATGTCACCATAAAGTCAGTCATATAAGAGAAATTCTGACCTTGGAAAGGCAGGATGTGGGCAGCAATATGAGTCTAAGAATAGAAGGCATAATTGTTATGTATGACAAGTAGGCACTGTGTCGGGGAAATCATCTAATGGCATTTTGAAATGAGGTAATAAGTGAATAGGAATTTTTACCTTTGGCCAGTTAAAAGGTAAAAAGAAAAAAGTGGATTGATAGGCTATTATTCTTAAGCGTAAAGGTGCTGGTGAGAGTATTTTGGTTGGGAATCGCTTCACATTGTAACCTTTCACGTTGACGCCATGTAAAAAATATAATCTTGCATGTATCCTATGATTGTAGATCTTTATAGAAATACACAAAGATTTAAAAGTATGAAGAAAATTAATCAAATATAAGAAAAACATTTGATTTTCTCATTGAGAATCCGTCTTTTAAGCCCAGCTTTTTTTTTTACTTTTAGTTCAAACTCACTGTAGCATTTGGTGAGACTCTTTTTAACCAATATCATGCGAGTTCCTGCTGGTGCTGCAAATCCCCAGACTCAACTGTTGCAAACCAAATAAAGGGATTTCCGGAAATGTTTCCTTTAGGATCAAGACTTTTGTCTATTTTTTATTTCCAAACACACATTCTAATACTTTTACCAAACCGATTTGTGCAGTGACTTTGTTGTTTGCTCATTTGTAAGCCTTCTTTCTACAATTTGATCCCTGAAAAGAAGAATTAAAGAGTAAAGCTACTTGACGTTACTTTCTGTATAGTTTTTAAACTATTCTTTTACTGTTTTGCATCAGGAATGCTTGATGTGAAGCATAAAACATCAATAAAGTGATTTTCTTTTCTGGTGCCAGATTTATTATTATTATTATATTTATTTTGAGCCTGGAACTTGGCAGCCTTTCTAATATTTATCCTAAATGGAAATATAAATGTATCTGTTCTGAAGGCTGTGCTTGTGTTTAAAAAGCATGCTGGCCCATTTTAATAAAAAAAAAAAACTTGATGTGACTTGAAGCTATAATATGTATATTTTATAATTTACTGCCTGTTCAAAACAGATTTGTTGTGTTTTAATATTTTAACTCTTGTTGCCCTTAAGATATGTATAATCAAACTTTCCTAAGCATTTTTAGGGAAAAAAGGGTTAAAATAAAAGGGATGATTAATAGTATGATTGTATTTTTCCCTTCATCATTAACAGACAATTAGGCCATAGAGATTAATAATTAATCAATTAATACATAAATAAATAGGGCGGTGTAGTCATGAATTTCAGGGATCACTAAACTCCCTAAATAAAATCAGAAGTATGGATAATTTAGAAAAACGGCGACTGCGCATGTGTGTCTGGGTAAACTGGCGCACAAATTCTCCCCAGTTCAGGTGGGAGGAGCGTCTGCCCCGGGACGCCACACGACGCAGCAGCAGCGGCAGCAGCAGCAGCAGCAGCAGCGTCAAACCCTCGAGGTCCACCTCCGGCAGGCAGACCGTCCCCACACCTGTAAGGTCACTTCCAGCAGCACGCCGCGCGGAAAACGCAAAACTAAACGGAACAACAGACAAATATGATCGACACCACTTGAGGGCAGAGCATCGGAACGACAAAAGGTGAGACATGAAAAATCTATCTAAAACATGTTCATGTTTTAGATAGATTTTTTTTTCAGAGGAGTCCGAATTAAAGGGCTTTTTATTTGCGCGTAATGGACACGTTGGCGCGCAGATGGTTCAGGTGCGCCACTTCTTTCCCTGATTAATTAGTTTTCTGAACGGCCCAGTTTTCAGCTTTAACACTTGCAATTAGCTTCTCTCTAATGAATTCAGTCATCAAAGGCTTTATGCAGATTTTTAGATTACAAAAACGTCGTTTGGAGGTGTGTGTGTGTGGGGGGGGTTGAATTTGACATTAAAATAAACTTTAAGGATTTTTTTTCTCTTTGGTTAAAAAAAAACATTTATTTTTTTTTTTTTTTGTCTGATCTATTCATCTTTTAACAGGGAAGAAAAGCTTTTAAGAAATGATGATGCATCTGATCCGGGTGGTCTTAATTCTTGTCGTAACAGGCATGGTAAAAGGTGAGCTCTTCTTCTTTATTTTGAATCCTTCCTCTGGGACATGCACAAAAAATGTGCAAAATTATTTCTCTAACTGATTAATATTTTATTCTTTTAGAATGTTTTATGCATCTTTTGATTGTTGATGCAAATCAAAGCTGTCTGTTCCTTCCTTTAAAGGCTGGGAATGCAGCGCAGGGTGCCGTCCAGAAAATGGGTTTTGTGAGAGGCAGGGGAAGTGCAGGTAGGTTATTAGAATTACCTCGGATTCCTGTGCACACGGTGGCCCACATCCTGTGGGCTTTTAGCGCCTGATTTCCATAAATAATTTTTGCTAAATGTGCCTCATTTACCACTCCCTTTTCATCTTTTAGTACTTATTGAGTTTCTCAAATGTCATATCAGTGCAGGAGTGTGTTTTGTGAGGATGAATCCTTCTGTTCCAAAGCCTGCCAAGCTTGAATTGTCTCTGCACGCTAGAGCCAAAATGGATTTTCTCCATTTGGGGGAGTATAACCAGTAAAATGTTTGGACCGATCTAACTTGAACCTGCAGTATTCCAGCACCAAAAACCAAATGTTGGAACAAGGTGGACTCTGGCTCTCTCTTGTAATCCCCCTCTCACCTCCTTTCAGGTGCAAACCAGGGTGGCAAGGAGAGAACTGCGACCGGTGCATTCCCTTCCCCGGATGTCTGCACGGCTCATGTGAAAAGGCATGGCAGTGTATCTGCAAAGAGGGCTGGGTGGGCAGCCTGTGTGACCAAGGTGAGTCTCATTAGGCTCCCCTGAGGCTTCTTATCTCTATCTGCCTCCATGTCAGAGGTGAGGTAGAGGCGCAGAGCTTTGGCGCCTCGCAGGTTGCCACTGAATTAATGTCAAGAATGGGGGAGGGGGAGCGGATTCCAAGAATAGCTTCAGACTGTTTTGTCAATTCTTTGTGGCATTATTTATATATTTTTTGTAAAAAATATGATGTTCTGCACTGCCACTTTGAACCTGACACAACTGAAGAGCTGTAAAACTCACTCTGTCCTTTTCCCCGTGAATTTTGACTAAGACGTGCCTACTTCTGGATTCAGTTTGACCCATTTATCAGTGCCGACTGCATCTCATATCCAGCTGGAACATATGTGCCGGTCGCCCCATTCTTATGTTCTCTGTCTTGCTCTCAATGACAGCATGCTGCTGCAGCTTTGTGGTGCGCAGCAATGATGGAAACAAAGAGACAGAGAGAAAAATGGGGACAAAAATGCCAGCACAGAGGGAGCTAGACGCTCAAGATCTTTTATTTTATTTATTTTTTACCTTTACAACAGATACCCGCCTGTGCTCATCCAGGCCATGTTCCAGCAACGCCACCTGCATAGAAACGGGAGAGGGAGGATACATGTGCATCTGTCCTCAAGGCTTTGCTGGAAAAGACTGCCATTTGAAGAAGCAACTCTGCCTGGAAAATGGGTATTTGTTTTATTTACTTATTTTTCATTTTCTTCCACATGCGCACAATTTCTATTGCTTAAAAAAAAAGAGAATTAACATGTTTTTTTAATTCTTCTGTTAGTTTGTATGCACTTTCAAAAAGAGCTGAAAACTGTTCAAAAATACGTTATATATGCAAGATGTTTTTTCCCCTCAGTTTTTCTTGCTTAAATCCTTTTTTGATCTCCATCAGCTTCTTTAATCACTGAAATTTGTGAACTTTTTATGATCATAAACAATAACATGTCATTATGTTAGAATTTGGGAGACATGATGCCTTAAAGTTCTGCTATTGCACAGTTAAATTACTGTCTTACTGTCGAATTCATGCCAGATTTAGGCTCGTTTGTGCTGCACGTGACTGCAGCACTAATTTAGGATGAACACAGATGAAATACACAAGACAGACATGTTTAATCTGCTCTGTTCTTTACACAGGATTGCTGGTTTCACTCAATAATTAGCCAGTTACAGGAAGGTCCAGAAAATCAATTTCAAATACCAGAATCTTGCAGACTTGGTCTGCCGCAGTGCTCAACAGAAACTCCTCATTTCAGTGAAATATTTCAAAATGGAACAGTTTATTACTTTTACCTCAAGCTCAATGGACTTTAGAAGACAGATGCCCGTTTCTGATCGTAATCTGAAGAGGATTTGACACTTATAAATCAGGAAAAAAAATGCAATAACACAAGTTGGAGCTGAAGTGACGTTTCCAAAATGATGTCAATCCACAAAAATAAAAGCAAAATCACCGATCCTGCTTTCTTCAAGCAATTTTTTAAAGTCCCGCTCTGAAAATTGTGTTTTAAAACTGTTCCTGTAGCCTTTTTGTCATGATGGAGGACATGTAGGCATTTTCTTTACTAAAATCGTGATCAGGTGCTATAATATTGGGAGAGTGTAAACAAAGGGCTGATGGGAAATTAGTGGAGGCTAACTTCCATGCAAACAGTCCTTTCTACAACCCACAGGTGAATTCTGATGAGCTCCTTCTGCTCTGCAGAAAGTATGTCTTAAAAGATGACACAGACTTTTTGATATTGGCTACAAATTGCATAATCATCATCAAAAGACCACTGGGAACGGTTTTACAATAGATAAAATATAGTTTGAGTGGGACTTTAAACGTATCTTGGAGATTCAGCCAATGTTTTCTAGGAAAAACAAGTTTTTACAAACTGAAACAAATCCAGACTTTTACTTTGCCTAAAAGCTAACAGCATGCCTGGATTACAGATGGAGCAGCTCTCAGGAGGAGTCCTCCACCTGACCATCAGCATATAAAAGGTCCCTGCGGGTACAGTTAACTGACATGAACCAGCAAAATCTCAACCCCTCTGTGGCTGCAATTTCCGACAGTTTTATTACTGACTTGAATGCTGCACCTCATATCCACCATCAGCCCTCTGAAACGGTTATTGTTAGTGAATTATCAGCTGCCTTTCCACACAATAAGTGTCTCCATTTCACAGACAGCTGGAGCCCGGTGTGTGCACGCACCATAAATCAGCTCTTCTGAGGCAAAGGTGTCTGAAAACTGTGTTGGCAGTGTAGGGGGGGGTGTTGCTTTTGAACTACTCAGAAGAGAAGTCAGGAGCATGTGCAATCAAGTACTGCCTGAGTGGTTGATTAGTTTCTGTCAGTGTGTGCACACTTGTGATGATGCGCTGTTGCTGATCAGACACAGGTAGCAGATATAGCATGACTTCATGTTGAGGGTTATTAGCTGTGCTGTTTAGTAGTTTGGGCATGAAGAAATAAACACATTTGAAAAATAATCTGGATTATCCTGGGTGTAAACTAATTTGATTTTTTTAAATTTGGTTTTTCGAGATTAGTGTCTCTCCACCTGATCCTCCAGCATCCCCAGCTTTGCATGCCGTACTTATTTCCTAATTCAGCTCTGCTGTGATTTAAGCCCTCGAGATGTTGAAGCAAAGTGTGTGCAGGAAAAGGATGCTCGGGGCCTCAGTTTATAAAACTGCATGGATTTCAGGGTTTTCCGATGCTTTCAAATTGGGAAAAGTGTGGTTGGAAGAAGACTTTCAGATTCACACAAAGCTAGAATGGAATAACGTGAAGGCTGGGATCAAGGGTCAATGTTCAATTCCCAAATTTACTCAAACCTGACTGCTAAATGTTGCAGTTCCTAAAAAGGCCAGTAGAGGCAGGTGGACCCAACAAAGATTAGTGTTCAACTTCGCCAATTGCCGTTTTTTGATTGTTGTTAAATTGGGTGGAGTACACTAGGGTCAACATGCACTTCAGCATTTTTACAGGAATCAAATAAGTGACATCAGGGATTATCCGTCCTTCCAGCTATAAATGTCCACATTCCTGAGCCAAGTGTGGGCAGGATCTGAATCATAGACGTTTTCGTAGTAAAATTAAAGAAAAAACTTGTATAATTTTCTTATAGCTGTGACTTCTGGGGTCAGAAAATGTAGATGCATCGATGTAACCCCAATCTACATGACCTCAAATTACTAGTTGATTGCAATTTATGTTCTAGAACTGATGAAGAAAAAAACAGATGAAACTAAGAAGGACTTTAAAAGTTCAGGTGTTTTTCCATGAATCAAACTGATGTAGCAATTGTTGTTAAAATGAAAAACTCTGGGTTTCATAGACGCTGAAAAAGATTTATCTCCAGGTCAAACTTCGTCCAATCCTGTACCAGTATATAAATTGATATAAGGTCATTTACTTACTTCTGTCATTTAAACTTGACAAACCAGACATCCTGATTTTAATGAAATGCATGCAAATGCATTTCTTTTCAAATACAGGCAGCCGTGGTAGCCACTTGAATGGGATACGTAGAGTATTAACAGTCAACATTATTTTTTCTTGAAAATTCTGTTTTAATTATGTAAATGTAAAGGATCCAGTTACTTGTCTGAACTCACTGCACTGCAAAAAGACTGCCCCTACAAATAAGTAAAAAAAAAAAAAAAAATCCTAAAATTTGAAGCGTTTTCTTTAGGTAAGCAGAATAAACTTCCAATGGGGTAAGGAAAATTGCCCTACAAGGAATTCCCTTTTTAAAGAATAAAATCCTATCACTAAGATGTGCTTTCTTTAAATTAAGATTATTTTGCTACTGTAAAACATTTTTTTTTTTTTTTTTGCAAGACAAAAAAGACATTTTTCTTTCTTGAAACAAGGATCTTTTTGCTTTTGCAGTGTTGGAAAAATCCTTGTGATTGTTCTGTGAAATGCCTAAAATCTGTGGAAAATTGTTGAAGTTTGAATTCAAGGCTTTTTGATGGACCAGAACATGCAAGTTAATGACTTTCTAGTTCATTTGTTTCACTTTTAAAGCACAAATCAGGATACACTTGAAGAAAGACTTGAACACATCCAAATAAATACATGGTAATGGCTGCATTCATTTTTACATTTTCCAATCCTTTTTTCCCTGCAGCTCCTCTTGTCAGAATGGAGGCACATGTGTGGATGCTAGCAGTACAGTAGCATCCCCTTCCTGTTCCTGTCCCTCTGGGTTTTCCGGAGACTTCTGCGAGCTCGGCGTTGACAGCTGCCAGCCTAACCCCTGCCTCAACGGTGGCAACTGTACAAACCACGGCCTCACTTTCACGTGTATCTGTCCATCGGGCTTCTCCGGTTTCACCTGCAATGACAGCGCCAGCGTCTCTTCCTGCGCTGGCAGACCCTGTTCCAACGAGGGAACATGTGTCCGTCAGCATGATGGAGCCTTCCAGTGCGTCTGCCAGAAAGGGTTTGCGGGTCCGACTTGTTCTCTGCGTCACAAACCAAAGAGCAGAAACAAGCCACTTGGTGCTAGACCGGTGGAGCACCGCGTGCTCGCCCTAGCTCCCCAGCACTACTCTCTGCCTGCCCACGCCTTTCACAAGCTGCTTACACCTCCCGAGAGAGACCTGCTGAAGATCACCTTGAAGGAGACCGTCCACTCTTCCGGCGTTCTCGTCACCCACGGTCAGCTCATCTGCTTCGGCATGCTGGCCTTGCTCACCTGCCTGGTTATTCTAGGCACGACAGGAATAGTTTTATTTGGCCGCTGCGAGACGTGGCTGGCTAATGCCAAGTACAGCCAACTTGTTCGACAACAACGGGAACACCTGCTGAGAGAAGTCGGAAGCCCGAGCCAGGAAGAGCCGGAGCACTCAGTAAACATCATCCTGCCAGAGAAGATTAGACTCTCCAGCTTTGGGAGACACTACACTTCAATCTGATTTGAACTTCCAATCCGTTCCATCTGTGGGAGATTTCAAAATAAAAGTTTCCACAACAAAAGGACGGTCTGTGTTGTACAGTGAAAGACCCTAAAAACTGACAACCACTGATTCTGAATATATTATTTCAGTGACATGGCTACAAATAATCATTAAAACTGTACAGAATCTGAAAGGCTATCATTGCCTGACCTTTAAGTGATCAACTCTACTGATATTTGAGAACCCAACTGATTGTGACGCGGCTTCACTTTACTGGTGAAATGTGCTCCGACGTGAGCTACAACAAGTCAATTGACGGGAAACAAAACTAATAACCTATTTATCAGTTGATAAACTGTCAGCTGTGGACAATCTTGTCACATTTCTTACTGTGTAAAATCATGCAGACTTCATTAGAGACTGGTCAAAAGAAGTGAGGTGGCCTCCAGCCCACAGAATAAACCTTTTAAATACAAATTTAATTATATTGTTTCTCAAACTTGGATTGTACATGTGGCATTTACTAAATGATACTGTATATCGATGGCTTGTTAAATGTTATACATTTGATATGTATTTACTGAATTCTTCAGCTAATTGCTGCACAGAAGTGGATCATTTTTAGATGTGCTTATTTTCATATTGTAATTGTGTTTTGTCCTTGTCTTTTTACATTGAACAATAAGTTGAGTCTGACATAGAGGTGACCTGTCGAGGGACTGGAATGTGGGTGGTTGTGTTCATAAGCACATTTATCCAAGACGGGTGAACACAAATGGGGAAAAAAATCCACTTTTAAAGAAAAGAGGGGCTTAATCACAAATGACAACAGTTCTGTTTCCATCCTGCTTTTTAAAGGTTTCACACTTTTTTTTTTTTCATTTTTTATCATAGTGATCACCTCCATCATTAAAGCTGCTGATGTCCAATTGTAATGTGTCATTAAAAAAGGTGTAACTTTGACTCTTCCCACAAAGATGCTGCAGATCTGTCATGTTGGGCATCTGCCGATGAAACAGTGACAGTTGGAATACAGAAGTATTTATAGAACATCAGGTACTTTGCGAGACCCTTCTCTGCTTTATCTCCATGTCTTGACTGCTAAGAAATGTTATATGAAACTTTAGAGACCTCAGATCAGTTCTGTGTACAAAACAGGCTTTTGTTTTACTCCTGCATGAAGAAAAAAAAAACAAAAACTACTTTGTTTTGCACATTCATTCGCATGCTACTAATTTAGAAAAGATTTTATCATGATTCATGATTTGGCTGTTAAATGTACACATAGTTACTTTATATAAGAGTTTGGCATTTCTGGTGCTTGTTTTGTTTTAAGTTGCGATTTTATTTTTGCTCTCCCAATTTTTTTGCCTTTTTTTAAACTCCATGAAATATCTGCCAGAGGATATCACATGTGACAAAATGAGATCATTGTTATATTGACACTTCGTTCTGTTCATAAATGTCTGTTCTTGGAGCAGAAGAGCATCTGCTGCCCTCAGTTTTTCTTCGATTTGTTGATTTTTATCAGTTGAACGAACACATGAACCTACTGTGCACATCCTCATTGAGCAACGAAAAAAAGCTCTTTGTCGCCATCTTGTGATTGAGGTGCTTTAAAGTGATACACTGCAACTTAGTCCTGTTGATTCATGCAGTTTTACTTCAATCATTAAATGTATGGAGGTTTAAATTCTATGCTTCAGATTTTCCACTACAAGAATTAATTCCTTTTTTTTTTTTTTTTTTTTTAATGTGTCAGTCAGGTGATCTTAATTTATTTTGAAAAGGTTTGATTTAAAAAACCCATCAAGAGCAAGTAGAAACAAAATCATGGAGAAAAAGATAAAAACAAAAAAATATATATATATTCGATCTGTTAGACAGTAAGGCAGATGGAAAAAAAAACAAAATGATGACTGTGAAAATAGTTTAAAATATATTTAGTTCAGCTATATATATATATATATATATATATGATAATGACAATTAATTACACTGTTTTGCGAGTTACATTTTAAACGACAATATGCAGCTTTCAAACAAAAAAAAGGGCAAAGAAAAAATGTTTAACTCAGAAGTTTAATTGTGTGCACAAAACACATCAACAGTAAGATAAGAAGAACTCTAATGATTTTGATGTCTCCAGTATTACTCCAAGAAAACAAAGATGCTGTTATACAGCCATAAGAGACAAGCATTGTGTTTCTGTGTGTGAATACTCTATTCTGATTGGCTGCTGAGTGTTCTAGAAGAAGTTCCGGTCACAACGTTCTATATGTGAAGGCTTCTTTGAAAACAAGCGTTTCCTTCATGACCAGGACAAAAAACAATTGGTAAGAAGTGAACGTTCTGTCTTAACAGACAGTTAAGTTTCTGTCTTATGTTTTTGTGGTTATTTGTGCATGGATGGAGGTAAAACTGATCTCTGATTGATCAGTTTAAATCTGCTTTTCATTGGTCAGATTAAAGCAGCACTGGTCAGTTTATTAGTAAGCTTGACGCTCCTGATTAGTCAGTTTAAAGATGTGCTGTAATTGGTCAGTGTAATGCTGATTTCCCATTGTTTAAGTTTTGCTTGGATGGTTGGTTGGAGGTTTTGAGTGGTCAATATGAAGCTGTTCTCCAAGTTAAACGGTTTTAGTCGACTGCACTCTGATTGGTCAGTTTAAACCTCCTTTACCACTGCCCCCCCCCCCCCTGCTTTTTGTCTGGTCAGTTCAAAGTTTCATTCTGATTAGTCAGTTGACAGTTTCGCTCTGAGCGTGCTGTGCTCGTCTTGCTCAATTTAAAGTTCCCTTTTGTTTTTGCCATGCTAAAGCTTGTCTTTGAGTGGTCAGTTAAAATTAATTAATTTATTTATTTTATTTTAATTACCAAAAAACGAATCCACGTGTATCTTTTTTCTGATGTCTCTGTTCTATTTGTGTTGAGACAAAACTCACGAACTTCAGTTTTTTAAGAAAATCCTTTGCTTAAAAATTGAAATTCCACAAAAATGTGTTGTTCTTTGTGAATAAAATGACACTAAACATAATCAAGACAACAACAACATAACCAATAACATTAATAAAACTATTGGGAGTTATGTTAACACCCCAAAATCATACTTTTTTTTTTAAACAATGACTCTAAGGAAGCAACAATGATTCATTTATGGAAAATTCAAAAATGTCTTCTATACTCATGAGCACATCCAGCAAACAAGAAGATGACTGAGCATTAAAAAGACTAACAATGATAGATAAGCATGAGTTTCAATGAAAAAAGGTTGCTTGGTTTAGCTTTTTTTGTTTAATTAGCTTTTAATTTGCTAACTTTTTCTGCTTTTTACTGATATGGGTGTTGTATTGATTATCCTAATGTTTTCCTGTGTTCTACCAGCAAAGGAAGTTCCTCCAAAAAAAAAAAAAAAAAGTAACTTTGATTTGATTCGATCTTGAATTAATTTAAAACACACAAAAACCTGTCAGATTTCGGACTACAACGGCTGACAAACAGTTTGAGACTTTGGTTCTGTAAAGCTCCATGCAGTGACAGCTTTTGTCCACAGGATGTCATTGATCTAAAGGTAAAAGTGAGAGCTAAGTACGAAGCATATTCAGCTAAAACATTTTGAGATTTCACTTTATTGGAGTCCAAAGTAGATACTCCTAATGTTTATTTTTTAAAGCCAAATTGCTGTTTGAACGGAAAATGCCAAGAAAAAGATTTTGGACTTTTTCTTATTTATTGTGCATAAAATATTCTATAAACGTCTTGTAAACAATAGTTATAAAGACTGCCCTTCATTTGACTTTTTCAGTCATTTGACAGTTTCTAGCATTGCAGATTTTACATATTTACATTTTTGAAGAATTTTACCACTGAGTTTGAGCCTCAAAAGTGCTTTTCTGATAAATATGAAAAGATTGTCTGGGGTATGATTGAGTGTTCACATGTTGGTTTCATGGTCTCACCTAAATCTTTTTTTTCTGCATGTGTGTGTGAGTACAGAGGCCCCCAGCTTCCCACAACCTAGGCCTTCATTTTTGGAGTTATGACCCAGCGGAGAAAGGGGCCCTCACCTTCAAAGCTGACCGAAGTAAAAGAAAAAAATAATAATAATAAAAGAAAAACACCTCGACAGACCCCCTTCTGCCCCCCAAAGTCATAAAACAAAACAGAACAGCAAAAGTGAAATCTCCTTCCGCACAGCCCGAGACCCTTAACCCTTTGTTCCTTTCTGCCTTTCTACAGACAGATGAATCTTAACATCCATGGAAAATTGCACATGGAAAGAATCCAGAGCACGAAAATTCCAGTTGTAGTTTCTATTCAGGGGTGCATATTGGGGCAAGTTGTATTTCATTCCGGCAGGTACCCCTCAGTCAGCTGTCAGCTCTACATAAATACTCAGTGTTTCTGTTTTAAACATGTTCCAGATGAGCAGTAAAGTCAGGTCACTGGGAAACCCTTAAAGTCAGACCAGTAACATATTCTTGAACAGCGCTGGACTTTCTCCGCTGTTACTTTGGAATCAGATGCTTTCAACTTCCTGCGAAGACACGGCTGCTGTAAAGCGTGGAAGACAACGAAAAGACTTCTTTATTCCAAATAGAAAAATCAAAGATCTTTGAGTTTTGTGCAGCATAAAACTGTCTCCTGAGTGATCAAGAGAGCCTAAATCATTGCCTCCCCCCTAAAAAGTTAGCTTTTGATGCTCTACTCCCCCACCATAATTGATTAATTACCAACACCGGGACATAAACCAGAGAGCAATTACTTGCTCAAATAAACAGTTGAGAGCTACATTGGGATTTCTGAGGCATGGCTTGTCTTGGACGTAAAATGTGGGACGGGGATGAAAGCTTGATAGCACAGGTGCTGAGAAAACTATAAGCTTTACTGCTGAGATGAAGTGCCAAGACACAATCCATGTTGTTCATCCTAAACACCGACCAGCCAACGGCTTCACATCTGTGACTGCAAAGCCCACACAAGCAGGCATTCCCATGCTTGAAAAGGAAACAGACACATTTCATCTTCTCTTTTTTTGGACACTAAACCCACAAATGTGCTCATGAACTGTCTGAGGGGTCAGAGGAACAACAATGGGCTTGATTGTGCATCGGTTTTGTCTTACTAAAAGCTGACTTTGTTTCATAGATCTGGATCGCCCTCCTTGGTGCTGCAGACATGTCAGTCGAAGCTACGAAAAAGACGACAAAAGAAAATGGGCCGAAAGCGCCTGACAAGGTATAGCACCATGTGGAGGTTGTGTTTGGATCTGGTTTCCTGAGTCCACTGGGTCCTACACGTTGCCTTCTGCTGAGTCTAAATTGTGTAGCAATCTGGAAATAAAATTGTCTTCCTTCTGAGTAAAGATCAATAAAACCGCTTTCTGGGAAAGACGGATCTATAGAAAAATTTTCTTTGAGTCTTTGTTTTCAGGTAAGTGGAATAATAGGCTTCAAGATGCAGCAAAAAAGCATCAAGTCGGCGCTTAAAAGCAAAATCTGATCCTTTAAATTCTTCTCCAGGCAAAGGGGTTTTGGCTATAAAAACATGTATGCCCAAACAGAGAGATCACTACGCTTAACAGAATGAAGTGGGATTATGCCTATTTTATTGCTAACGTTAACAGTTCAAAAGAAAATGGTGGACAGCAAGAAAGATAAACTAAATCAGTTATATGGAAAGCAAATAAAATATTTTAACTCATTGTTCTTGGCTATAAGTATTTTACTTTGGAGGAAACAAAAAATAAATGCCAGAACTTTTAATTTGAAAGAACAAAAGCCTTCAGGACAAGTGGAATAAATTGTCTTTTTTATTTCATAAAAAATATATATATATATATATTCATAATCTGTACAAAAGCGCCATGCAAGGCAGAGAGAAGAAGCTTCACTCTGATGTTCAGTATGATAAACATCAGTGTCGGCTCTGTGGATTTGACTCCATTTAAGAGCCGAACTTCACAACAATACTGACCAGCAAAGTGATGTGCACGTCTCAAGGTCCTGGCAGAAAAATCAAGAAAAGAACAGTTTTAGGATTTTTAGAGATGTTCATCAATTCACTCCATTTAACCCTGTAAAGCCGTAAAGCCCACGACAGCAAAGAATTCACAGAAAATGATTTTTTTCTGGAATTAAGCTGTTTTTAAACCCTTTCAGGAAATCCACAAAAAACAATTGTGACATGTTTATATATATATATATATATATATGCATCGTATCAATTATGATACGTTGGGTGATTTGGGATGGATGTTTTTGCTCACAACAATGCTAGCGAAAAGTTCAGGAAAAAACCCACTGTCTCAACTTTGATTTACACATTTTTAACATGGTGCAACTGTGCTATAAAGAATTAAAATTCTTTTTTTCCCTCCTTATTTCAATACAGCAGGAAACCATTAAAAAAGAACAACAATAGATGAGTTAATGTCATCACAACATTTTGAAAATTGCAAAAAACCTTTCCCGGCAAAAGTGTTTTTGAGATTTCATGGAGGTAGCCATTTTGAGATGAGCAGGAAAAGCCCTTCTACTGCCTCCAGTGGAATAATAATGAATTACAGGGCAGAAAACGTATAGTAAATTAAAAAAAAAATATATATATATATATATATAGTATCAGTAATGATATGTTGGGTGACTTGGTCAGATGTTAGATGAGCTCAGGGGAAAAAAAGTGCCTTATTCATCCACTGTCTCAAAAAAAAGAACAATAGATGTGTTAATGTCGTCATAAAATTTAAAAAATTGGCCAAACTTTTGCCGCCAAAAGTTTTTTTTTTTTAATTTCAAGAAGAGAAGGCAGCTATTTTAAAATGAGCAGGAAAAGCTCTTCTCCTGCCCCTGGTGGGGTAATAATGAACTACAGGGCATGAGCTTTTAAAGAAAAGTTTGGATCATGTTAATGAGATAAGGGTTTCAGAAATGAGTGTATCAAATATGATACAAATTGTTATACAGGGTTTAAAAAAAGCAAAAATAAATATGCATTTGACTAGTCTGAAATTTTGCAGCAACTTTGTTTCTCTCATTGAAGCTCTAAAAATATAATCTACATGTTGATGACTAAATTATTGGACTTCTCCATCTCCTTTCTGTATTGGTCCAGCCAGTCTCTGAGCTCTGAGATCCGGTAGCCCTCAGGACCCCTGCCACCTTGATAAACGACCTTTCCCTCCTGCAGAATGTAAAGTCTGTCGAAAAAGGCTCCGTACGCAGCGTTGGAGGAGTTCTCCATGCTGTCGACCACCACCAGGCAGCCGGGCACCTCCAGGTGCATCAGCTGCGCTGCGTTCAGCCGGTCCTCCAGACGCTGGTGCTGGGGGATCTGGTAGCGCGCGTCGGTGCTCATCCAGCCGTCGGAAGGATGCGCTTCCTCGATATACACAAGTAAAGAGTCTGCGATGTCCGCGTTCTGCTGCACGACCCTCTGGAAAGCCTTCAGACGCGCCATGAACGGCGGTCAGGTGCAGCTGCCAAAGTTGAGGATGAGCGGTCTCTTGTCCTTGGCGTAGTCCAGGATCCGGCTGCGCCTCTGGTCCTCCAGATGGACGACTTCGGTGTTGGGCGCTCCGCGTCCCAGATGCGCCGCTTTCAGGAAGTCCAGCTTGTGGCCGTGCCAGACCGCTTTGAGCGACTCCACGCTGAACAGGCGGTTGGAGTCGGAGATGCACAGCGGAGGATCATCGCCTCCCTGCTCCTTCATCCTCATAAAAACCCTTTTCCTGATGCAGGAAAAGTCAAGCAGCCAAAAAACCACAGCTGCCAGCAGAAAGCGCGGCAGCAGCAGCAAACACACTATTGCGTTTTTTAGAGCTTTCATTGAGTTCATCATGCCTTTTTGTGACAGCCTGGATCAGCTTGCTGCGCCACGATCTCGTGGGTTGAAGTTGGGTTACTTGCAATTTCCTCTGGTTTTATAGCGCCAGCAGATTTAAATGAAAAACACCCCGCCTCCAAACTGGGACCGAGGCCTCACATGGTGGGGATTACCTTCATGCATCTCAACAGTTACACGCAGCAGTGTAGGATGTGGATCAGTTTGGGGCTCTTCTTCATTTGCAACATCCAGCTGAGGATGCCAAGAAAAATGGTGTACGCACTCATAAAAACAGGATGGAACATTCTTCCAAAAACCCTTATGGCAACATCTTCAGAAACGTGCATACAAAGGGCTCCTAAATGCAAACTAAATCACATTTCTCTTCATAAATGAGGATATGAAATTCTTCTCTTAAATTTCACATGAATAAACTATTTTCTCATGGCGCTTTACAGCATCAAAACTACTTTATATCATAAAAACAAACAGGAAATTACGATTAAATAAAGAAACTTCTTTGTTGAGACAGAATGAAATACAGGGAACATTAAATGCGGGACTGTTCTGCAATTTTCCAGTCATTACCACCCTCACTGGTTCTTAACTTCAGTGGTTTTTGGGAGAGGAGCTTGCAGCACAAACTGTCCTTTTGAGGAATCCATTCGCCATCTTCTTTTAATGATCTCCCCATTAGCTTTCCGAAAAAAAACTCCTCCCACCCCGTTTTTTTTTTTGCGGCGTAAATACTACAGCACAATGCCCTCTACCCAACCTAGCTTAGTAAGCGTCAGCGTCAGGTAAGGAGAACTGTACCAGACAATGGATAAGACGTCAAACTTTTGAGTTATTTTATTTGTTTTTAATTAGTACATTAAAAAATTAAATGAAATGAGTGGTCTGTCAAACTGTTAAAATATATATTTATAAAAAAGAAAAAAATAGTAATAGTGATTTAGATTTAGCGCCCCCTCCAGCAGATGGTGCCCTAGGCAGCCGCCTAGGTCACCTCTAGGGCTGGCCCTGATTGTGACGTAGAAAATACAATGGGCGGACCATAAGCTCCCTATTTTCTCCCGTCCGATGTATCCACTTGTAGATTCATGTACGTCTTTGCTTTTCTCGTCGGAGCTGGCATTTGGCTTAAGACGTACGGCTTACAAAAAGGGTCCAATTAGGTTGAGAGATAGCATAAGCAAAGGGATTATGGGAAGATGAATTTATAATAAACTCCTGCAACTTTGCAGAAACTATGAATGACACATTTTGTTTTTTGGGTAAAAAAAATCCTTATTAAAAGATCCCTCTGAACGCTTTTATAAAAGATTAATATGATCGAAGTGGGACTTGAAAGGTTTTCTCTATGAAGTTTCAACAAAAAAAAGGTCAGATGTTACAGCAGGCTGCACGGTGGCGCAGTGGTTAGCGCTCCTGCCTCACAGCAAGAAGGTTCCCGGTTCAAGTCCTGGCTGGGGGACCTTTCTGTGTGGAGTTTGCATGTTCTCCCCATGCATGCGTGGGTTTTCTCCGGGGACTCCGGCTTCCTCCCACCGTCCAAAAACATGCTTCATAGGTTAATTGGTTACTCTAAATTGTCCCTAGGTGTGAATGTGAGTGTGTATGGGTGTGTGATTGAGGCCCCTGTGACAGACTGGCGACCAGTCCAGGGGTGTACCCTGCCTTCGCCCATGAGTAGCCGGGTTAGGCTCCGGCAACCCTGTGACCCCGAAAGGGATAAAGCGGATTGGAAAATGAATGAATGAATGAATGAATGTTACAGCAGGCCTGGATTGTTGAGTTTACACGGTGACCGTGACACCCGCAGTAGAAGTTATTTACCCAAAGCAGTCAACCCACTCACTATATCTGTGATTCCATTAGACTGACTCCACAAATATTTTTGTACTTTATATAGACACTATAGATCTCCAACTTGGCCCACAAAGCCAACAATCTGCTGATATTTCACTTGTTTTTGTGTGGTCTGTTAACTCAAAGATTTACATTCTGTAAAAGGGGGCTCGGATCGTGTTAAATGTGTTCAGGTTGATTTCTGAATGCTCGTAAAACGTGTGTGGAAAAAAAAAAAAAGGCTGCTCCTGGTGTCTAGTAAGTCTAAGCAGAGCTGCCCTTCTTGCAACCTCACACTTCTCCAAACACATTTTTATTGAAAGTTCCAAAACAAATGTTACATCTGCTTCCTTGAAACCTTTTGCCAAGTTACGCCATTAGTCTAAAAGTACCCATAAACTTCGCTTTTTGACATTACAAGACTAAAAGTTCTGTAGCAAAAGTTGTTGCTGTTTGTCCTTCAACCTGGCATTATCTGCTTCAGAAAAAGTCTATTTCCAATGTTTGTGCTGAATCACAAAATCCTGCTAGGATGCAAAAACACGCTATTAGAGCTTGTTTTCCATCTTCATCTTTCAAACTCATCTTTGGGAAAAAAAAAAAAAAGCTCTGTTACAGTATTTTGAAGAACTGTATTTTTTATTACTTGACAGAACAGAACCTTAGCGAAAAAGTCAAAGTCAAAAACAGAGAAAAGTGGATAGCTAAAAGATATTTCACCAGAAAAAGTGTCTAAACCATCACTTATGTTAATTTAAATAAGTGAGTCAACATTGTCTGTCACTTGGAAACACAGTATCATCTCATTCTACCCAGATCTGATCAACCCATGTACAATAGAACTAGTTTTGGACAGTTTTTTGACTCTTTTTAAAAGTTTAATCCAAGTGGATAGTCATGTGACCCAATTGGTTTTAAATACTTGGGCAAATTTGAAACCAGTAATGTTCAAAAATTTCAATAAACGGAAGCAATGACAAGAGTAGAAGTTGTTCGGAAAGGCCTAGTAAGGCTGTTCTAGGGTTGAAGGTTCAATGGTCACATATCATATTTTATCATTTCATTTTTAATTGTCAAAAACCCACTCCAATGAAAATCCTGTTTTGGGTGTTTTTATCCTGTTCTTCGAGCATTTTCTCTTGAAGGTGGACACACACAAAAAAAAGTAAGATTAAAACGGTGTCTCTGAGTATTTCTTTATTCAAATTGCTGGATCAGGAGCAGATAAAAACCTGCGGTTTGAAAAAGCTTGGGCTGAAATCTCCTTCTCCACTACAATTCTGATGCAGACAAACAGATCCATTAACGTCTTAATTCTCCTCGTCTGAGCTGCCATCTGGCTCAAAGATGTGCGGCTACATTGCTCGTTGTTTCTTCTTCTTTTTTTTGCTACGCTTTTGTTAGCTTAGGCTTGTGAGATGTTATAAGCAAGCAGGAGAGAGTGTAAACAACAGCAGGAAATCATTAGAAACTCCTGCTGCCCTACAGAAAATATGTCTTAAAAAACAACACTGGCTTTTTAAATTTTAGCTTAAAACGGAATAATCATTTTTAGGAGACCACTAGGAACAGTTTTACAAAGACATAGTTGAAGTGGGACTTGGAATTAAGCACTTTGTGTTACTGTTGTATGTAAAGTGCTTTATAAATAAAGTTTGATTTGATTTGATAAATTTTTACACATGTTCTTAAAAATATGCTCCACAGTTACACTGTTATGGGCATTAAAACAGTGTAAAAACTGAATAAAACATATAACAGGACAGGATAGAAAGTGTGAAGACAATTTTGAATGTTAAATTATAATTTTACATCCCTATGAATGGAGGCTAAACTTGTTTCAGCAGAAGCCCCTTGTGGTTACCTGGTGAAATGACCTAGTTACTTTAAAATGAGCTTCATGAATGAAGAAAATACAAGTGTTGCTTCTTGTAAAAATGAGCTCCTAATGTGCCTCGGAAATGACTGATATTTGCCATTTATAAAAAAAGGCAACAGATTAAGTAAAGTATATTACCTAATTCATGATTAGATGCTGATTTGTGTTTCCTCTGAACAGGAGCTTCACTGAACTGCTGATGCTCTTCATCCCTGCCAGTTAATCTTCCTCAGTTTAGTTTATACGTGCGCCTCGTCGAAAGTATATCTGTCCTGACATCAAACCCAGATTGTCCTTGGGAAATCTTACTGAGAAACACTCATTTAGACGTGACACCAATAGCACAGCATCAGATTAATGGAAAGCAGTGCGTGTCTAAAATGGGCTGTTGACCTAAGAAACACTTGACCCTGTTCAAGGATACCCAGTCTGAGATGTGCATGGGAATATAACATTCTAAACACATAAACACCCTCAATTTCAATATTGGATTACATGTTTGTTTATTTCCTGTGCCAGATGTTGCATAATCAATGTCTGTACAATGAAACTTCAAGTTTAAACGGGCAGATTCAAGTCAGATACAGTTAAAACATCTGCTTGGAGCAAAGAGAGGAAAGTGGCACTAAGACACTGCTTTTTCAACCTTTTAATGAGATGTTTTGATGCTGAAATGTTAGTGTTTCTGGAACTTTGGTTTCAGAATCTTATGACTTCATCATTTCTGCAGAGTTGCAAGAATTCATTAGAAATCACCTCTGAGTTGTGGGCAGAACGGTTCTTGTGAAGTAAACCGGCCCCACTTCCCATCATCCATCTGTTTATACACTCTCCCACTAGCTTACAGCCCCTCACACCCCCAACCTAACATCACCGGTGCAACAAAAATGGCAAGCAATTTTGGACCTATCCAGCCGTACAGTTTGGAGCCAGATCCCGGTTCAGATGAGGAAAACAAAGACGTACATGCATCTATTTGTCTGCAAGTGGATGCATCAGAATGGGAGCCGATTGTAACTTCTGTGTCAGATCTGCAAACTTTATTCAACTGCATTTTTATCATCTGCTTCTGATTTACAATGATTTGAATTAAGAAATACCCAGAAATGCAATTTGAAGCTTAATTTTCCTTACATATGTCCAAAAGAAAACACCTAACACAATTTGCCTTAAAGAGGGTCTTTAACTTCTTTAAAAAATATTCTTTGTGCTCTGTTGACCAGGTTTTTTATTTAAAAAGTTAAGAGTTACACCCATTATGTTTGGACAATTAAAGTCTACAGAGACTATGAAAAGAATACCTGTTTTTTACATGATTACCTTAAAAATCACGAAAAGACAGAAAAATGACAGACATTTAGACATTAACTAAAAATGTTTGGCTATTAAGTCATTATTAGGACGTGTTTAAGAAAACACTTCCAAGCAGGAATCTTTGCACTTATTTAGTGTTCAGAAAAAAAACGAGTTTTCATGTCTCTGGGCTTCTCTGGTACCCAACATCTGGGCAAACTAACTCTGGAAAACACTTACTGATCTGGTGAGGCTATTAATCAAAAGCTTCCCAGCTCCACAGAATGCACATGATGTATTGGTTAAGCCCCAAGCTCCTTTTACAGTAAATGGATGTCATATTTGACTGCAGGGTGTCTATATACAGACAAGAAAAGGGGATTTCTTCTGTCTCCTGGTCACAGTTGAGGAAATAACTCAAGTCTCAAACAAGGCAAGATCGGTTTCCTTCACCGGTTCACTCTATCTGCCCAGATATTAAAATCAAAGATATTAACATGAAAATGTAACAGATTGAGTTTGAACAAAAGGCTGTATCCACAACCAAAGGAAGAAGAAAATAATCAAGGACCAAAAAACAATAATTTAGATTTTTAATAAAAAAAATCGACACTAAAAGTGGGTATTGGGTTATTTAAATAGAAGCGAAAAGGACGCAGACTGAAAAGCAAGTCACAAGAAACCCAGACAAGTTGAACAACACATATACACAAAGTGGGTGATGACTGATTACAACCAGGTGTTGCTGCCAAAAACAGTACAGCGAGTAAAACTCCGAACACGTGTAAAGCGTAAAGAAGTGCGGAGAATTTAGAGAAATGGAGAGAAAAAAACTACAAAAGACGCCAAAAAAAGGCCTGTTTCTGACACTTGGTGATTATATTTTGCATTTTGTTGTCTTGACTTCAGATAAATAAAAAAAAAACAAAACATGGTAAATACATTAGGGTGCACGGGTAAAGAAGAAAGGACTTGGGCTTGATTTCCAGCATTTGTTCATTTGACTCATGTCTATGGGGTCCAGCTGAGCACAGTTAGAATAAGCTGTCGAGAACACGTTTGACAAGATTTGCTGGTTTGAAGCTATGTTGAAGAGAAAACAATCTCAGGTGGAAGCTTTCGTGATGTAATGGGGATATTTGAACACGGAGAATGACTTTACCGATGAGTTCAAACTGGAGCTGAAGATTGGGAGATGGACATTCAGTCACTACAGCACATGGAACAAGAAAATATTCCAAATGAGAGGTTTAAAGTTTAAGAAACGCTCAAAACTATAAAAATGTAATGATAATTCAAACATATTTTTAATAAAACAATATTTTTATTTTATAAAATATGTATCAAAGGATGCTGGTAAACAACGGTTAGCTGTATTAAAATGTAAAAAAAAATCTAAGCCAGCCCTTTCTTTTACATTTACATATATTATCTATTTTATTTTTTTTGGTATTTTATTAAGTCTTTATTTAAACATATAAATAATAACAAGGAAAAGTACATGTATAAAACATGACTAAAGGGCATATTTGGAACAACAGTGTAGAAAACTTTAAGAGTTTGAGATTTAAAACCTCAATTTTAGACATTCAAGATATTTTACCAGGTTTGAATTTTATATAAATATTTTTTTACTTCTCTTTGCTCTACATCTTTCCAAACTTTTCTTAAAATCAGCACAGTCGACTATTTTTTTTAACTCATTCAGAGCTATAGGATCTGTAATTTTTTTTAAATTTAAGACTGAAGTTGCACTCTAAATTTTTTAAAGGATGTTATTTTAAACTTCACTAAATGTTGTCAAGTTAGACTGGCATTCATTGTTATAATTTTGGGGGAAAAAATTCCAGTTTATATTCGACGAATAAGTGCCAGTTTTAGTTTTTATGATGGTTTTATGTTGATTTATTAAGATTGGCCAACTTGTACTAAGATCATATTCTCATTTTGTTCTCATTTTCGCGTTTCATCGTCGAAAATAATAATTTTTACTTATAACACTAGTTTCTTGTTGCTGTAATCATATTTCTTGCTTGGTAAAAATGACTTAGAAAATGTTACTACTTTCTAGTGGTGTTCTTCTTAAAATTCGTGTTACTGTCCCATTTTTAAGTTTACATTTTTTTGCATTTTACAAATCAGTTTCAGCTCACAAATTATAACCATTCATTGAACATTTTTAATACATTGCAAAAACAGGTCCCTTTGAAATGAGTTGAAAATTCTTTGGCAGATTTTCCTTAAATAAGCAAAAATAATAATATTAATAACAATACTCTGCCAATGGGGTAAGAAAAATTCATTCATTCATTTTCCAATCCGCTTTATCCCTTTCGGGGTCACGGGGTTGCCGGAGCCTAACCCGGCTACTCATGGGCGAAGGCAGGGTACACCCCTGGACTGGTCGCCAGTCTGTCGCAGGGGCCACAAACACACACCCATGCACACTCACATTCACACCTACGGACAATTTAGAGTGACCAATTAACCTATGAAGCATGTTTTTGGACGGTGGGAGGAAGCCGGAGTTCCCGGAGAAAACCCACGCATGCACGGGGAGAGCATGCAAACTCCACACAGAAAGGTCCCCCAGCCAGGACTTGAACTGGGAACCTTCTTGCTGTGAGGCAGGAGCGCTAACCACTGCGCCACCATGCAGCCCGTAAGAAAAATTGTCTTATCAAAAATTCTTTATTCAAGAAAAAAATCCTAGCAACCAAGACATGTTTTCTTAAACTAAGATGTTTTGCCTTTGAAAATCTTTCTCATTAAGACAATTTTTCTTGCAAAATAGTAAATAAGAAAAAATGTCTTCATTCATCATTTTTTAAGACTCTTGGCTTGTCATCAGACTGTGAAATAATCAACTGTTTTCCAACTAAATTTTAGCTTTTATTATTTTGTCTGAGCCACACATTCTCACAAATGTTCGAGAAAATGTCATTATCTCATCCCATTCATACTTTAAAAAAAGGACGTCTTTGTGTTTATGTTTAAACTGTTTTATGCTTGCACGCTGTTTTAATTCCTCTCCGAATGCCGTCTCCTTGATGTATAAAAACCTTCTAAGTTATTAAAATTTAATTTTTTTGAAGTTTTATGGAATTAATTTTATGCAATCACTTCGATCCATTTTGTTAGCAAAGCTTTAAATAAAAAATAACATTTTGTAAAGGATCATATGGATGCTTTTCTTTCTTTCTTTTTTTAATTGTTAAAAGAAGTGAAGCTTTAAGAGAGCATAAGCCGCTAAAAAGAGCTCTCACCACAGAGCGTTTGAAACTCAGGAGGCTCATTTGGACCTTCTTTGAACATTGTGACTGCAGCCCAATGTTTGACTTTACACAAGATGGATGAGGACTTAGTAATAAGTTGTATAAAGCTGAACGTGATCTATGTCTGCAGCCCTTTTTAGACAGAGAGGCAGTAGAATGACTTCTGGAGATGACTCATTATTTCTCAATCTGGCGTTTAAAATTGGTCATATTTTTGTATGTATGTTTTTGCCTCAACATTTTCCTCATTTTTATTTACCCTCACTGACACCGTGTTAACACTCCATTATCCAAAACATCTTTTTTTCTCAGCAGCTTTTTAAAAAAGGGGAAAAAGATGCAAGGGTTTCGCCTTTTGTTGTGGTGAAGAGGGGAGGTGTTCTAACCTTCACACTTTTTTCTTCTATAAACTTTGCTGGAGTCTTTGCAGTTCTTGCAGGTTTATCTGAGGACAATGCAGATCTAGGAAAACAGCACTTTTCCTTGTGCTTGAGTTTGGGAGATGGCAACATTCCAGATACCGCAAATGATGGAATATCGTAAAGCTAACCCACAAAAAAGATTTATGGTAAGTTTCAGTGTGGGCCCCTTCTCTTTCAAGTCACTAATACCCTTGGTTTTTTTTTTTTTTTTTTTGCACAAGTGGACCAGTTTCAGTGCAGTTCAATTCAGTCCAATTGAAGTTACCTATAGATCACTATCATCGCATTTATGGCGAAATAAACAATCATTTTGGATTTCCACAAATATTTGTTCTGATTTAAAAAATGGGATAATTGGGAAATAAAGAAAAAAGGCTAAACACAAGGTCATAAATGCTCAAAATCTGGTGTGGTTTATTTTAATGGTCTAAAACAAAAACAGTAAAATAAAAAAACACTGATTTATTGTATCCATTTGGAAAATTTGAATTGAAATCAACAGCAAAAACGTGAACTTATCCAGTTCAGATGAAACTTTAACAATTCTTGATGGTTTAAGAAGCTGATAGTTTTGTTAGTTCAATAACAAACAACCAAATTAAAGCTGCTTTTTAAGTATCTTTAAAAAAAAAAAATCTAAAGAAGGAATCACTTTTTTTATTAATCAGTATTCCTTAAGCCATAATTATTTTGAATTTCTTTGTAATCTTAAAGCCTCAAAGCGACAGTTTACAAGCACTCAAAGGACTGCATCAAAACTTTTGAATTGAGCTAAATTAAGGCTGTTTAAAATGGTAAATAGTTTTAAATGAAATGCAACAAATGACAATGTAGCTTTTTCTATTTTGAATAATTCCATGTCTGTCAGTTACTCATCCATTTCTTTCCTATGCATGAAAAAAGAGCATGAAGTTCACTCTTATGAAATAATGACTGATGGGTCCATTTTGCTCAAGAAACACAGAAGAAGTAAAAAAAAATGTGTTTTTGTTTCCATTTTGTAATGAATAATTCAAATTTTTGCTTTAATAGGGATGGATCATTCCAGAATTGGAGGACATTTGGGCTTCAAAATTCTTGAAAAGTTCACTTTTCTACTTTTTTTATTCAACATATTCATCAATAAAATGGTAATAAACTGTCAAAGGCTTGACTAGCTAAGCTCACAGATCAATTGTGTATTTTTTATTACACTGTATATTTGATGATTACAAAACTTGGTGCAACTCTGTTACCAATTCTCGCAGGTAACAGGGTTGCAAATCTGTACTAACGTCTGCTTTCTCCCAGGAGTAGAAGTTTGGTGTTTTACTACCTTTTGCTGATGACCGAGAGGACAAACTTACTTATGCTAATAAGAAAAAAATAAAATACTAACAATTGTTTTACTCTGATAATATGCTTCACAGGCTTATGTGGGGTAGAGTGAGACATTTAATCAAGGATAACTGTTATATAAAAACAGAAGAGAGGATGCTGTGGAAAACTGTTTGATGATGTCAAGTCCAAGTCCAATAGATAATAATCTTTATTGGGAAAAAAATTTGTTAATTTAAACAAATGTTTCCACAGTTTCAAGTCACAAAATTTGCACACAACTTTTTGATTACAGTTTTGATACAGCGCCTGTATGTGTGTGTGTGGGGTCATGGGGTGTGTGTGTCAATGGAGGAGATGGCCAAGTGGGTTGATTTTTACTTTTTTTCTTTTCTTGTTTACTGTTTAATTTTTAATTGTAAAGTGTGTTGCACGAAAAAAAACCAAAAACTCTGTTTAATAAATGATGCTTGATTGATTGATCGATTGACAAGAGACCCAAATAAAACATTTAATGCAAAAATCCATTTAAAATCTAATGTTAACTATTTTATTTAAGATATAATTTGTGCATTAGATAGTGTGGGACAAGAGGAAATTGTTTTTAAGGGATACTCCAGACTTATTTGATATGTTAAAAAAACTATTTCTAAGCATTCCTCTTTCTATAGTTTTTGAGGATTTGGTCTAAAGACAAGAAATTTAGTCATAAATAAATGCTTTAGTATTTTGCATGTGTATTATTTGAACTATGAAGGTTTTTTTTTTTGATTTTTTTAATTTAAGATGAGGTGTCAATAAAAATGTCAATAAAAATGTTTTTTGGGGTTTTTTCCTAAATAACTCCACATCCTGAGAGATGAAGACTCCCCCGTTCTTCTCTACACTGCCCCCAGAAAGAAACTTAAACAATATGAGATGGGTAATCAGTTATATTAACATATCACAACTGCCACGTTCGCATAAAAATAGCTAATTTGATGATGACGGTGTTAATAGTAGGTCTAATCTGTTGTCAAATTTATTTTTAAAAGTGAGTTAGTCTTTTTTTTGGTAATTGTTCTAATTTTTGAGGCTAAATTGACAGTGAGGTTGGCAGAAACGTTGCAGAAAAAGTGAAAAATCTGCAAATACTGAATAATTCAGTTCAGTTTATTTCATATCAGTTTACCTAAATATGCCATGCATAAAAAGGGACAGTGGGAGTTTCTATTTTTCATTGTCGAGATGTTTTATATTAATTGGCTGAAGAGATAAAAACTGCAGTAGTGACCTTAAGATAGAGCAGGATTTGAGTGGTTACTTGGTAGGTTGAGTTTTTTTTTTTTTTTTTTTTTTTTGGGGGGGGGGGGGGGGGGGGGGGGGGGGACTTGGATTTCTATGTGAATCAAAGAGAAACAAACACACTGCTGTAGTGTACAGTGGTGCTGAGATGATGTTACCCAGTTTTGGATTGCAGATTACCTTACTCAGCATCTGAGAGCAGACGGCATGGAAACTGTCACCCGGGTGGGATTTGTAAGAACTGTCCCAGGCAAGCTTAGCTTGCAAAGTGACAAACACTATATGGCATAAATAATTCATAAAGCTGAGACGGTGATGTTCAAAAAGACGATGGAAGATGACTTTCAGCAACAAGAGAAAAAACAGAAACCAGAGGTGAATTTTTATTCTGGCCCGCAGCAGTCCTGGACCGTAAAGACCATTCTTTCTTCTTTTTTTTTTTTTTTTTGCAAATCTTCTTGCACCTTTGAGGGAAAATTTGCCCCCAACACATACTAAAAATCTCATCAAAATTTGCACGCACCTTTTACCCAGGAAAAATGCATTTTTGACATAGCAATCCCCCCAAAAAATAACAATAAATAATGGCATCACAGCGGGAGACACTCTAAAAGAAATTAATGTGGTCAAAATCTCTTACGAGACTCAGAAAACATGGTCCAAAACCCACTAACAAAACAAAAACACGCCTGTCGAATATATCCAAAGTGTTAAAATTATTATGCGATGGCCACGGGATCTACGGCTTGGCGACCTTTTTATAGCAAATCCAAAAAGGTGGCAATTCATTACATTTTCCCACAATATGGGGGAAAAAACACTTGTTTGAGCAATCTTCAAGAAATTTCATACACACACCACATGGTTAAGTCTACAACCGCAAACAGTTTTGTTGACCTTTGACATTGGAAAGAGGCCACCATCTCTAATTTCCAAAATAAATCACCTCTAATATCAGCTACAAATTGAAGCTCCTTATAAGGATTTCAATCTATCCCCTCCTAATTCCATAATTGGGAAGCAACTTGAGAAAAAATGTTGGATTTAGAAGTTGTAGATTTTGAACAGCCTGGGCGTGGCGAGCTCGCAAAAGTAGTGCTACCAAAACATTGTGAAAAATGTAACACAAAAATTGGTGGCTCAAGCTAAATTTAACAAAATGACATATGATAACGTATTGTATTCAGTTGCCATGGAAATCCAAAAGGTTACTTTTGCAGATTCTTCTAAAAATTACATAGACGTGTCCGTCACCCTCAGGTGACTAAAAAATCAAATGGTTGCTATGGAGGTAAAACCAAAAGAAAAGCAGCCATTTTAAAAATGTGTTTTTTCAATCAAGTTGTCATAGGACCAGGGTGGCTGAGAAAGAGGGGGGGCATATGTAGCAGCGTGTAGCAGCCGCTCAGCCATGACGGTGAATCGTAGGAGAGCGGCGAGGGCGGGGGCAGGAACCATCTGTGGGCAATACAATTAAACGACATAATAATTGCAGCAATTAAACCGTTTTAATGTTCACAATTATTAGCCTGCTGTTTTGTTAAATCAAATCACAAATAGAAGTGATAAACAAGCAGCGTTTGTGTTGTAACTTGCAAACTGTGCTGCCCACACATTTAAAAGATGTGATGCAGCATCCCTCACCGCAAACATTATTAAACATGAGTAAATCCAGAACAAAAGGTTCAAAAATGACCTTTTTCAATCTGTGGCCGGCTCCAAATGTAAAGGAACTGCTTCTGGAGTAATTGGGGAGTCAAGATCTGTTTCATCGTTCAGCGCAGAAGATGAATTATTAATTTTGAAGTTTGGAACCTGAATATTATTTTACAGATATTGTCCCTCAAAAACCCCTTAATAATGCATATTAATTCAGTTTACTTTGTACTCAAGTGAACAGCTTGATAACAGCTTAGTCATAGCTGAAGCTATTTTATACAGATAGACATTTTGGTGGGATTATAGAAAATAAATCTTATTTACTTAACTTAACTTAAGGAACCAAAGTGAAAGTTCCTGTCCTTGGATTTTAAGCATCTTTCTGTGTTGAATTTCTTAAGACCTCATTTGACCCCATTGGTATGTTATTGTGCAATTGATTTCATAAGAAGCTTGGAAAATAATCCAGTTTACTCTGAGGGGAAATGTGTGCTAAAAAAGATGTTTTGAAAAACTACATTCCACGTGAGCCATTTTCGTCATTTCCCCACTTGTCCACATCTGATCAAAATTTTTCTTTGATTTTTTTGGCAACCACAACGAAGATTTATTTATCCTTTGTTGTTTTAGTGGGATTGTGTCCGCAAATGTCACTTGGTTGGATTTATAAAATGTCAGCTCTGGGTACAGTTTGAAAATGCAACGCTTGTCAAACACGCCCACATGATCTAAATACTCTGCTCTAACCTTGACCGTTTCACATCCTAACAAGACAGTAAAACAATGACTGACTGAGTTGTGGTTTGCTCTAGAATTCAGTTTAACCAGAACGTTTTTGAATAAAAAGCAAAAAGGAACAGATTATATATAAATATATTTATTTTTTGCTTCCTCTCCATCTATTCCTTCATTTTCTTCATCTTCTGGGTAAAAATGGGCACAGGCTTTTTCCAGCTGTCAGAAACATTCCTTTTGGTTTTTTTTTGTTTTTTTTGGTGGCAGTCAGTTTGTTTCAAAGCGTTGAAATAAATTACTTTTAGTTGGCGTGCATGCATTCTAAATTTGACGTGCGCTCCTTTTTAATCCATAATGCAGTCTTTTCACTTATCTGTGAAACTTCATTATGCCTTAAAACCTCAGAAAAACCTTGACGCAGACATTTTAGCTGCAGCTTTAAGGTTCAAGCCTTCTCACAAGCAGCCCCAGCTGTCCTTAGTTGCCCTCTCCGAGTGGTGGTAATGTTGAGCGTGTCAAATGGTTTTCTAATGTGGACTCTTTCACTGCTGCCTGTTTGAGCTTAGTGAGTGACCACCTGTATGCTCTGTAATGCCTGCGGACAGATGGCAACATGGCACGATAAGCGAAGAAAACCTTTGACGTGCACGGCCTCTCACACATTCTCCTCTCCCCCGTGAAGCCTTCGCCGGCGCTTACAGCAAAGTTTTTCATTCGCTCAGTGCCAAATTAATTTTACATAAAGATTTGCTTTTAAAACGCTATTGATGAGTCTTGATGTGTATTCAAAAGCACAAAACACTTTGAATTTACACGAACGGAGAGAAGGTCAGTGCGAGGTTTATTTGAAAACCAAATGTCTTGAAGGAGATGCAAACCCTTGCTGCTGCAAAAAGGTTGCAGATTTACCCGTGTTAAACAGGATATTTTTTTCCTGCTCCCAGCTGTCTCTGCAGGATACGATTAAAGCAAAGGGACAAACATCTACTGGCAGTGCTTGTGCTGGTCAGGAAGGTAAATCAACACACTGTTGGCTGAGATTATGAGGTGAGCTGAGGATAAAGAAGGGCATTAAACATAGAGAGTGGCAAAATCAACCACTGTAAAATAAATGTTTAAACGCCACAGTATTTTTGTGTTAGAAATAATCAAATAAACAAAAAAAAACTACTTTTACTTTCAAAATGTTGTTTAAAAAAGCAACATTTGTAATTTAAATATCAAATTAGATTTTTCATAAATATATAACCCATCATTTATTACACAAGTTTAAAATATCATTAGTTGAGAATTTTAGTAGGTTTACCAGAGGATTGAAACTATTTGAAAAGTATTTGTCCTGTAATTTTGAACTTTTGTAGCATTTAGGCATGTATGATTTTTACCAAAAATAAAGAAAATTTGTCGATACATACTCTATTTTAAAAGTAGAAAATCTAGCTGGATGTTAACATTTGTCACAGTTTTTAGAAAACAAAAACACTACACACAACATTTTTATAGTCACAAAAACCCAACTGGTTTGTTTGTAACCCAATTCCAAGAATAAATAGAGACTAACTTTTTTCTGGGTTATTTTAAGAAAAAAAAAAACTCAGAAAAAACATACATTGTGTTAAAATGAAACCACTTTTACCCCAAAAATGCGTATTTCTAAAAAAATCAAAATTTATCCCAACATGAATATGAATTGGGTTGAAGAAATAACCCACGTGTTTCTAAGAGCGTGACCTTGGTTTACACTACAGCAGTGGTACCCGACCTTTTTCATGACATGGACCAATTAAAGATGACGAGGATGCTGAACATTTTGCTTTATTACTGTGGTGTTTGGAAAGAACGGTCATGTTTGGATTTCTTTCTTTTATCTTGAAGTTGAAGGCTCCTCTTTTATTTCCTCATCTTTTCTGCAAAAAACAACTTTCCAAATACCTTTGCTTTTTGCTAGCTTAAGGGGTTGCAAGTTTGCACACACCTGAGTGTGTGAAATTTTTGCTCCACATTTGACCCATCCTCTGAGGGAGCAGCGCGATGCAATCACAGACAATCTCAAGATCCATTTGGTGGTTCAATTCCCCAATCTAACCCCTTAATGTTGTATGACAAGCAGGGAGGCAATTAGTCTCATCTTTAGAGTATTCAGGATGACCAGACTACGGATTTGAACCCTTGACCTTTCAATTTCATGTCAGCTTATTATCTTTGGAGGTACAGCATTCCGCCACAACCAGAGCAATTAGAGGTAATTTCATAGCTCAGACATTTTGGTGTGTTTTGGGGGTTTTCCACCAGGTTAAAAAACAAGACGGTGTGTTTTCATTCCTGACGAATAGGAGACCTTTAGAAAAGGTCAAGCCGAGACCAAACATAATGGTTGCAGTGTATTTAAGGTCAACTCTAGCATTTTGTCTGAAAGCTGAGTGTCCAAACATTCTGTGAATGCTGCATTGCCAAATTACTTAAAATAAAAGGTTCAGCCACACTTGTTGGTAACTGCTGTCTAGCTTTTGTGAAAACAACAATTTTGGTCCAACTTTTTCTTCCTTCATTTACATTTTCATGAATGCTACCATTTGTGTCTTTTCCCAAAATAGGCTCATATCCCAAACAATGAACACTGCCATGTTACAATGTTTGATCAACAAACAGATCAAGAATAAACTCATATTTAGCAAAAATCCTATTCTAAGAATCCAGAATATTCTAGCATGCAAACCCCTTATTCACGATTAAACTACCCAGTTTATTTCATGCTTTTATGATCCCTTTTCATCTGTTTGTTGGAGTTTGTAGTGCATAGGTTTTTATTTTAAACTTGATCTATTTGGATCGAGTTTTAAATTGACAGCTAATAAGCTTTTCTGCTCCACTTGCAAAGTATCTAAAATAGGCTTGTCTGTTTAATTGTTATTTTAAATGAGCAAAACTGAATTGTAATAAGATCGGAAAATAACTGCACTAACAGTCAATAGTTCTGGCAGTATACAGCTGACAGGTCGAAGCAAACACTTAACACGCAAAGGGTAAGTAAGGGCATGTTGTATGGAGTTTTCGTTTTTTTACCCCCGCCAAACCCTGCCCACTGAGCAAGGGGCCCGTTAGTGTTGTTAAGTGACAAGTTGCGAGCTTCATGCTTACAGCCTGACTGTTTGAAATGAGGAAACTAGACAACCAGAGAGTAGTTTGTGTGGGCATCCTAAGGGTACTTACTTATCAACTGAACACTCCCGTGAGTGCAGCATTTGCAGGTGGTCAGTAAGCAGCCAGTGGGCACACCTCACTAATGGCTAGAGTGTTAGGGCATCGTGTAACAGCATCACTTGTACGTCAAAGTGCGCATAGCTTACATCATTACAAATACTTCACGATACACTTACCAAACACACAACAACAGTGCATTTCATTTTCTTCCTGAGCCCGCTTTCAGTGGAAGAGGTGTGGGCTTTGAACAAGCTTACTCGTGATTGGCGAGAGTAGCTGCCATAGAAAGGTTCACTCAGACCAACTTGGACCAATCACTGTCGTCTGGCTCCAACATGGCGACGTCCGTATCGCGGACTGACGACTGGACATAGCGACTGAATCAGGTTCTTTGCTGGAGCCGGAGGTGAGGTATTTTCTATGAGTGGGGTCACACTTTCTCAGTCCAGTTCTCTATATACAGTCAGTGGTTCCAGTGATATAAAGTCAATTCAGTTGCCATTTTTCCTCGATAAGGGCGTTGCCATGTTGGAACCAGAAATCAGCAATAAGCAGTGCTTGGTCCAAGTTGGTCCAAGTTGGTCTGGCATTTTTACAGCAACCACTCTCTCCGATGAGGAGTGAGATTGTTAGAAGACCACACCCCTTTGCAAAAAGCAGGATCTGGAGACTCTGTGGATCAAATCCTTCGAATGTTCAAAATAACAACAAACATTCTTATTGAGACATCAGATTGAATAGTTAAAAAATATTTCAAAAATTAGAATTAGTAAGAACACATTAAAAAAAAAAAGGTATCCGAGCAAGAATGGTTAATCTGACAAACATAAAAACTGAGTCATAGATGTTTATTTCTCAATAGAAGTCTATGGGATTTTGACTTTTTTAACCAGCGGGTACTTACTGTTTGGAACACGAGGGGGTCGCTTCATCCAGTTCTACATACAGTCAATGGTTGCTACATTATAAAGTGTAGTTTTGCACATCACTTCCTTTACCCACATTCACCATTTCTGTTTCTTGTAGTCTTCATCCACCTCCTATCTGCCTTTTCCCTCATTTTCCCCCGTTCCAGCTATCTACAAAAACACACCTCCTCTCTTCCCTTGTCACCCTCCTCTCCTCTTCATTATGGCGTTGGCTTTGTAAGCCTCCCTGATGAATCCTGGCATTACACTCGCAATTCAAAAGAATGAAAATGCAGCTTTAGACTGTGCCATCAGATTGCCGTCTTTCTCCTTTCATCTGCCTGGACACATTAAGACTAGACATATGAAGCTCTGCAGCAGCTCCCACATGAATCAGACTAAGCCCCCCAGCAGGAACATGTGCTGGCCAATTCAGGTCCAGAATGGAGGAAGAGAGGGACAAATTTACTTGAGCAAAGCAAGAGAGGTGACAAAGTGACAAAGTGAAGCTGGAAAAGAGGAAGACGTGGCTTCTTATTTCCTTTTTTTTTCTTGGGCATTCATTAAGTTTGTCACCAGAAACATGGGAATCATAGTATTGATCAATCTGATTTGATTTTTTTAGGAAAATTACATTTTCAAAGAACTAAAATAAGAATGAAATAAAACCTTAGTGTTTTGCCTAGTCTTTACATGAAGTTAGGAAGAAAAAAACTTAAACACAGTTCCACTTTGACAAAAGCAGTCATCAGTGTCTCCCACACAACTGAACAAACTTTTAGTTGAAATGAACATGTTGTGTTAGTTCAGTTACACAAGGAGTCTACTTTATTTATGATTCTGTATTTAATGTGTTTGTGTGGGTGGTGAGAAGTTTTTTTGGAAGGGGGGGTTAATGAGCAACAACCTACTTACCACCCAATGTGTTAGAGGCGTTTGTTAGGGAAAAAAAGAAGCGACCATAAGGAAACATAACTGTAGTTTGATTTGCAGAAATCTGAGGTTCAGATCAGTTGTTTTAGCTGCATTTATACTTGAAATAAATCAAATACAGACTCTGGATTTTGTTCCATGCATACATTTTGCAAAAGCAAAATTTTGAGTTCAGTAATTAGCAGGTAACAGCAGGACACTGTATTTAGAAAACAGTAATTACACCCAAAAAAAATAAATAAAAGGGATTTTTGAAGGGACAGCATGTTTTGCAGCTAACTTTTACCAAACATCAGTCAACAAAAGACACATAGGAAATGTGAGGGCAGCAAATCTGGCAAATGAATAAACAGGAAAAGCATGCAACTGTGGTGTATACCCAGTGGTACCCCTCAAGAGTCGAGATTCAAAGTCTTTATTGTCATGTTGAAACAGGGAAGTCCATTTCTCAGAGCAATGAAGTCCATACTTGGTCATCTACACTGTGCCAATGAATATAAATGAATAAACAAAAAAAGTAATAATAAATACAGTAAGAAAAAAACAGAAAATGCAAAAAATCTGTATAATTCAAGTTTATTTATCTAGGACCTTGACATGATGACCAGAGTCAAACAAAGTGCTGTATATTCAAAGCTTAAAACATTAAAAAGTTAAAATGCAAAATAGAAAAAAAGCAGAAATGCAATAAGTAAACAGTAATCTGTTTTGTGTTTTTTTAATTTTTTTTATTTTCACTTAAAGATCTGCTCCAATAAAAATGGAGTTTCTAACATGTCCGTGTAGCATTTTTCTCATGATGGAGAACATAAATAAAGACAATTCAGCTTAAAATTACATTTCTGAGGATTTCTTTATTCTAACCACTGTGAATCAGGAGCAGATGAAAAAAATGCTGTTGCTCCACGCCAACAACTTAAAGGTGAATTTCCTGCAAAGTACTGCCGCTCCGCAAAAACTGTCCTAGAAAACCTCACCGGTTTTATGATTTAGGTTAAAAACGGCATAATCATGATTAAAAGACCACCAGGAACGCTTTGAATATAGATCAAAAAATCATCAGAGTGGATCTTTAAGGACAAATAAAAAATCCAAAAGACGTGCCCACCATCTTCATTTACTCTAACAGATGCTTTAGGATCCCAATTTCATTATGTCAAACAAATAATCTGCAAGCATCAAATAAAAAGACAAAATGACAAGTTTTAAAACCAGATGATCATTTCTAGAGATGTATCCTGGTACAGTAAGTGATTACGTTGAAAATCCTCCCACATCTGCCTTTTGGAAGTGTCATGTTGTGGGACCGCTTTGATGGGAGATAAGACGTAAAAGGTCTTATAAGGACAGCAAAATGAATGTTGTGTGGAAACCTTTCAGAACTTGACTCAGCTCCAGTTTTTTCAAGAAGAATGAATCAAAATTCCAGCAAGGCATGAAGAGCAGCTTGTGGCTGAGTGTCATCATCAGCGTCGGGATTACGTAAGCTTGAAAGCATCCTGTCCTCCGCTCAACTGTACTTGTTTGACCCTTTGAAATCATGAAGGTCAGAGAGAATTTTTCCTTTTTTTTCTGTTTCAAAGCTTGCCTTTGTGTTTCATCCACACCACAATTATCTTCTTCATTTTTAATTAATCAGACCGTTTTTTTGTGAATATTCATTATAGCTAAGTCATGCAAGCTCAAATCAGCGGGATCCACAGCTGTGACGCAATGCAGTATTTTTTGCAGTATGATTGCCCTGGTTGCCATGGAAAAGTCCCCACCTCCAAGTAGAAGTCCTTTTTATGCTTTTAATGAGGATAGTTTTGCCTTGTTTATGCATGCATCTGTATCAGCAAAAACATTTGCTTCTTTGTCTGCAAGTCTGGCCGTCTTCTGCTGTGAATTCTAATCTGCTTTTCTTCCATATTTTCCGACCTGAAATGAGTCTGGTATGACACCATTCACTTCTCGGTTCTTACTTGTTGACGTGCTGTGAGCGGGCGGGTGGCAGCGGAGCATAGCGATTCAATGCAGCCACAGAAAGAGAGAGGGAGAGACAGCGCAGCGATGGGTCTCGGCTGCGAGTTCGCCGTTTCATCCATCCAAAGTTCAGTCGAGGACACACTCTTGCACTTGCTGCCTTGAGATTAGCCACAGTTTCTTAGACACAGTCTTTTTCTCAGGGAGTTCTGGAAGGAAAGCATGAATTTTAACAACACAAAACAGATACATTTATTAAATAAAACCCAAAATATCTCAATATGGTCTGAATTAACTTTTAGCATGGATGGGTTTAAGATTTTTTACACTGAATATGTTGTGAACCTGGAGGGGCCTTTGGGGCACATGGAGGGTCAAGAAAGGAGTCGCACATCAGAGGAGGCTTAAGAAAAAGAGGGCATTCATCTGAGACAAATAAGGTCTCCGTGGTAATTCTGTTGACACATAATGGCAATGAGGCTATAGGCCTGAGGAAAGATGGCCTGAATTGTAATAAGTATAATAGAAAGCAGAACATATGTGAAAGGGATGTGCTCTGCATGTATGGAGCCACTGTATTTGTTAGCAAATTAACATTCCTGGTTTTTGAGTTCAGGATTTTTTGCATTTCAGATGCTAAAAATATATTTTTTGTTTATTTCTGAAATGCAAACTAATATAGAGAGCTGCTCTCCTGTATTCTTGCTTATGTTTTCTCTTGTGTCTCACATTAACTGTGCACTATTCCCAAGGGCTTCCATCAAGAATGCAGGGAGGGCCTCTTTCTAGTCTTTCTATAGCCTACAGTATAACACTCTCCGGAAATGTGGGGGTCTGTTTAACCTAAAACAGCTTTCCAAAAGAAAAAAAAAAATGTAAAAAAAAAGTAAATGAAAAAAAAAAGGAAGACAGATGAGAAAACATTACAGAATGCCAGTTCAACTGCTTAGGAACGATCCGAGCCTTTTTTCTCATGAGTTTTTACAAAATGTGCATGATGCTAAATGAATTTAGCTATGCATGAATGTGATTTTAGGTTCTTTTTCTTCATCTTTTGAATGCTCCCTTTAGGGGTCACCACAGCAAATCATCTGCCAATCCTACCCATGTCCTCCTCACTTACACTTACGGGTCTCACATGCCTTGCACAACTCCAGCGTACTTCTTTGCCACTTTAGACTTCCTCTGCACCCTGTCATGGATTTTCTCTGGATCAGAGGTCGCAACCTTCAAAGCTTAAAGAACGATTTGGGTCGATTTCTCACTGACCAGAACCCAGGAGGAGTATATTAGGAAAATAAGACATTCATGTGTATGTTATTGTTATCATGACAGATATTTTAAAAACTGTTTTTTTTTCCTTTTGCATAAATAAACAGAAAAAAAATATTTTAAAAAAATATGTAATAGCTATAGATTTTGACAGAGATTAACATGACTCCCTTTCAAAATAAAAGATACCTTGTGCCACATAGGATCATCTCAATGCAGCAAATGTAGTAAGAGGTAGTATAATATTGGCGTTAATAATGATAATAAAAAAAGAAAAAACGTTTGCTTGACCAATTGTGGTGCATCTCAACCAGAACCATAAAGAGCATGTAAAAACCCTTGAGTTTGTTTAAAAATAGGAAATAAACCTTATAGTTGGTGCACCGTAGGTATGAATTTTGTGCTTACTTATCTCAAATTGATTCTCTATGGTACACGGAGCCCAAAATTCTGTTTTTATACAAACGTTTTTATTAGTGCTGTCAGTCGATTAAAAAAAAGATTAATTACGATTAATCACACTTTTGGATTGCAATTTATCAGATTAATCACAATGTTTTACTAGGTAAATTATATACAACAACATGCAGCATTTTCTCCCAGGCCAGAGAGAACATTTTTCCTTCTTTCTTACTTTCTGAAATCTTTTAATTTGTAAAATATTAACTCAGATGTCCCAGAAATGTAATTTGTGTGCAGAAAACACATCAACAAAAGATAAGCCGTATTCTAAAGACTTTTACGTCTGCAGTATTACTTCAAGAATGCAAGGATGCTGATACACAGCCGTAAGAAACAAACATTGTGTTTTTGCACTTTAATAGGTCCAGGTGAATACTCAAATCTAATTGGCTGCTGGGTGTTGATGCGCACCTAAAAAAGAAGTTCCGGTCACATAATCTATGCGCTGCACTGGTTTCTTTAAAACAAACTTTTTGAGTCACCTTTGGGCCTAAAACAAGCGGGAAAAGATGAACTTTCTCTCCGAACTGATGCTTTATTTAACCTATTGTGACAATCAGCATATATATATCGCTTTCCTCTGCAGTCGAGGTCTGCCGGCCCAGCGACACATTCTCATGTTACTGTGAAAACAGGCTGCACTACCGATCAAAAAGTCTGCTTTTTGTGAGAAAGCGATCTAAACCGAAAAAATAACAAGAATAAAATACTAAAAATCTATTGAATATTTATTTATTTTGTAAGTGACCATAGCAGTAGTGGGATAGTACCAGATGAAGTGTGCATTTTTAGAAATGAACGCACGCCGTGAAAGCGTAAAACGCAAGCGGAAGACGGTCGCTTTTAAAGTGTAATTAATCTGCGTTAATACATTTTTAATGCGTTATTTTTTGTAATTAATTGCGTGCGTTAACACGTTAACGTTGACAGCCCGAGTTTTTATATAAATGTGGTAACCTATGAAGGGTTGCTGGATTGTTGACCACAGTCAAAAACCTGGTGGAGTGATATCTACTGTCCCTCAACTGTTTGTGAAGGAGTTGAATAAAGTTTGAGTTAGTTTTTACTTTACTATTTACTTTACCGTTACCTTTCAAATTAAAAGCATTTTACTATTTTTCTTCAACCAGGCACAATGGAGCAGTAAAAGAGCCACATGTGGCTCTGGAGCCTCAGTTTGCAGACCCCTGATCTAGATCTTTAAACAGGACAGCTCCTTTTGGCCTTCTCTTTTCTTCTCCAGCGGCATCCTCACTGTAAATAGTTCATCTGTGGTTCATTTCTTTGGCATGAAGCCATACTATTGCTCACAAATGCTCACTTCTGCCGTCTGCTTCCACGGCTCTTTCCCATAACTTCTTTGTGTGACTCATGAACTTTATTCCTCTTTAGTTTTCCCAGGTTTGCACATCTCCCGTGTTCTTTAAAATGGTTACAATACAAATAGCCTCCTGTCCTCCAGACCTCTCACCCTCCATGATATTGCTAAACTGCCTTGTCAGAAACTCTACTGCCAATCTTTCTTCCCTGAATGCTGTCCTCACTTCATCCTCTTTGTTACTTCCTGTTCCACAACAGCCCCCTCTTCCATTCTGTGCTCTAACGTTTTTAGTCAAATAAAAAGCAGAAAAAAAAACAAGTTTCTCCAAAAGACAAAACAATTCTTTTTAATCTTTACTAAAACATTAAGAGACGTGAACTGTGTATCTGTCATCATAAACTGTGAATGTTAAGCAAAGGTCCAACGGAAAACCTTAATCTGGTGCAAAAGTTCACAGGAAGAAAATGAGACGTGCTCAAAAGGGAGCATACCTTTGTAATCTCATCTTACTCTGAACGAGATGTGACACATTTCCAGTCGAGGCTTGGGACTAATCAAGATGATTTTACTGGAAGAAGCAAAAAAAAAAGAAAGAAAAACCCCTCACTGATGCTTTGACTCAGTTTACATAAAACGACACATAGTTTTCGATTTCATTGTACACGTCTTTGAAAACCTATGGTACAGTTAAAACTAATAAACAACAAAGGATTGCTTCATTTTATAAATTTAAATACACTTATTATGTTCCTGTCCAGTGTTAGAGGCAGTTTGAAGCATAGAGATTTTTTTTAGGATTTCTGTTATTTATTTATAATTATCTTTGTCTTTTACTAAAATGAAATTACATTTGTTTTTGGTCTGTACTTTTGCCATTACTGAGAATCGATCCCCCACTATTTCATCTTAGAATGTAAAGGATTTTAAAGAAAAGCAAAATTGCTGTTAAATATTTATTGACAAATCATCATTAAAAATAATTTGGTTTGTAGTTCATTATAAGATAGTAAATTAACAATACCTGGTTCAAACCAAGTTCATTTTTAAGATTTAAAATCCTAAATTTTTTGTCATCTTTTGTTCTTTTTTCTCATTTTTGATTCTAAATATGGGTCTTTTTATCCTTTTAACTTTGAACTGCATTAAATGACAATTTGAGTGGTTGAAGTTAACATTGATGTAAAATCAGAGGAACGTTGATATTAAAAGTCTAACTGCCTGACACCTTTCATGTGTACAACACAGAAGTTTTCATTTCTCCTCCAAATGTCAGCTCTCATTGCACTGCTATAGACCCTCCGACTTCTCCCTACCTGCACTTAAATCTTGAACTTTCTTGGCTCCTCAGGATGACTTGAAGTCCTTTTCATCACAACCATTTTGCTACAGTGCCCCAAAGCATTCTTGAGGCTGACTTTATGCACTGCTTTTTGCCTTTCAGGGTTAAAGTGTCAACAATTGTGTTGCACAATAACTTTGTTGTGTATTCTTTATAATTGTCTGGTTTTGTATGGGGTTTGAATCCTTAGGAAGGAAAGAAAATGAGAGTTGGCCCTGAGGTGCAGAGATGCCCCTGTTTCTGCAGTTTTTATTTTTTTGTTTTTTATTGCAAGTGGGATGCAACGTGATGCGACTGGCACATCTCAAGTTTTCTGGCTTATTTAAAAAGGAACTCTTCATTATTTTTTCAAGTTTTTCATTCAGATGGTCACTTGTTAATTTTTATTTTGTAGGTTTTGCATTATAAAGTGTTTAATTTTAATAAGAGATAAATGTAGTTTTTCATTTCTTCAGTCCATATGTGTTGTCTCCTTTTTGTCAGAATTGTAGTTTGTAAATGGGGGCTTGTCCGGGATCAGACTTTATTGCCGCTTTTCATCAAATTAGCCAAAAATTGTACCAAGTGTACAGTCATAAATATTTATGTTCACCCAAAGAAAGTTCAGTTAAAATATATATTTTTTTAAACTAATAAAGTTAATAGGTCCAATTGCAAATAAGATAATGAACAAAACAGACTTCTAAGAAAGACTTTTAAAGAAACTACCAATGCAGCTGTGTGCTGGTTGAACTGTAAAAGCAAAACTATGACCTATGCTTTTAGCCATCTTTGAGAGCATAACTTGAAAGTATGCCACATAATAAAAACAATTAAGTAATCAAGTATGATTAGAATTGTCATCATGTATTAAATTGAGATGAAGCAAACATGTGTGCAGTCTGTGGAGCCTGACAAAATATAGTGGAAATGAGCTCCGAGCATTAATCCCAAAAGGAAATGAATTTTGAGCAAAAAGGGACGAAATTAGGGTACTTAGAAATATCTAAGTATAAAACAGCAGAAGTTCCATTTAAATGTATTTATAAATTGCAGAAGAGGGAGAAAAAATAATTGACACCAAAAAAGTCCATGCCCAGTAGCACTTGTAATACAAGGGTCTAGTAATCACATCAAATTCATGGTTAACTCAATCATTTAGACAGCTGACAGTTGAAAACTAGTATTAATGTTCCAGTTTCTGTGCTTACAGGAGTCTGGGGTCAAAGCAAGGGCTTAGTGTAATTCTCTAGCACAACAGGATTTGTATTAGTTCTGAAAAGAGTCAGTGAGGTTAAGAGCTGCTAAGTAGTAGTGTCTAAATCCTTTCTAAGCTCAGCCGCCACAATGCTGGGATGCCAACAGTCCTCCGGACTCATTTTTCCCTACGATGAGGTTGGGACAGGTAAAATAGTACCAAACACATGTGCAGGTCTGTTAAATCCCTACCGGATTTCCGGGGGAAATAACCCACCATACTTGGATTACATTGCATATCCGTTGAGTTTGGTGGGTTTAGTGTCTATTCTTTAGATGTAATCGCTTGTTTACTATAGTGCAGAGTTTCATAGGGTCAATTTGATTCAGAAAGCTTAACTACCTTACAGTACTATTGGCTGAAGCCATTTTTCTTTCCAAACACTAACAACTAAATTAAATGTTTTCATATTTATTTTAGCTACAATTGTGTAAAATTCTATCAAATAAATGCCAAACAATGTCAGATGTCAAAAAAAGGATGTAAACGTTTTTGAGGCTTCTGTCACACTGTTTTTTCTAAATTAGAATCTATGACAAAACTGACTAGAAGATTTTGGAATGTTGTACTTAATACTGTAGTGAGTCAATTTTGCACTGCTCACTTTGACTAGAATATTGTAGACCTGAAAAAAGGTGCCACCAGCATAATATTGAAACATTATATTGAAAAGATTACTACCAAAAGTAATTATAAGTCTCATCTAAAATCAATTTTATTTCAAAAAATTGACTTTTTGGAGATTTTTTTAAAACTTAATCTTAGCTGAACGCTATGTCTTGTTTAGCAAAGCACAATTACATTGAGATTGATCAAGCATTTAGTGTGAGTGTGTGTGTGTGTGTGTGTGGGGGGGGTTACAGGAGAGACACACTAATGACAAGAGAGGGGCCAAACAGCAGAAATCTACACAGACTCTGTATTTTCTTAAAAGTCCCTTACACAAACAGCAAATCTTCTGCTGATATGAGAAAGGGATTTGTCTCCTCTTTAGTCAGCTAAGAGTTTTTGCTGTTGCAGAGCAGATGCAGCATGTGCTGCAGTGGGAGACCCGTATGAGGACTTTACAGGAGTTCTGAGTAAAACCTGACAGCTCCCCCGCATTGAAAGAGCAGCGAGAGTCCTGACCAGAACCAGGAAATATCAATCCATAAGTCAGGTCTAAACACACAATTATTTTAAAGTTGTATTGTTAGCTTAAAGGGAACAAACACAGTGGTGCTATATAACCTTAGAAAATCATTGTACTGAGAAGAAAAAGGGCTGCTTTTAGTATACTGACATTTTTACTCGATGAAACTTGCAACTTGACGTTTTTAAATTCAGATTTTTATTAAATGCATTCTTTTAATCATAATTGGTGTCTTATAAATGCCACTTATTTTGTAATACAACTTTTGCTTTTAAAGTTTTGTCATTTCAACAGATTTAACGTTAATGTAATAATAAAACAGCTGAATCAATAATCACAATTGTAATAACAAAAAATAGACTTTCCTCATCTTCTTATGTAGAATAACATGAAAATATTATGAATTGAAATGATAAAAACACAGGTCAATGAAAAGACCACTCCCAGGCTTAATGCAACTCTAATTTTAAAAAAATATATAAAACAAAAAAAATTATTGGGGTTTGAGGACCTTTACATACAGTTTGGAGATTTCTCTTTCACATTATCTTTCAGCCAATACTTTAACAAAACTAAATCTTCTTCTTTTCCATTGGCTTTTCCCTTTAGGGGTCGACACATGCAGGGAATCAGCTTCCTCCATCTAACCCTGTCTTCTGCATCCACTACTCTTTAAGTCTGGTTTGCATATTTGGTTTGTAAAAGATTTTACGCCGGATGCCCTTCCTGACACAACCCTCTGTATTTATCTGGGCTTGGGACCGGCACAATGAGACTCTGGCTTTAGCTTCCTCGTGAGTACATTTTACACAAAAACTAAATACTGCAGGAAAATCACATTTCTGTCATTAGAAGTGCAAATGTGACCATTCCCTTTATAAAGTCATCACAAAGCTTGCTGAAATAAAAATTAAATACGTTTATTTTGGTACTTTTTGGAATGTATTCTTCTGAGGTCAAGAAAAATCTACAATAGTTTAGAAAAATTCAAAACCAAGTCTAAAATATTCACTTCCATATCAAATTGTTTTCCTATTCTATTCCATTGGAAACATATTTGTAGTTGAACCCCAAAGATCATATAAGTTTTTCGTTAAAAGAGAACATTTTTTATTATGGTTACAAAATAAGGAAAAGATTGCAACATTTGAGGTTTTAGTTTGCTTGTTTTTTTTTAAGCATTTCAATGAGCATGAGCAAGATTAGCATGCTTGGGTTTTCTTTATCTTGTTTCCTGACATAAGGCAGCTTTAATATGCACGGTCAAGCACAATCAAATGCTCAATAAATGTCAAAAGGACTTTAATTTTAGCTTTGTTTGACAGAACATTTCAAAATCCCGGTCTACAGAGCATCCTTTACAGTGGTGATTGTTTATCCAGAGCAGATTTACCTCGGATGAACCAAAGTATTTGGCTGCAGGTCAGACGTGAAACAGAGAAAGAGATGGAGAGAAAAACGGAGAGAGACGGCTGTGAGCAATCTGAGCAGAGGAAGCAGGAGGTTGATTTATAATTAGCGTGAATGTCTGTTCAATACCCCCGCTGTTCTGGTGATGGCTCCATTGCATAGAGAGGCGGCTTTGCTGCTGTGAACTTCATTTGAATTCGGAGGCACCACACATCTTCCAGCACTTAGCATTGAGGATTTTTGGATTTTGCATTTTAGGAAAAGTAAAGACTTGGAGAAAGATTTTCTTTATATCAAAGCACAAACTAGATATCGGTTTGTATATTAACAGCTTATAGTTAAACATTTAAACGGTGTAGCACACGACTAAAATACGGTCAAATTCCTTTTTTTTCTGACAAGTAAAATAATGTCCGTTTAAGCAGACTAATCTTGTTTTAATCCCACCAAACGTATGTCCTCGTTTAAATTTCATAATTACTGTCAGATAAATGTATGCTGGCAAGTGAAGCATTAAGGATGTCATTAATGACTGCCCCCCCTCCAGCAGTCTCAGTAGCTCTCACAGTCATTTGGATTAAGACGGAATTGTCACAGCAATCAGGGAGTTAATTGACTTCAGTCAAATGTGACTTTAAAAAACACCGAATACAAGCAATTTATTTTCTATTTAAAAATTATGCAGTCTAAGGGTTTTAAAGTCGCACTCCAATTATCTTTTGAGCTATTTTAAATTTGTTGTAAGTGTTTTTTTAATCACGATTAAACAGTTTTAAGCCAAAATTTTAAAAAACAGTGTTTTTAAACATGTTCTAAAGGCATCCTTCTGATGATAGAGGACATACTGTATAAAAAGAAAATGTAGCTCAAATTGGAATTTCTGAGTATTTCTTCATGCAGATTGTTGTGAATCAGGAGCAAAGCTCTTTGCACGGCCCCATTCTGATGCATCCACATGTAGACAAATAGATCGATGAGAACTTGTAAACAGAATTTTCAGCTTTGTAGACGGGGAAGGGGTTGTAATGGTCCCATCCAAAACTCAGAGGCCAATTTCTGATGAACTACAGCCGCTCTGCAGAAACTATGTTCTAGAAAATGATTTGGGGGTTTTTTCTAAAAACATCAGAATCCTAATTAAAAGACCACAGGGAACGCGTTCACAAAAAATCAAAAGATGATCCGAGAGGGTCTTTAAATAACCCCAGAAAAAAAATAATTAAGTGACAGCTTTACCATTTAACGTTTTTTTTGGAAATCATTAAATTGCCATTTTTTTTTACATTGTTTTGCTGTGAAGGGAATTTGGTCAGCTTCTAAGAGTCTTCATGCCACCCAAAAGGCCTGTTTGTTATAGCCTTCTGCCCAATAAACTGTAAACTGCCAGCCGTTCCTAAGTGGCCATAATAGTTTAATGTATGTTCCTGTTTGTGTTGTGGCAACATTTCAGCGCACAAACATCCACAACATACATTCTCTGTTATTATAGCAGATTATTGCCAGCATTCCAGCAGCTTGAGTTGTGTATCCGTGTTGTTTGAAAAGTTTTCTCAACAAACCTCCGCCTCTTCAAAGAGACAGTACACATTTAATAACACACGACAAGGAAAGACAGTTGGGGCATAAATGAGCTTTCCATCCTTCTCATCGTTAAACGCCTCAAATCAAACTCTTCAGGATATCTTACTCATAAAAAAAGAAAATGGTACCCCTTCACAGCTGATAAAAGACACAAACTTATCATCTGAAGAGCAGAATGACTCCAGCTCTCAGTTCAACGTACACTCCCAAACTGAAATTATCAGTATGTTATGCCATGTTGGATGTATATAATTCTACAAACATGCTCATTATATCATCATGTGGTGCCTTCTTATTATGTTGGAGATGAAAGCCAATGCCTTCCTATATTAAAGCAATATTCGCAAAACAGTGCACGTACACATGCCATGCCCTCAGATGTTTTCTCCTTGTAAAGTTTGCCAGCTTCCATCTGATTACAGAAGGATGGGTTCCTTCAACGCTCTGTTTTATCTCCAGACCGGATAGTGATGAAACAGATGGATGAGACACGTGGAGGTGTACAGAGCGTGTGCTGCAGCTCAAGCGTGTCCAGTGAAGCAAAAACGAGAGGTCAACAGGAAGCAAAGATCTGAAGAAACATCAGGCATCGTCATTGATGAGAAGAATGTAGGACATTTTCTGCTACATGTATTAACAAATAAAGCTAAAAGATAAATGTATGTATGTATTCCTGATTTCCCTTTCAAAAAAGTAACAATCCTGCCTTTTTTTTTTGTTCCTGGCATTATGTTTCCATTGGAATGTGCAGGTCACTGCAATCTGCAATTCTCCACTGTAGCCTGAAGCAAATAGAGTGATACTTTTAATTTAATGAATCTCAATCACAGACACCGAGACCAGTTTAGCGAATATATTTTAGTGGTACTTTTGTGTGACTGATTAGGCTTTGCCATCAATTCTTTACTGTTGATGTCTTTTTAAGTAGTTCATTTATCTTCTTTGGTCTTTCCTGGCTGATTTGAAGTGTAATTTTAGGTCTTGCAGGAAAAATCAAAGCACGTTTTTTTAAAGCTCATTCATTGTACTGTGGGTTGTTAGCTAAACCTTTTGAGAACAAGTTATTCTCTCTTTGTTGACAGCCTAATGGCATTTTCTTTCTTTATTGTCAGATTTTTACTGAATGTGCACTTTGGATTTATTTAACTTTTCAAATTAGTTTTTTCTATTTTTTTTTTTTTTTAGCATTACAGTTCAAACAAATTTAAACTGTGAAAATGTTCACTTAAAAATAAAGAAAACTCGTTGAAAATCTATTAGATGCCAATAGTGCTAAAGGCTTCTCCTGTTAATGAGTTGTTTTCAAATCTTAGCTGACTGAAGTTAATGAGATGGGGCACATCGCTTGAAAACGAGGGATGAGCCGCTCCTTATTCCAAGAAAGTCTGTGATAGACAGAGAGCCAGTTGAGTGTCTGAAGCACCTGATTAGATTATCCTGCTGTGAGTGTGGTGGCACTTTGGGATACGGTCGTCACCCCAAAGCTCACCTCATCTGCCCTTTCCTCCATGTCTCATATCAGATTTATCCAGTGACTGAGCTGTGATCCCTGCTGTTACAGCTCTCCCTGTGGGAACAAGGCAGAACTTCAACTTTGATGTTGGAGAAATCTTGCAGGACACTCAGTTTCTGAGGCTCCTGATTTTTAGACTTTGAAAATAAAGATTTAATTTTATTAAAAACTAAGATTTAAAAAAAAAAAAGCATATAGTCTAGGGGGCATAAAGAACATAAACTCTTGCAGATCAAATAAAAAAAACTCAAATGCAACAGGAGCAATTTAGGCAATTGCTAATCAGGTAAAAGAAAACTGCCCCAGCACCTAATTTTAAAGGATAAGTAATCGGCTTTTGTCATTTCATTAAAAAAAAAAAAAGTTTAGTTTTGGCATTAGAACTAAAGCTACTGATGTTATAAATAGTATCTGTACATGTGAATTTGATTTTTTTATTCTAAGAAATGACAAAATGTAAACAAAAAAGTCAAAAAATATATATTTCTAAGTAAAATACTTCAAATGTCATTTCAAGGACTATTAAAAGAATGGAAAAAGATAGACATTGGTCCACTTTATCTCCCAATAAAACTGTTTTATGATCCAATTCATAATAATCTGGTACATGAAAATGTTTCGTTAGGTATACAGTAACTGAGTTGAGAATGCAGAAGCAGTGTTTGAAATACCAAATCCTCTTTTATCAATTTCTGAGAAATTTATATGAAATGTACAAGCCAAGTTTTGCTTACCAGAATAAGCACTTAAAAGAATCATCCAAAAGTTGTCTCCAAAAGCAGAAGCTTTGGCCCTTTTGTGGTCTGGATCCTTGAAGAATGTTTTCTCAGAATTAGAAAAGAAATCAGCAATGTTTGTGACCATCATCCTGGGTAAACACTTGAGGTTATTCTAAATGTGAATTCTATTATTCTACGAAGTCTGGCTTTCCACAAGTGATAAACTCTTCCTATCAATCTCAGAAAGATGCAACAAACACAAAAAGAACCTCCAAGATTTCAAGAAATCTGCCATTTGATTTTAAAGAGAAGTCTTTTTTTACACCAAACAAGACAAAGCGCGTCTAGAATTGGACGGAAATAATCCAGAGGTGCTAAAAAAAAACATTGTATACAAGATTTTTTTAGATCCCCTAACAGCAATGTTTGATTGAAAAAAATCGCTGCCAAATAAATATCTCATGTTTGCGTTCATCCAAAAGGGTAATTTTACCTAATTGTAAAATCCAGTGAGAGGTGGAAGATTTATGAAAATTCCAATATATTTTTCCCATGGTGTTTTGTAGGCCACAGCATTACTTCATTCCAGCACATAGTGCATCTATTCTACAATTCTGATACTATCCAGCACCGCTTGGAGTGCATGAGGGAAAAGCATTGATAGACAACTGATGTCTATCATTTGCATAATGCATTTAGCTGTGAGCCCCTTAAATAGCCATGATTTAGATATCTAACAGACGTGCCTGTGCCTAGTGAGCTCCAATAAAAGATGTGTTTTGGGTGATTTTAACCTTTTGTTTTACACTGCGCTAACATTCCCACCCACAACTCAGAGGGGGATTTCTGATGACTTAACTGTCGCCCTGCAGAAACGATAACCAAGAAAATGACACATTTGCTTGCATTTTAGCTAAAAATGGCATAATCATGGTTAAAAGACCACTGGGAACACTCATCAAGTAGATCAAACTTTGAAGTGTACAAAAAATGTCAAATACAATGACATAACAGTAAGGTTATTTCTTTATGTTAAGATAAAAAATATCTGTGAAAAAACCCTGTAGTTTTAGCTGTATGAGTGGGGTGTAGCGGTTTCTGGCAGCCCACTGTTCTCCAGATGGTTGATGTGTTCTCCTTTAGCAGTCTGTGAGTCTTGGCTCTGAGCCTTTTGTGAGTAAGACAGGGCAGGTGAGGACAGCTTGGCAATAGAAGACTGTAAAACACAATCCAGGGAGCTGCTGTGGGATTTCAGTCAGCATGCTGTTGCCTTATCTGGATCAGTGTGAATTAAGGCTGATGCTGCATTCATTTCTCCAACATATCCATGCTGTTATCCTCAAATATGAAAAGAAATCTTAACATTTTCTTTCATTTTTCCTTCCATCCATTTCCTCTCCTGAGCTATAGCTAATCTCTCCAGCCAAGACCCCGCTGTCTATTCCCAAACGTGATATAAACCAGGAAGTACCAAATCTTGCAGTTCATCGAAAGACCACTAGAGGCAGATTGCAAACCTCCCATGTAAAAAACCTAAACCAAAAAATTTAATTATGTACAAGTTGGTTTCAGATTATTATTTTTTGCTCTACTTAATATTTGTAACAACTCTATATGAGTAAGGAGATTAAAAAGGACATATTAGAAGTAATATTTGTAAATATTTAGTATCATATCTTTTTACTGGAAAGTGAGGGGACCCGTGAATGGATTCAAGAGTTCTTGAAACCTTATTGCGCGTCACCTTTGTTGAGATGGGTGAAGAAAACTTGTGACTTTTCCACTTCTGGCCTCATTTTTTGCCATTTAGAATCCAAAGGGTGACCTCAGATTATCTATCCAGTATATGTATTTGTCTCAAGCTTTTCTCCCTCTTTGTTGCTTTTAAGCTGCTCCTTTAAAGTTGTCCATTGATACAGATGCATGCAAACTGGGAAGAACAGATGGAAATACATGGATTTTGCTCAAACATTGAGCAGGTATGCAGGCGCTGTTTTTGTGTTGTGAAGGTTTTGCAGGTTTGAAAGATAGCCTATGTGCAAACTGGCACAACTTTAGGCACACACTTTGGAGTGCACAAGAGAAAAGAATTGGATGGAAATATTTGCCCTTCAGCTGCACGGCGGCACAGTGGTTAGCGCTCCTGCCTCACAGCAAGAAGGTTCCCGGTTCAAGTCCTGGCTGAGGGACCTTTCTGTGTGGAGTTTGCATGTTCTCCCCGTGCATGCGTGGGTTTTCTCCGGGTACTCCGGCTTCCTCCCACTGTCCAAAAACATGCTTCATAGGTTAATTGGTTACTCTAAATTGTCCGTAGGTGTGAATGTGAGTGTGAATGGGTGTGTGATTGTGGCCCCTGCGACAGACTGGCGACCAGTCCAGGGGTGTACCCTGCCTTCGCCCATGAGTAGCCGGGTTAGGCTCTGGCAGCCCCGTGACCCCGAAAGGGATAAAGCGGATTGGAAAATGAATGAATGAAAAATATTTGCCCTTCATATTAGCCCTTGTTTCAAGAAGGGCAAATATGAAGCCGGTGGTGATAATTAAAGCTTGACATTAATTCTGTTTCTAATTTCCTCTTTTCTTTTATTTTGAATATTTCTAAGACTTTCCCTTCTTTTTTTTATCCAGGCCCCCTGAATGTTGTACTTTTGGACTAATCAGAGCAGAGGCCACCACATAGACTCAAACTTGGATCCATCTTTCAAGGGCATGTTTTTGGGCTGTAATATCTTTATTTAAATGCTGATGTTTGTGTATGTTTTTACCGTTGACTGTATATCAAAACTGGACTGAGGGACACCCCACCCGCCATGTTCCAAATAGACTTCCAGTAAGAAATAGCTCAGTATAGCACAACTATCACTCAGTCATGATATTTGTCAGAACCATTAACCATTCTTGCTTAACATGCTCTCATGCTATTTTTTCTGTAAAGCAAGTTATTCAAGTAATAAACTGACCAATCAGATGCCTCAGTAAAACTATGTGGTCTCTTGTCAAACATTCAAAGCACTGGATTGACAAATTCTCCCAAGCACGCTTCAAATGGAAGGGGTGTGGCCTTCCAACAAGCTTCCTCCTGATTGGCAAGAATGGTTGCCAAAGACTTGTTGACTCACACAGACTTGGACCAATCACTGCTTAGTGACAATTTCTTTATTTAGTTGGAATTGGAAGAGAGTCATTTTGTATGGGTGATGTCACACTTACTTGACCCAGTTCTTATTTACAGTATTTGTTTATCACAAGCATTATTAGTCTTAGTAAGAGTTGAGGCTCTGCAGAGACGCTGATGCCCACTCTTGCCCCCTGTGGATACGCCCCTGTTTTTGTTTTCTTGTCCTTCAAACCACTTCAGAAACAACCCATAACAACGAGTACCAAGCATTGAATTGTTTTCCCCTTTCTTTTGGTCTTTGGTATGATTTGGTATGGGGGTGGTCGTAGTGCCATGGTAGAGCGATCGACCTCTGATCAGAAGACTGCAGGTTGATTCCCGCCCTGCCCGCCCGTGTGCCAAAATCCACTTGGGCAAGACACTGAACCCCACATTGCCTCTGGTGGTTATAAGTTGGCGCCAGTGTTCAACAGCGGAGTCACCGTCAGTGTGTGAATGGGACTGTGACTGTAAAGCACTTTGGGCCTTAGAGGAAAGTAGAAAAGCTCTATTCAAGTAAAAACGCAATTTTTTTGTGAACTCAATCAAACAATTTCTAAGTTTCAGGACAATATATTCTTGAATTTAGTACTAAAAAAACTAATTTAAATAGTTTTAGCTACCTTACTACAACAAAAAAGAAAAAACAAGATTTTCAAAATTATATATATACCTGGTTTCATTTTTCTAATAGAATCTTCCAATATTATATGTCTGTCTCAACTCAAAACTAAACCATTAAAACATTAGGAAATGTCACGTGGAAACAACAAATCTCTATTTTTTTAAAAATACAATCATTGTTTTTTTTTCCCTCTCTATTTAAACAGATTTGTTTACAACTGGCTCCCATCCCTCTGTGGCTGCACCTTTATTCTTTTCAATATTGAAATGTAATTCTATCAATGCACCTGGAGATAAGCTACTGCAGCCAACTGTCACAGAACGCTGGGCCAAAAAAATAAAAACAGGAAACAGAAAATAATCCATACATAATGTGTAAAAAAAAATCCTAATCAAGTCATTACTAGATGGATTCTACCAGTGACAGGGATTTGATAGTAACAATCTGTCAAAGTAATAAAAGTGAATTTGACTTTTTTTTTTTTTAAATGATATGTACTAAACAAAGATACTACTTTTCTTGGCTTTTACCTCACAACAAAAATGAAAATGTGTGTTAAATCAACAATTCAAACTGCAGTTTCCCTAAATAACGTTAAAAAGTGATGTTTTTGTTGGACAAAAGTGAAGAAAAAAATGTCTCTAAATAACACATTAACATCAAGCTTTGGTTCCAAAAACATTTGGAAAAAAAAAAAAAAACTCTGGAGAAAGATACTTTAAACGAAATTAAAAGAGAAAAATACTGGACCACATCTGGCAAAAATAAAACATATATCAACTGTTAGGCATGGTGGCAGAAGAACCATAATATGACATTGTTCTGGATTCAGGACCAGTGCATTTTGAAGACAACAGTGTCAAAAGTTTCACAACTAAATAAAGCAAATGAAGGATATCCTGCGAATCTAAAACAAGAGAGATAAAATTTGCAGCAGGAGTAAAACTCTTTTGGATTTTTTTTTTTTTGCATTGTTATGACAAACTTAGATAAAGTGGGGGTTCAGATTGTTTTCTATTCTCGTTAAAGTTGTACACCTATTTTTTTTTTATTCTGATGTGAAACAAAGCCATTTCTTCATTATGAGACAAAAAAGGATATCTTATTCTTTAGTAAAAGGGGCAAATTTTCCTCACAAAGCAAGCGACAAATTAAGAGATACATGAACATAAAGGGATCAGAAGTTCCTGCAGCAGAAGGTGGTTCTGCAAGGCTATGCCAGATTCTTTTTAAAAATGAAGATACGTATTCCTTCCAGGTTTTGGATTAAATGGAAAAGGGAAGAGGGGATGCTCAGGCGATGGAAAGAAAAAAAAAGTAACAACAAAAAGGGAAACAAAAGATGTTTAAAGTTGATCAGCAATATGTAAATATACTGACCGAAAGGCAACTTTTTCTGCACAAAAGCATACATCCTCATACAAACACTGTTTGTTCTTATTTTGTGAAAAAGGAAGGCTTTTATTTGCAAACTAGTGGCATTTGTAGAATTTTCTAAAAGAAAAAAGTCCATGTTAGGTCGTTGGAAAATAAAAATTATTCAATTATTACCTTAACAAAAGTATTAGACTACAAGTTAATTTTTAAAGCATATTTGTGTACAACTATAGCTTGTAGACCATGTATGTATTGTGTCAGAAGTATACTAACTGAATACTTCTTGAGCGCAAATTAGAATATTTTAAGATTACAATATATAGTGTATAGAAAGTAAACTATACCGGGTCACTTTTAGCATTGACCAAGTACACTTGTAGAACATTTAAATGAACTACTTTTTGCTAAAGTATTTTCAGAGGAAAAAAGTATCACTTTAATATCTCTGGTACAGTCTTAAGAGTCTAGAAGCTTGGCTTATGAACATTTTTAGTCATCTACCACCCTCTAGTGTCTAAAACAGAATAATAGTGAATTTACTTTATTTTAAACCAAGTGTTTATGATTTTTTTTTTTGAATTGAACTATGGATCTTAAGGTGTTGTCTAAAATAAAAGCATGCATTGCATTAAAACAAGCATTGCGTAGGGTTAGACCATCCACAACCTGAGGAAAATGATATATTGTTATAAGATAAGCATTTCTACTTGTAACTGGCGACCCGTCCAGGGTGTACCTCGTCTAAGCTGGGATAGGCTCCAGCAACATTTGACCCCAAAAGTGGGTTTGGAAAATGGATGGAATTCTGTTTGTAGATATGAACATCCTTTTGCTCTGGTTTTACTTTTTTTCTCAAATGTTTTGGATAAGAAGAAAGAAGAAGAAGAACCTGATTTTGAATTTCTGTTCAACAGAACAATTAGGGTACACCTAGTATATTGGGGGGAAATTGGATTGAAGGAACAAGTTAAACTATGGTGGGCCTTCTCGTTTGCATTACAGATCTTAAAACATGTTTAGTCTGTTTTTCAAGTCTCACTGTGCTGTTTGGTGGTCCAAAGACAGGGTTCTCTGAAGACATTAGAAAAGAATCATAGAGAGGCAATAAAGTAAAAGCTAGAAGACTACATCAAACCTTAACAAAGTCTTTGGTAAAGCAGCTGTGAAATAGAAATTTGAAGGTCCACAGGGCTGTAGATAAATAAACCAGGTATTCTGCCTCCTCACGCTCATGACTTTTGTCCAAAACTGGTGAAAAACGGAAAAGACAGGTAAAAACCAAGAGTAACTGAAGGTCAAAGGGCATCAGTCAACGATCAGAAGGTTCCAGGAGGGATGTATGGTGTCATAGTGGTTGGCGCCTTTGCCTCACAGCTAGAATTCCAGGTTCAAGTCCCGGCAGGGACCTTTCTGTGTGGAGTTTGCATGTTCTCCCTGTGCATGTGTGGGTTTTCTCACGGCACTTCAGCTTCCTCCTACGCCTGCAGGTAAGCAGTCATGGATATCTGGAAATCATGCAGACGCTGCAGCCCTCAAGTTGCCTATTCCTGCTCTGAAGTGTCCCTAGGTGTGAGTGTGTGTGGGATTGTGTGCCCTGCGATAGACAGGTGACCTGTCCAGGTTGTACCCCTGCTAGAGACCCCGGCATCCCAAAAAGGGGAACAGATGGATGGAAGGTTTCAGGGAAAAAAAAAAAAAAAAAAAAATCAGTTTTCATCATAGCATGAATGTTTTGATTGGACAGTATACTCTGTCCCCGCAGTGAAACATTACATTTTGGTAAGTTCTGAAGCTGTAACCTTTAACACTTATATAGTGTTTAGGTCAAAATGTGAAAACGGGTCATTTTTGACCTGAAAACAATACAAGGGTTAAAATGAAACAATTGAAAGAGGTTTTCCCTCTTTCAACGTCTGGTAAATCTTTTGACAGTTTCCAAAGGATGACGAGTCTAAAATACTTCTCAGGTGTTTCAAACATTCACTGTAAAACACAGAAACCAGATGACAAACTGAACTTGCTATTGAGGTTTATTCTGTACAGAGGAACACTTTTTACAAAATTAAACTAGATATATAATCACTACATGAAACAAGTTAAATCATATATACAATATTAAATGAACCATATAATACAGGTCACATACAAAAAGGACACTTTAAGTTAACATTTTGTGGAAATAATTTGTTAAAATTAAAAGACCTGCAAAGAACAAGCCAACATTTATTTTTTTAATCATCTCTCATTATCATAAATGACTTCTCAGCTCTAAAAGGAAACTTCTAACATCTCAGAATCGTAAAATTAAAATATATTCTCTCTCCTAGCAAGCAGGACTGTTTATAAATGTGATGATCTTGACGAGAAAAATCGGCTTGGGTGAATGGTATTCCTCCAGGATAAAAGGTACATGTTTAACATGGGAATTTTAAAATTTACATCCTTTTTTTTTTTCCTCTTTTTCTTTTTTTTCTCTTGCATTCAAGCAAAATACAGTATTAATACAGTTAACAAGCCAAGTCACGATGTCTTTATTTTCAGCATTATGGCATTTTTTTGGTAGCCATTAGATCCCAGGCTGGTTTCATACTGGTCGTTTTTAAATGGCCAAAAGGAAAACAAATGCAAAAAACCCCAAAAAGAAAGGAAATAAATAAAAACATGAACCTTCAAAGATAACACAAAGAAATACAACACGTAATATTTAAAAAAAAAAAACTAGGAAACATCCTCAGTTCACACAATGGTACTTAGTGGAAAAGTTTTAAACTTTTCTTTTTGAAAAACTAAATGTTGCATGATTCATTTAAAGCTTTAAAGCATTCAGTAACAACAAACTAATTTGAGAGAAGGTAGCCAAAAACCAAATGAGAAAAGGTTCTAGCTTTACTAAACACAGTGAAGGGTCAGAAATCTCCAGTCTCATCTGTAGCTTTGTCTAAACCTCATTTATTACCCAGAACACCTCATTGTTTTGCTCCCAGACCCATGCAAACATTTTCACGTTTCCCTGAAGCTAAATTCTAGTTGTTTTTTTAGGCCACTATGTTAAGGAAGTACCATTGTATGAACTGCCACGGCTCTGCTTTTCAGATATTGCTGTAAAACAAACATAAGGAAGCAAGCATATAAAAGAGCGACATATGGCACAACAAAACGTGGAAAGAGTCAAAGCGTCCATGGGACACCTTGACCTTTCCTCACCATCTTCCCTGGACATTGCAAGGCTAAGGACAGGCCTCAATTTGGTCTTCAGATGAAGAGAAAAGAAAAAAAAAAGGCAGATGTGCATTTTAAGAGCCACAAATAAAAACAAACAAAAAAAGCAAAAACAGGTCTTGGCATTGACAGAATAAAGCAAACGGCTAACATGAGCATTTTCAAGAACTGGGTCTTTTATGTTCCCTTTGACAGAAACCCAGACAACACCAAGTAACGATCCATAGACGGTGAATCAAACAGTTCCTATGTTTAGGTTCCTGCGTTCAGTTTGTTTGAGAACATGCTGGTATGACTAAAGAACCTGGGTTGTGCTGTCTGTACCCTTTGATTGCATACAGACAGCAGAAAAGCAGGAGCTATGGAGATTTGAGGAATAGAATAAATAATGACAGTATGTTGCAAAGACACACAAACACACTCATTGCTGACTCAAAGAACCTGAGAACGCAGAAAAAAAACAGAGGAGCTTCAGACATGTTTTCTGCAACGGGGAGCAGCAGGAATGAACAAGAACTAAGAATTCTAGGACAACTGGAGGTGGGAAGAAGAATGGAAAGCCCAGCCTGGTCTTTGAAGCACAGGGCAAAGATGTCCCATTGCCGTTGAACTTCGTCGAGGGGCAGTTTTTTTGTTTTGGACCTAGAGCCCGTCGTGGGTGTTTAACATTTCTTCAGCTCTGCGGTGGGACTCCAAGGCTTTTGTGGTGTAAATATCCTGAGGCAACTCAGACTTGCGCCGCACCATAGCCCGCTCTTTCCGCTGCTCGTGCTGCAGCTGCAGGACAGAAGGCAAAAAGGGAACCGATTATTGTGAGTTTACTTCTGGTTGATGATACACTGATCAAATACTGAACAACAAACAAAGACTTATATGATAAACCAGTAACAAAACAAAACAAAAACAAAGCTGTTATGACTCCATGCAATAGGAAGTAGTTAAAAAAGAGGAAATGAAAGAAAATTTGGCCTGGTTTGCTTCTTTAAGTCTAATTATTGAATAAAGATTGAGAACATTTAACAAATGCAACAATTAATCTGCAAATGTATTTAATCTGCATGTTTTTAGCCTATACACAGAAGCGCCAATACAAAATGAAGCCAAGACAGAGAGAAAGTCAGGTTTACCTGAGTTGCGCCCTCCTCAACTGTCTTTTTTAACCTCTGAACATCTTCTATCAAAGGGACATCCGTCTCCATTGCTACAGGACTATTGAGGTCAGAGGAATCAACATATACAAAGAACTACGTTTGAAAAAAGAAAAAAACAAAAAAAGAGAGAAAGAAGGTGGAGAAGAGACTTTCAGTTGCATGCATGCGAGGAGGAAGTCAAACAAAAAATGTTGTTCTTCTGATTTTTGACATTTTGGTAAATTTCTCTTAGTTATTGGGAATTGTTAAAGATAGAATAAAAACTAATATTACATTGGCAAACATTTAGCCTTTCAAGCTTTGTGTTTAACATTTAAAATCCCACTGAATGACAACAAAACACATACAAATTAACTATTAATTTTGATGTTTCAACAAAATTATAAACAACTAAATGAATCATAATACATTTTCTATTTTTAAAAGCACTACTGCATAAAACAGTTTGACTAATTAGAGTTCTATCAGCATTAAGGAGGTTAACTCAATGTTAGTTTGGGAAAAATATTCTGCAATCAAAAAGTGTGAAAACAAGTATAATTATAAGTGTAGAAAGAAATATATTTTTTACATCAAAAAGTCACTAAATGCCATGGCAAATTATACAAAAGCTAAAAAAAAAAAAAAAAAAAAAGCATTAGAGACTGGATTTTTTTCTCATTTTTACCAACTTTTGGTTTGGGATCATTTTCTCCAAATAAAAAATGTTCTGCTTGGATTTTATTTTTATTTTTTTGCAAGTAAAACAAGTGCGAATGTTGAACACCAGATTCAAACACTTCGAAGGGTTTAGAACAGTCAGAGCGTGTACTGCCCAGAAGCATGCAAGATTTCTCCTTACTGTGTAAAAGACTCATTGTTATTCACAATAGCATGCTACTTTGTGGACATTGTGTTTCCTTCTAATGTTGTTCCCCCTGCTAATTTAGAAAAAATGAATGTATTTTTCAGACATTTTTTGAGCAGTTACATATTTATGTTTTCTTACAATAAAATATACAGAAACGTTTCCAGCTGAAACTGTCATCAAGTCTAAATTTCCTGTTCTGTATTTAGAGGGACTACATTCTTCTGTACACTTAAAATACTTCAAACGCACAGACAAATGGGTAAAAGTGTTCTTCAGAAGGACTGCAGCTCACCTGTGGATTGGATTTAGCGAGGTTCTCAATCTTGATCCAAGCTTCCTCGCGTTCTTTTGATTTAGCTTTTTCTCTGTTGAACAAAACAATTTTTTATTTTCCTTTTCAACTAATTTGACAACGTATGAAGTGTCGTGGCCATTTGCAATCATGTGATAGAGCCCACAAAATAAAAAAAAATAAGAATATATATATATATATATATATATATATATATATATATATATTACAATAAATAGAATGAATAGGAGCCATACTTGTTTTTTTCTGCCCTAAACTGCTGTGTGCAATCGTCAAAGAGTTTCTGATTCATTTCCATGAAAAGCTTAAGAGCGTTGTAGATGAGGCCGTGGATGGTTCTGTCAAAAGAATATGTCACAATTATTAAACATAATAAATGCTAATGAAAGCCTTATTATTGTTTCAAAAGTTATCCAGCCAAAAACATAAAAAAAAAATACAGCTGTCTCTTACTATATTGCCGTGCAACAGTATTATAGTGAATTTTTGCATCCTTTATTTTTTTTCCCCAGTACATTGTGTTCTGCTTGGCTGTGGACCACTGTCAATCAATCTCATCTGTGCAGCAATCCAGTGCAGAATGTGTTCATTTTGCCAAATTTACATAAATCTTCAATCTCTCGCAGATTATTTTTCTTCTGTAATAGCGGACTTGTTTTTAGAAACTTGAAATGTTGAGATTGAAATACGTGAAAATGTTCATGTCTATCTATTGTAGGACAAAGAGGACTACTTGCCCTCTTTACCTTTTACCTATTTACCTCATCGCGGGTTATTTTTAGAACGCACTTGCTGCAATAAACAACGGACAAGAGTACAGCAAAAAAAAAAAAAAGCAGAATACTTGTTTAAGTGTCTTTCTAAGCTGTCTTACATCCTCTAAGGACAGGTCTCACAGGCTGGTAAACGCGAGAAACACACCCTTGAAAACACTATGTGAAGTATTTTGTTGAGCATTGTGTCAAAGAGGTGTGATGTTCAAGGTCAAGTGTGGACTAAACTTTTCTGGAGGTCCACACAGAAAGGTGCTCAGATGAGGCTACTCACTTGTTCCAGTGAGTCTTTGAGTTGCGGTATAGAGCGGGAAACATAATGGGCAGAATCTTTGCTGCGTTGTCACTGATGAGGCTCATGATGTACTCGTTGTTCCAGTAGTACAAAGCTCGTTCTGCCACCTTAAGAAAACAAGAGAAGTCAGACAAAGAAGCGAAGAAGTTGGACTGAGGTACAATTAAAGATTACATGTCTGGTTAACTTTTTCTATCGAATTATTATTTGAGAAAAACCTTTTTTTATTATTATGCCACAATCACACTGGACGTAGCCGAGGTGTCAAACTTGCATCTGCCGCCTCTCTTTTGACACACTCAAATTTATTGCTCAACGCCTCGACTCCCAGGCTGCGGAGTAACCGCCGACAAGCTTAATGCGTTGACCACATCATGGAAAACATGGATGATGTTGAGCGAGTAGCTTGCGTTTATATGTTTTGGACAGCTCTACAGACGCGTCGGCAAGCATGTCTGGGTTCACCTGATCCTTCAATTTCTTCTGGTGCAGTGGCCTTCAATCCTGTAGTGAAGCTGTGCCTGACCGCTGTTTTAAAAAGGTACTTTCGCCTGCCTGTGGCCCTGTTTGAGCATTAACACGAGAGGGGAAAAATAAAAATAAAACTGGAGGATCTTAATTATTGACTTGATGAAAATAAGAAAAACATAATCAGCTTGCTAAGCTGTCTGACGGGCGGCTGGCTAGCATAGCGGGCTTGATCGCGGGCTCCGTGGGCTCTGTGACGAGCTGGGAACCTGCCATGGGTGTATCCTGCCATCGCCCAACAATAACCAGGACAGTCTCCGGCAACCCCACAGCCCCAGCTGGTTAAGAAAATGGATCCTTGCATCGTACAGCCATATTTAATTATTTTTCTACCCTTTGAACTAGTCACAGAAAATCACGCTCCCAAAGCTGAGTCCCTGCCACACCGTGCCTGACGCCCAAATCACGCCTTAAGACCTCAGATCGCATCTTTACATTGACTTAACACTGAAACTTGATGCCCTTTCCGCGTTGGCCACGTCTGGTGTGAATGCACCTTTGGAGAAAAGAAGAAGCTAAACATGACTGTCAATCTCCTACTGGGGCTCCATCCAAGATCTCACCTCGCGGGGTCTTAATTATCATAAGACAGGTGAGGACTTAGCCCAGAATTACACGGAGGAGCTGATCAATTAGCCCGAAAAGAGGGATCACGGGGACCACCATTGTGTGACGTCATGACCATGGCCAGACGTCATGATTTGAAATCACGCATGGCACGGAAGGTTCCCCTGCTTCAGTTTGCCAATGACATTAATCAGGAGTCATGGGAGAAAGTCATGTGGTCAAATGAGACCAAAATAGAACTTTTTGGTCTTTATTCAACTCGCCGTGTTTGGAGAAAGAAGAATGACTATCATCCAAGAACACCATCCCTACTGTGAAGCATGGGGGTGGTAGCATCATGCTATGGGGGTGTTTTTCTGCGCATGGGACAGGATAACTGCCCTGTACTAAGGAGAGGATGAGCGGGGCAATCTTTTGCGAGATTTTGGGGAATAACCTCCTTCCCTCGGTTAGAGCACTGAAGATGGGTTGTGGCTGCGTCTTCCAACACGACAATGACTCCCGAAGAACACAGCCAGGATAACCAAGGAGTGACTCCATAAGAAACTTATGGTAAATCAATATCAAAGGTTCTGGAGTGGCCTAGCCACTCTGCAGACCTCAACCCAATAGAAAATCTATGGAGGGAGCTCAAACTCTGTTTTTCAGCCACAGCCCCAGAAACCTGACTGATCTAGAGAAGATCTTAGTGGAGGAGTGGGGCAAAATCCCTCCTGCAGTGTGGGCAAATCTGGTGAAAAACTACAGGAAACGTTTGACCTAAGTAATCACAAAAAAGGCTACTGCACCAAATATTAACATTGATTTTTTTTTTCAAGTGTTCAAATACTTATTTACTTATTCAAATAAATTGTTTAAAAAAAATCTATTTCCAGTTTATTTTTTTTACTCTCACAGTGGACATGCACCTAAGATTAAAAGTTCAGACCCCTCTGATTTCTAAGTGTGAGAACTTGCAATATCATAGGGAGTTCAAATACTTATTTTCCTCACAGTTTTTTTTAAACTACAGAATCTCCATACATCCCAACAGGAAAACACAGAGCTCCCAGGTGAAGCTTGTCTGATCATCTGTGCCGTACCTGGAAGTGTGGACTGGACACACACTTTGCCAGCTGTCTGAATAGAGGCTCCTGCACCTTCACAAACTCTGAGGGCTCAATTACGTCCAAGATCTCCTCCAGTTCATTAAGAAACATCACTTCCTTGGGACTGTGAGTCTTTGGCCAGTACTTTAGTAGAGCCATCACTACCTGTTGGGAAGAACAGGAACAGTGAGGATGGTTCTTATTGATGTGGGAGAAAAGCACATAGAAAGCATTAGGGATTCACAATATAAACTATTTGTCAAAAAACATGTAAAAACTTTTTTAAACCAGAGGATAAATTAAGACATACCGGTTCTGTTAGAGTACTGTCTTTTTCTAAAAACTGCACGACGCAGTAGGCCAGCTGGAAAAATGAAGAAAATACAATAAGTAAGGGAACAACACATTTGAAAATCAAAAGAAAGTTTTATTTTAGTATATATATCTATTAGTTTAATTTTGAAAGTCAAAAATAAAATCAAAAATCAGAGTTGATCACAAGTTCAAACATTTTTTTTTCTGTAGCTCAAAAGTGAGGCTGCACTCAGGCAACCTTTCATACGAAACTGCTGCGAGCCATTTTCAAGTTGCACTTTTGCGAAAAACAAAATCTCAAAAAGATCTGCTTGAGATAAAAACGAACAAAAAAGAAAAAACGCATACCTGTGGGTGATAGACACTGAGTGATTTGACTTTGTGCAGAGGCAATAAAACTTTTAACAGGAAAATCTTGTGCTCCTCTTTTAGTGGTAAGGCAAATCCATTGATTATACTGGAACACACAGAAGTAATAATCTGAAAAACGGTCTGATGCAAATAAAAAGCAAAGCAATTGATGTCACTAATGTTTAGGGAGATTTTACACTTTAGAAAAAGAACAAAACTGGTAAATAAATGACTAAATCCCGCACGTCAGAGGAGCTTTCACAGTTTATTGAAAACCTTAAGAAAATCTCTTACCTCCCAAGTATTTCTAGTAGTTCAGCTATTCCATTATGGTGCTCTGTCTCATATATAAACCTGTGAAAACAGAGTCTTGTTGAGTGAAAATAAACAAACCTAAATGACTATTTTGTTGCCACACATGTTCCGGCATGTTGCAAAGAGACGACCACTGACCTATAGAAAATGTTATTGATCTGTTTTCTGATATACGCTCTAAGTCCCAGAAACTTCCCATAGATCCTGTGGAGCGTTGTTTTCAGGAAGTCCCTCTCTCGGGGATCCTCGCTGTCAAATAGTTCTAGAAGCTGCAAAGCATCAAAAGTGAATCTTTTCAAATGTAAATGTAAAAAAAGAGAGATAAATGCTTGGAGGGTTTTTAAAAAAGTACCTGCATAACAAATTTCTGATCGATGTACTTCTTTGCTATGTTTGGCTGGAAATCGGGCGCTTCTAAAAATCTAAGGAAAAATTCATAGACGAGCTGAAACCAAAAAAACAGGAATTTAGGCAAAAGAAAAGATAGAAAGAGCCGATCAAATTGTTAAAAAAAAAAAAAGTTTTGGTAAATATATATAATCAAAAGATATGGATGAAATCTATCAATCATTCTTTATTCAGCGTTGGAGATGGCAATCATTAACCTGGAGGTGAGGCCAGGCCGCTTCAAGTGTTGGCTCATCTTCTTCAGGATCAAACTCTGCTCCGGTGGGGTTGGATGAAGGAGGCAACGTCCTGAACATGTTCACGGCAAACTGAAAGACATACCATTAAGCTTGATTGGTTATGTTTTCTTTATAGGTGAAAGATCAACTTGTTTTTCTTTGCAAACGGACTCTTCAAAGATTTAGCCCAAATAATACATGTGTCTTGTGTTTCCAATGTCTCAGTGTCAACTGACTCCTTTGTGGGCAGCTGTTCCCTGCCAGGCAAATCATAAGACAGTGCAGGTGGCCGGCTAAAACACAGTGAGCCTTGTGTGAAATGAAAAAGTATAAGGTAAATATAAAGCATAAACTGGGCCTTGTTTTAAAATTTAACTCATTACATGACCACCCATTAGATCTGAAGCTCTCCAAGCACAGCGATCCCTCCAGTGTAGACACCACTGTTAAAAAACTTAATTCCTTCCATTTTGTTTCACAAATGTAACATTCAATTTGTTCAAACACTGATTTGGTTTTCAAACTTCCTTCAAAAACAAACTTTGATTGCCTTTGAGGAACTGTTTTCAAATATAGAGTTTATACTACTATTTTGTGTAAAGTGAAGTTCCTTTTATGCACATGATAAAGGAACTAAATGAGTGAGATTATACAAATTCAGCCTGTGATGTTAAAAATAAGCAGATAAGTGGGAAAATAAAACACGCAATGATTATTCACTGCTACTGCAGGCTGCAACATGCTCACAACTACTGAAAAAGTGCATGACAGCCCATCAAAGCTAAGCAGAGCAAATATCGTTGGTTAATATAAATATCTTGTCAGATATGAAGCTTTAACAACCAACTGTAGGCTTTTTTTTTTTAAACAAAGGTTTCATGCCGTGTATTCAACACTGGGCAGCCTCCAAAACCATTTTTTGACATCTGATGCAAGAAATAATTGTTAATATCAGTGAAAATATATATACCATCATATTTGAAAATTAAGTTTTAGAGAATAAAAAATTGTTTTATCACTTTCCATTCGTTTTAAAAAAGCAAATAGTAACACATTAAATATAGACAACATTTAAAATTCTTATCTGAGAAATTACAGCTATGTCTTAAGTGAGGAGTAATAAAAGAAGAAGAGAGTTGAGATGGAATTTATACAAGATAAAGGCAGACTGTAAACCGTCTGCTCATTTTCATATTTTTTTGCCAAATGTTTTATAAACCTGTCAATAAATGTCCTAAAACACTCCCACCCGTCCCTCTCAGCTTAACAGCAAAGTCCCTCCTGCTCTACTGACCATGTGCACCACCTCAGGGTAGATGGGTTCTGTGATGACATTCCTGTTGTGGGTGATGTACTCAACCATTTCGCTCAGGGCCGCTCGCTTCACTTCCTTCCATTTCAGGTCACTCAGAGGATCGGAAAGGAAGTCAAAGAGAACACAGCACTGCCGCAGCTTCTGGATGAAGAGCTTCTCTTGTTCCGCAGGGGCCACATCTAGACAAAGAGAGGAGAAAAAAGTGAAGTCAAAGTTAAAAGTGAGGGAACAAAGAAGAGAGAGACAACTGAAAGAAGCTGTGACGTTGCAGCTGAGGATTTAGGAAAACATATCTAAAGGAAGGGAGATTTGTAACAGAAAGCTAGGAAAGGTGGCCAAACTTTCAAAAACAACAAGGTACAAAAAACATAAATAAAATGAATACTGGCAAGTGTGTCAACGAGGCCAACAAAGAGGGGCTAACTCTCGTGGCTAACTTTGTAAACAAACCGCATAATGAATAAAGACTGACAGAACAATAAGCGTAAACATTTGGTTGCATAAGTAGGTCTTTGCTTGGTCAAAATGGTCATAAGGACAAGCCAAGGAATAATAAATTTTTTTTTTTAAGTTGAAGCGGCTTAGAAGCCTCTGACCTCACACAAAAAACCAAGCCTGAAATTAATCAATTCAGACCAATATAATGACTGAGTTTGTCTATTTGTTTATCTACTTCAGATTATATATCAATAGTTTTCCAATAATCGTGATACATGTCCCGTCCTCTAACTGACGTCGACCAGTTGGAGAGGACGGACAGACAGTAATACATGTTTCAAATCAAATGCTAAACTTTTATTAGAAGGCTCTAAAAGGTTTTTGCAAATACATAATTCATTTAAAGAACTTGAAAACCAGTTTTCCGAAGCAGCTTGACTGACATTTTAGAGCAGCAAATTCACAGGAAAACTGAACTGAACAGATTAAACTAGAGACAAATGAGGCAAATCAAGACGGGCAATTCAGCCACATTTGAAAAAATTGTCAAGTGTCTTATTTGTCGTCCACAATCGTCTTTCAAAAAACATTACATTTCTGTTGTAAACAATGTACCAGAAGTAAAGAAATAAAAAGACAAGCTGCTGGATGACCTCGATTGTTGTTGCTTTTCTAGTCGTCACACTACAATGACGCAAACACGCTAGCGGTCGACAACACACTTGTGCCGTGAAAACCAACCGCTAAGTGGAAGGGAGGCTGAATGAAACTGAATGGAAAAGCTCGGCACAATTAACTGGACCACTCTTTACTGGACTGGACCGCTCAATGGAAACGAGGCTTTTGTGTCGTCTAATGAAAACGTTCTTCGCTATAAATGTGTCAAAACATTTGTTAAAGAAATTAACCCTAACATGTAGACACAATGAAGACTTTTTTATTATTAAAATGATCTACATCACTTGTTAACTTATAAGCAATAATTAAAAACCTTATTTAAAAAACAAGAAGCTTAAAAGAGTTGAAAACAAGACCATATTCCAGCCATCCACAGAGGACTAAACTTTTTGTATTGTTCTAGAAAAATATTTATTCGATGGTAAAAAGCCCCAGTTCAATTTAATGTATTTTTCTTTTAATTTTTCTTTCGTTATGTTACATTAACGTAAATTTGAATAGAACTGATTGTGAGAAAGTAGAAATACAGATTGGATTGTTCAAAAGAAAAGTATTGACGGAAGTTTTGTAGATACAGACAACATTTCCAATTTATGTTAAGGCTAAAGTGATTCAAACATTTTTATATGCCTTTTTTTTATTAGGGAAGATTGTTGATTAACAAATTCAGCTGCTGAAACCTGGACTGTTTGCGGAAGGACATTGTTATGTGAACAAAAAAGGGGAAGCAATTACAGTTTTTCAGGTGCAACAATAAATCTATCAAGAAGAGAGCAGAGGCTCTCTCTTGTTGACGTGGGTGAACTCAGGCATGCCAGTAAACTACATGGAAAATTCAGCAAAGATCAGGGGAGCCCAATTCATGCTCATTGAATGTGCCAGAGTTGCATATTATTTTGGAAACAACCCAGTTGGGTTAAAAACCAAAAAAATTTAACAACAAATGTAGATTTATTTTATTGTTGAGTAAATGCAAGCACTTAAAAAAGGAATTCCAGCAACTCAAAACAGGAGAAGGAAAGTAAATAACAGGCAGCTAAACCTACTCAATCATGCCCTCATTCTAGGGAATGTACAGAAAGTGCCAAAGCCCAAGGTGCACAAAAGTAGGGTGTACAAACGAGCACATGCATGCACCTACACACATGACATTCCACCTACAAAGCAGAATCTAGGTAAGAGGATAGATCTCCTTCTCAGACATAATGGAGACTTGGCTCAGACACACACATACACTTGTGCAGTGTCAGTTTGGTATTAGCAAATTAATCACAGTGACAGTTTGAGGCTGGGAATTCCACAGGAAAAGTAAGCCTTCTTTTATCTACAATGTTTAGGAAGACTTGGCATCCAAGCTTATGACACACTTGTTCAACAAGAGTCCTCCGTAAAAATGTTCAAGCTTAATAAATCAAGTGTTAGTATTACGTTGCAGCACATACACAACATTTCCTCCAGGTTGCAAAGGGGACTTACAGCTGAGCAGGAATGTGGTATCATGCCCTTCTCCTCTGAGTCTGACTTAAGTTGCTCGTGTTACATAAGGCTGTCTGTCTGCGTTATAAACTTTCTGTACTCCTAAAATACTCGGTGGCTTGTTGTGCAACAAATAAAAGGTCCACTGTTGGGATCCCAAAATTGATGTTTTGCACAATGTGACTTCTATAAATGTAATTCATAGAAGCCTCGGGTGGGAAACAAGCACGCACTCACTCACACAAGCACACCATGTCTTGCGGAGAACAAAGTAAAAGATTTATCTTGCCCCGTTCCCATTCAAAACAATTAATAAATAACCGGAGTCACATTGGAACTGCCGTCTTTAGTTTTCCCTTCTAAAAAGAGGTTGGGTGAAAAACTGCAAGTCTCAAACCAGACCTAGATTGGCAACGTGCTTTATCGGCGGAATGCTAATGATCAAGGCAAATATTGACAGGTCACTATTTATAGTTCTGCAGAGGCAATGTGTCACAGATTTTAATTGCATGTGAGCAACATCTGATGGATACAATAGTCCTCTGTTTGTCTTATCAGAATATTAACAATATTCAGAATTTGAAAGATATTTTTTCCTGTTTTAAGAAGTTTCTGACAAACAAATATTCCTAGTTTTCCAAAAACCATCTACACTAGACGCAATGAGACCCTTTAAGTGCAGTTTGATATTTATTTGTTCAAAGTGTGTGATCCTACTGACGCCTGGCATGCTAAATTGCATTTTAAACAATGAAACTCAAACGTAATGCATATTTGTCTAAAGGAAAATGTATTCATTAGGGATGTCACGATTCAGGATATTATAGTACAGCGGGATACCTCCCCCCTGGTGTTCCAAGTAGGAAGTACACGCTGGCTTCAAGAAGCCAAATCTCATTGACTTCTATTGAGAGGTGAACAGCTATTCTCAGTCAGTCATTCAATTTGTCAGAGTAACCATTTTTTCTCTGATACCTTTTTCTTAGCATGTTCTTGCTAATCCTTTTTTTTTGTTAAAGATCATTTTTCTTTATCGCAAGTTTTTCAAGTTATAAACTGACCAATCAGATGCCTCAGTATCAGCACATGGTGCCTGCTGGCTCCAACTTGTAACATTTGGCAGATTCTCCCTTGCCATTTTCAGTGGAAAGAGTGTGGACTTCAAATTAGCTAGCTCATGATTGGCGACAGTAGATGCCTTAGAAATGTGACTCGCCAATCACTGTCAACTGGCTCCAAACGACAGTGCCGGTATTGTGGAAAAATTGTGATCGAATTGGCTTCATTTCGCTTGAGCTGGAGGTAAGGCATTTTCTATGGTTGATGTCATACTCACGTCCTCCATCACTATTTGCAGTCTATGCACGAAGTTGTCATTCAAAGCTGGTGTCTATAGAGCGACCCACTCCAATTAAAATTATGCTTTTGGTGTTTTTAATCATGTTCTTGTGGCATTTTTTTAAATAATGGAGGTTAAATATATAGAAAATTAAGCTGAAACTACAATTTCTGATTATTTCTTTATATAAATAATTGTGAATCAGGAGCAGGCGCAAAAATGTCGCGGGAAAAAGCTTGAAGGTGTGATGCTGAAGCTATTTTGGCAAGTCACAAGGTCAACTGCCTCAACTTCCTTCCGCTGCACCCATTTGCAGACAAATAGATCTGTACATGCTTTTGTTGTCCTCGTCCGAGCTTGCATCTGGCTCTAAACTGTACAAATGAATAGGTCTAATGCTGCTCGCCATTTGGGTTGCACAGCTAAAGCTAAGTTTGGGATGTCTGCTAGTGGGAGAGCAAATAAACAGATGGATGATGGGAAATGAGAGAAGGCTTACGTCATACCAAGAGTTCCACTCAGAACTTAAGAGGCGAATATCTGATGAACTTCTGCTGTTCTGCAGAAACTATGTTCTACAAAACATGTTTTTTTTTATTTTTATTTTGGCTAAAAATGGGAAAATTTAATAACCACTGGGAACACTTTTACAATAGAATAAAAGATGATTAGGTTCTGACTTTAGAGCTGTACTCAAAAATTGTTCCAAAACTAATCTGAAGCCCAAGAACAACTGTAACATGCCCCTTTGGGACAATACCAGGAATACTGCAATTACAAGAACTATAATCCTAAAATATGACTTATCTGCGTGGGAAAAATGTTGGGATTTATCGACAGAACTCCCAGAACCCTTCTATTTAGTTATTATGTTTCTTATTTACAGAAATATTTTTGAAATAGGCTATTGCTGTGCCAGCAGTCATGTTCTGCGTACCAATTTCCACTCATTTAAACTACATTGTAGCAACGATGCTAAGCTAACTATTGATGCTACCAGAGGGGCAAAAGCTAATATTGGTCATTAGGAATTTGTATATTATGGATACAATCATTATTTATAAAAACGTAAATATATAAAGCGAAAAAAATATTGCAAATTTAAACGAAGTGAGGAGAAACCCTACTTTCAGCTATGAGCTCACTTCCTTTGACATCACTAGCTCAGCGGGGGATGGGCAACGAGCAGTTAGCTAGTAAAACCTGATTTTTTTCCCTTGCAGCTTTTGCGTCTCGCTGCTTCGCACCGTGGAACTCTCAACAAGCAAACCTGTTTAAAAAAAAACCCCGCAACGATAACGTTTCCCAACGAAGATAAAAATAATAATAAACCGATATCACCGTAAACGTCTAAATGCGGAGTAATTCGGCAGTTACCGGTGAAGAGCGAAACCACTCCGCTCTAATTCGCTAGCACAACACAGGAAGGATATTTTGTCCCCACATACCTCTGAAGTGCATAAGAGCCACCGGTTGAAAAGGCCCGTTGGAATTGGGTGCGTCCACAACCATCCTGTCTCCAGATTTATTGCATTTCAACATTTAAACCTTGGCCAGGAAGGAGATCAACTCAGGGCGAGAGGCCAACCTCCATTTTAACACAAAAGCTGATCAGAAAATGAAGCTCTCCGCTGCTGGAGGGAACAGGGCTTAGTTAGTGATGTAAGCACCAAAGGGGAGAGCTGATTGGATGAACAGAGGCACAGGCTGCTGGGAAGGAGAGACGCGATTGGACGGATGAAAGGGTGGGGGCGGACCAGAACTGGAATTTTCGTTTTGAGCTCCTCCTATCCGCTCTCTCGCCTCTGGTGGCTCTCTGCAAGGCAGGTCCCGTTACAGATTTCGGATCAGATTGTTCCAAATCTTTTCCTCAGTTTTGCTATTAGCAGATGCTTCTTACTAATCTGATTTAGGATAAGCAGCTGGATATAACCACGTAAGAGCGCTTAAAGATGCCTCTAAGTCTTTAAAGGCTTTCATGATGATCTTTTGCTATATATGAAGCAGAACGAATAATCATATCATAGGAGCCTCAAATCTTTGGAATTTAGTGACTAAAACATATGAAAAAATACCCCAGAAATAGAAAAACATGAAAATAAAAATGTACTTTTTTCAGTTTTCACTTCATTGGGTCTATTTGCATTGGCTACATGCAGCCGTTTTCATTAGGGTGGTTTTTAATTGTCTAGAAGCAAAGCAATACAATCAGTAAACAGGAAATGAAAGTGATCAGGCGGGCTTAAATGCTCAAGACGCGGCTGAAGCTGCATTTTCTTCATAACGGTTCATCTGACCAATTCAGCATAAAAATTACAAACCTGCTTCAAAGATGCAAAATATTCATTTCATTAGTTATTGTGATAAATGCAGTGCTGAATAATCATACACAGGCATATCTAATACTACAGCAAGCAAGTTTCTACATCGCCTACAAGCTTTTACTAAAAACATTTTGGTGTTTGCTCCTGATTCACACTTATTTGAAGAACGACATACTCAGAAATGCAATTGTAAGCTTAATCTTCTTGATTTATGTCCTCCATGATCAGATGAATGCCACAAGAACATGCTAAAAAACACAATATTTATCAGAGTGAGTCTTAAAAGTTTACATGATCATAATTTTATTGTATAAAAAGAACACACTGTGTTATACCAGATAGTAAAATATACAGGGTGAAACCACAGGAGCATCACAAGGCGCGAGAAGAAAGAAGAGAATCCGAAACAACACAGTAAACGGACACGAGAGAAACGGAAGAAAGACTGTATCACAGTTCTCAGTCTTGGCATTCTCTCACTGAGGGGCCAAAGCCTTTCTAAAAATGATGCCATTACATTCCATAGTCATGACAACCGGCAGCGTTTTGTTCAGGACACGGCCGTTAACACGTTAAATGTCTGAATGATTGTGTGAAGCTAAAGATTTGTTTCATTTTCTACCAGAAAATTTGTTTTTAATTAGTTGTAAAATCATTTTAATCACTTAAGCTAAAAACTGTGACAAAATAAATACCACACAGGGCTTAAATAAGTTATACTTAATGGCACTGACCTGTCAATATGCCAAAATTATTGAAACATCAATGACCCTTTCTGTGGGGTCATATTCCTTCCTGTAACTTATTAGCAGCAGTCAATAAACAATCTAGATACATAATTTAACAATAACCTTCTTTATTGATCATATTTTAAAGAAAAAATGTTTAAAAAGCAATTAAGTTTATTATTTCTGAGACATAAATACACGACTATCTCCTTTTAGCCAGCAGGGGGCAGCAAATCGTAAAGGTTTCCTGCTGGAGCTTGAAATCCAAACCCATCACTAAATCTTTTACCAACACCTGGTGGAACATTCTGGTTAATCCTCCTCATTAAACATGTATTGTTGTCCCACTGACAGCGTTTTGTCTGCATCTTCTTAACAGCCTGCAAACACGAAGTATAAAATACTCAAATAATAGGTAAATGTTGTAGCTAATTTATGACATATTGGCCAAACATTTTATGCGACAATAATAACCATATAAATGTAAAAACATAACCAAAAAAGTCATGCCTGTTCACATTTTTGTTTGGTTTAAAACATATTTTATGAATCAGAAGAAATTCTCTTTGAATTGAATTTTCTTTCTTATTTGCAAAAAGTCATGTCTTTTAAAGAAAACATTCGATTGTGAACTGTATGCTTTAGACATTTAAAAAGATAATTTATTTCTAGTAATTTGGTTTTAAAAAAAAGAAGAAAAACAGAATGTAATATAAAAAAAGATGAGAGACTGATGATTAATGGTTGGTTGAGGATCTCCCGCTTTTCTGCACTGGAAGAATAGTTTAACAATTTAAGGTCCCTTTAAAGAAAGATTTGAAGGGATTTTTCCACATTTCTTCTACTACTTTGCATATATAATTTTATGTTTAAGTAAGGAAAATTTTCAATCTTAAGACTAACAGCAAACCATAAGATTCAAAGGGTGATTTTGGGTCTGGCTAGCTTGCATTGAGAGGTATCCTTAAAAAATAAGTGACAAATTAAAATGAACTTAAAATTGTCTTTGCAAACATTTTTTGGAATAAAAAACAAATGTACTTTCAAGTGTTCATTTGAATGTGTTTCAATCCACAGACCTCTTAGGTATGACGACTAACATACGGTGGTCAGAAGAATCCGCTTTTTTCAAAGTCCCACTTCGATGAAAATTGTGTTTTTGGTGTTTAACATGTTCTTGTGGTGTTTTTATGATAATGGAGGGTATATATATATATATATAAGTTTGAAATTGTACTTTTGAGTCTTTTTTATTCAATTAGTTGTGAATTTGGAGCAGACAAAAAAAATAATTTACGCTGTTTACCATTTTACTGCCGCTCTGCAGAAACTATGTACAAGAAAACGACACAGGAAGTTTTGATTTTGGCTTAAAACACCCAATCATTATCAAAAGTCCACTAGGAACACTTTTTCAGTAGATCAAAAATGATCGGGGTGAGTCTTTATGGGAAAACAGGTGTGTTATCAGAACTATAAAATAATTTAAAAACATGTTAGTCCAAACCAAGTTCTATTATAAATAGTGTTGTATTGAAACTTCCTCTTCTTTTCCTATCAGCTTTTCCCTTCAGGGGTCGCCACAGCGAATCAGCTTCCTCCATCTAACCCTGTCTTCTACATCCTCTACTCTAACACCAGCGACCTTCATGTCTTTGTTCACTGCACCCATAAACCTCCTCTTTGGTCTTCCTCTAGTCCTCTTGCCTTGCAGCTCTAGACTCAGCATCCTTCTACCAATATATTCACTGTCTGTCCTCTGGACATGTCCGAAACATCAAAGTCTGAGTTTATCTCCAAAACCTCTGACATGTGATGTCCTTCTACTGTACTCATTTCTGATCCTATCCATCCTGGTAATTTCCAAAGGGAACCTCAGCATCTTCATCTCTGCTGCCTCCAGTTCTGCTTCCTGTCTTTTCCTCAGTACCACTGTCTCCAGGCTGAACAACATGGCTTTTGTACATCTTTCCTTTCATTTGAGCTGAAACTCTTCTATCACACATCACACCTGACTCTTTTCTCCACCCATTCCAACCTGTCAGTACTCACTTCTTCACTTTTTTTCCACACTGTCCATTACTCTGGACTGTTACCCCTAAATAATATTTTGATTAAAAGACTGAAAAAGGCCTTTTTATTCAAAGTATTAAACATATATATAAAAAACAACACCATTTAGCAAAAAGAAACAAGTACATTCATGTACTACAGAATTATTTTCCTGTTTAGTCTTAAAACTAATTGATGTCCCTCTCCAACTATATTTTTATCTTTCTTAAAATCGTTCCCAATGGTCTTTTAATTATAATTATGCTGTTTTTACTCAAAATCAAAAAGCCTGTGTCCTTTTTTAAGACATATTTTCTGCAGCAGGAGCTCATTAGGAATTCGCCTTTGGGTTGTGGGCGGAACTGTTGGAGCATAAGTTAGCTGCTGGCTAATTTACAATCAGCATTTGTTTACACTCTCCCCCGCTGGCTTATAGCACCTCACAAACCCAAGCTAGCATTGGCGTAGCAAAAATAAAAAAAAAAAACAAAAACAGCGAGCAATATCAGAGCTGTGCAGCCGTACAATCTAGAAAGGGGCCAGCTGGCCAACGTAGATGGTGGTCACGTGACGTAAACAGAGTAGGAATCATGCAGCGGATGAGCCGCGAACAAATGTAAAGCAACAATCGTTGTGTTATCAGACAGGAAAAAAACTGTCCAACTCCTTACTTGTTATAATATTTATTTTAACACAGCTAAAAACGCTTCTTACATGCTTTTCTGAGTCTCGTTATGCAGCACGTGCCTGGTGCTGCTGTGACCTATCCTAAAAGTTACCTTATAGTTCCTTAACAAAATTCTCTTAAAAACAACACCATAACACAACAAGCAACTCATTGAAATGTGGTCAGATGAATGCAGCCTCTTCAAACAACTTTTAACAAGATACACATTGCTTCTCACTGTTTAATCGACAATCTATTTGTCACAGTCAATTATTAAATTGCAAAACGCAGGACTTCCATAATTTCTGCCTCTAGTTGCTTTGCCCCGCCCTCGTAAGTCCTGGCCAATGAGTGAAGAGATCTTTAGTCGCGTGGTTTTGTTTACAAGGTTTAGTTTGAAACAGGAAAGTCCCCTCAACGGCAGTCTGAATACAGACCAAACGTAAGGTCCAGGACCAAAATAGATGGACTCAGTACTGACCAAATGATTTTTCTAGTCTGAATACACACCTAGATGCTTTATACATGTCCTCTATTGTGAGACAAAAGCTACAAGAACATGCTAGAAGCACCAAAAACACCATTTTCATTGGAGTGAGTCTTTATGAGACTTTCTTTTAATGTTCACTTTTTCATAATTAATCATTCAACGTTAATCATTCATTCCTATAGTATGTTTTGTTTTGATTTCTTGCAATAAACTAACTCCAAATTCCAAAGGCTTATTCCTATATAAAACAACAAGCATTATATTCTTTATATGTTTTTGCAATGTTTTCAGAAAAACCACAAAGGAGCTCACCAATGTCAATGTTCAATGTCGTGGAATTGTTGTTCATGCGAACATGTGTCCCTGCAACTTTTTCTATAGCACCACTCAGCCTCTCCACATAAAAACCACAAAGCACAGCATGGTATAGTTTACAGGAAGCCACTCAGGCAAATCCTGCTTGCAATGCTGTGTGTAAACAATGAAGCCATAAAAGATTCATGCAAACTCCTCGTCTCGTTGAGGAAAAAAGCATCAGTGGTGCTAATTCAGTCCTCCACACATGTAAAGGAAAATATTTGTTTGAGCATTCCTTTCTTGTTGGTTTAGTTTCTATCAGTTTTGCTGGTCTCGACTGTAAAACAACACAAGCAAGTTCCCAGCTTGCATGTTTTGCGAGGTTTCATTTATTACTGGATGGCCCAGATTCCTCTGCTGTCCTCCGGTCTCTTGTCAGCTCAGCCTGACTCAGAGAAACTGTATATTAGAGAGCTTGCTGCAAGGGGGGGTCAGGTATGAAGGTGCAGCTGATTGCACATCATTTGCATTAAGGAACAAGCTATAAATAATGTAGAGAGCAAAGATCTAAAGCAGGGGTTCCCATCCAGGCCTCAAGGGCTGGCCTTTTGCTGGTTTTCCAGAAACTCTGCCTTATCTGCTGCTGATTACCTGGATCAGGTGTGTTTAGCCAATAAGAAGCTTCAATGGCAGGTTGGTTGGAAAACATGTAGGACACCAGCCCTCGGGGCCTGGATTTGGGGACCCTTGACCTAAAGGTTTAAAAATAGCACTGCAAAGATCCACTGAGACTGTGAATTGGAAATGATTTTCATTCACTTTCTGTGTGAAAACCAAAGATCCAACATTAGAAACTAAATTGTGCAGAGTGTCGGATTATCTGGAAGGTGGTCGAGCGTGCAGGGGTTTACCTCTGAGAGGTGGTAGCTTCTGAAGCTCTCTGTTAACACTGAGGGGGAAAGTTGAAGTGCTCAACCTCTTCTCCCTCTTCAGAGCCGAGTGTGATCCCGGCTGCTTCACCCTCATCAGCTGAGCTGGAGGAGGCACTTTCTTACTGGAGCCCTGCAGGAACACGAATAACACAAGAGGTTCCTGTTACCGGCGAGGTAGGTCAAGGTAGTTCTCAGTCCTAAAGGAAAGGGCACAGGAAAAGCTGTGATAAGGAGTCTGGGCCGGGTTCAGGATGAAAGAACCGGGGGGGGGGGGAGTTTAGGGTCAGGTTCCTTTCCGAATCAGATCAAGTGATTTTCAGTCAATCAAGCAACCCGATCACATCCGGTTCAAGCATATCTGTTAGCTTTATTCTTTGTGGCGGATCTCAGCAGACAGAATAAATTAATTCTGGAGGAGGTGATGGGGCTGTCAGCTACAGGAAGTTGCTTTCATTCTGTTTGATTGACACACATTTGATTGTTTTTAAAAGCAGGAAAGATGTTGGTTGGATAAAAAAAAGTACCTAAAATCTGATGCATAAAATATGTATAAAACTTGATTTATCTTATCATTATCTTATTAGAATTGAAGTACAACAATGATCTTACAAAGACAAAATTGAAATTTAGCAATGTTTTTAGGATTATTTTCTCACTTTTTCTTGTTGATTTTATATTCTGTGGCTGTGTGTCTTCCTTTTTTTTTTTTAATAAAGTCTGAGTGTCCTCCACAGATAAGACGGACAAAAATAACTATGACAATGTTAAGTATTGTACTCAGAGGCCAAACAAAGCATGATTCGCTAGAAATAGCAATGGAGTGCAAGTATTTTCAAAGAAAAGAAAGTCATAAGATCCTGTTGCATGTCACATGGGAAATGTTTCCTGATCTGCAGCTGGACATGAAGTTATCAAACTAACAATAAATTCCTTTAAAGCTTTTAAAAGGATAGGTGGAAGGGGTCACATGCACACTTTGATCTAATATGTGAAATAAATGCACAAAAGTAAAATGAGGATGGAAACAGTTAGTTAAAAAAAGACAAACATATCCAGTCATGCGAAGTTTTACAAGAAAGCGAATAAAAAAATGTACATTCTGTTTCTGAAACTAAAATAAAAAAGCTGCAGACCACCTAAATTTAGAATGATTTAAGTGCTTCCTATTTTACAAATCAGGAAAAATAATCACACATTTATGAATTGTTTTTTATGAGATTATTGTAAGACACTTTTTAAACTAGTTTTAAAAAGTTTGCAAGTTCTTACTTGGTCTTCTGCAGGCAGATTTTTTACCTCCGAATTTGACCGATTTCTCCTAATTTGATGAAACAGTATTCAAATATAAGGATAAATGAAGAAGTAGTAGACAGAAATAACAGTAAATCCACTTTACCTTCTCTTTTTTGCTTATGTGAGGCATCTTCAGATCCCCAGAGTCAGAGGAGGTGGAACTGTGGTCACAGACTCTCTCTCTCCCTCAGCCTGAGCTGTTTACATACTGATGAGGCGTTCAGGAATGAAACTGTCCATCCGTGCACCATGTGACCGAGTTCCGCTGCGGCCGCGCGCGCGCCAGGTATTACATGTCTCAAGGAAACGATTCAGGAAAATACCAGACAGTCCGGGACTGGATCCGACTAACTGCTGCTGCAGATGCACTTCTGACAATCATTCAACCAGTTTGCAAAACTACTGCTGCAATGTGAACTTTCAACCACAAGAGGGCAGTGTGGCGCCAAAGGCAGAGCCGAGTTTCGTTTGATCTACACTTTTTCCAAACGGATTTTTAACATTAATAGTTTTTACTGTCCAAAAACAGGATTTATGTAGAGTAACATGCCCCTTAAAGACCAAGCAGGGGGTTAAACGTGAAAAGGCAGGCTCCTGGTATCCAGTTTTTAGGGGAATCTTTTGATAGTCCCATTAAAAAATGTCTCCCTCTCTTGGTCAACTAGCAGTATAACAACAAAATCTAATTTTATGGTCATTTGAAAAAACAAAAAACGAAATACATAAAGCGTCCTTTAATAAGAGCAAATAAAAAGCGTGATAATGTTTATAAAAACATGTGTTATGGATCTATAAATGTCTATGTAGAAGATGCTTCTTTCATAACTGTTCTTTTTATTTTATACATCCAGAAGGTGGCAGTCTTGTTTTGTTTGTGTTTTATTTACAATTCTTAGTACCTGAAAGACTCCTTTGCAATTATAATATTTAGGAGTTCCACGATTAATTTTTAAACATAGACAAGTAAGCATTTTTTACTAATACATTATAAAAAAGCAAAATATTATTTCCTGGATTGAAATTCTTTTGGAAACCTTATTTTCTTGATGAAAAGCAGATGAAGTCCTGCATACCTGAAAGAGGCCTACCTGTGTTCGCATCATCTCATGTGATTAGAAGAGGAGGCGATGCGGACCGACACCACCTCCTCCTCTACCACGAAGACTGCATGTGTGGGCTATAAACAAAGGAGGATTGCTTTCTATTCTGGCTGTCAATGAAGCACACCGGTGTGTATTGATCAAGTTGCGAGAGTGCTCTGTTCTCTGACTCATTGTGTTTCCATTCCACCCTTTATCCACAATCAGAACTTCAGTGTTATTGCAGTATGATATGGGTCCCTTCATTTCCTGCCTCGGCAACACTAAATGCAACAGCATGGTGGTGGGGGAGAGGGCCCGCTTGTGTGTGTTTGTGTGCACATGTTCGGCTGGATGTGTGGGACACAAAACAAATAGACGAGTGTTTTACAGGCTGCTCATGGAAGGAAGAAAAGCAAAGTCATGGGGAAATATTTATTTTTCTGTTGTATTTAAATACATTAATCAAATATTGTGTTCAAAAAAGCCTGCCCAAAGGGTTCGACTTCATTCATATTCATTGCCTCTTTCTTTTTGTTATTCATCAGGCAGCTTTTTTTCTTGGGATGCACTTTGTGAAAATGTTCCAACTTTGGCTGAAGTCTATTTTTACACAGATGCTGTGTAGCACGGTTAGTGAAGTGAGAACTGCCACAAACGTGGCCCTTTAAAAAAACGAACGCTGTTCAGCCAGTGGAGCTAATGAGTGGGACTGCTCAACGTGAGATTGTTTATTTTTCCAGGAGAGATTCTGAGAAAGGGGCAAAAGGAGGCAGAAATGATGCAGCTTGTCAGAACTGGAGAATAAAGGCGAGCCTGGAGGTACAGGCCTGGCTTAGCTTGCTGTAATCACTGTACAAATGTGGCAGCTGCACAATCATCGCTGATAATGCACATGCAGATTGTGTGACAACTTTAACTAAACTATAAGGTCTTTGTTCACCTTTTTTCATTATGAAAAGTGACTTTTTCTGCACAACAGATCCATTAAAAAAGTAATCTTCCTTGATCCTTTTGTATATCTTTGGCAAAACTTGGTATTTTTATCACAGAAAAAGTACAATTGCTGTGTTTTTTCTGAAGTTTGCATGAAGATTGCAGGAAAATGTTAAACTCCAAGGTAATTCCAGGGGGCTTTGCTGCTTTAAAGGCTCATTTAAGACAAGCAAAGGAAAACACAAAAATCAGCTGTTTTGTCATTACGAAATCGGGCAACAGCTGGGCGGCACAGGGCGGATTGCCGGAGGACAGCAGCTCTGAATGGACGATGTGTAAATGTCTCTGGACGGTGGCCGTATAACAAGTGCCACCCGCCCCCCAGTAACCGAGGGGTTAAAACCAAATAAAAGATGTGATCATATTTCCGCTTTCTAGTTAAGAGACGAACATCTGCAGTTTGCACTACCTGGAGTCGAACCATGGCCGAGGTGCTAAGCCCCACATATAAGGAATTACAGAAATCTAGCCTGGTGGTGTCAAAGGGTGGATCCCTGGATCACTTTTGCCAGCTGTCTTAGGTGGAAAAAGCTCAACTTTACAACCAAGTTTGTCTAGTCTTAGTGAGAGTCCATCTTCATTACTAAATTTGTTGCATGAGGTGTCACATATTCATTTCTAGAACTAAGATCAGCAGTAAGGGACCCAAAACAATTACCTATTTTTTGCTGTCATTGAGACTGAAAAAATTTAGATTCATCCACAATCTGAAGTCTAAAAGACATTTGTGGAATGTTTCAACAGACAGATTTTTTTTTTTTTGAGAGGCACATACAGGTGACAGTCGTCTGCATAATAATGAAAGGACACACTGCATTTCCTAATTAGAAAGCCAAGTGGTAACAGGCACAGGCAGAATAAAAGAGGGCCTAAAACTGAGCCTTGAGACACTCCCCATGTCAAGGGGACAGAAGACGATACAAGGTTCGTTCACTCAAGTAAGATTAGAACCACTCCAATGCCAGTCCTTTTACTCTGACCCACTGCTCCAGGCGAGAAATTAAAATGTCATGATCAACAGTGTCAAATGCAGCTGACAAGTCTAAAACCACACAATCACCAGAGTCTGTAGCAAAAAAGATATCATTAAAAACTTTTAAAAGAGCCAATTTTGTTCTATACAAAGCTTTGAAACCTGACTGGAAGACCTCAATGATAGATTGTTCTTTAAAAAAACCATTAGCTGCATGTAGACTATCCTTTCAAGTACTTTATAGATAAAAGACAGAAATGAGCCTAAAACCAGCTACAATTGTGGCATCCAGTGCAGGCTTTTTAGGTAAAGGAGATGCTACAGCATGTTTTAAATGTAAGGGAACAATGCCCGAACTTTAACTGATGTTGATAAGTGCAAGAACAGCAGAGCCTATTGAGGGAAAAACCTAAAAGTAATTTGCTCAAACCTCTCAAAACTGACAGAACAAAAATACGGAACAAAAGGATCATAACCAGGAGCAAAGATTTGAGCTCTAGCACATGTGACCTTATTGTTAAAAAAAAAAAAAATGTAAAAAATGTTCACACAATTTGGTGCTTGGAGAAACTTGTGTACGGTCGAGTGAACACAAGCGTTTCAAACATGGACGCCCAAAACACGCATTTACATAGTTTTCTCATTGAAAGTGGCCAGTGTGAATGAAGCATTACTATACAAAAGGGAAAAAAAAGCATTAGGTGAAAGGAAAAATGGGCAAGAATAATTCCCTTTGATATTTTAAACTGGCTTTTTGTGATAGGCGCTGCTTAGATTTACACTTTGATCTTCTTTTTACCTTTTTTGTTTAAACTCAAAACACAAAGTTTGCCTTCGCTTGGATTACAATTATTCGGCTATCACTAACAATTATGCTGTGCAAAAAAAGTCAAATGAGCTGTCACACCCGCCAAATGATTCCATTCAAATGGGGGGAAAAAAACTCCCATCCCGACCAAACAGGCCTGGTGTGCACGCATCCTTTGAACCCTAACCCTGTCTTTTAGGAAGTTTTGTCTCCACTATATTCAAGCTAAATGGAATGCCGAAAAATTATGTATAGAATCAGATATACATGCCTGAAACTGAAATAGCTGCAGTGTTGTAGTTATTCTTTGTGTTTGTGGAAGGGCAAAAACGTTCCCGATTAAATCAAGTGTCTGTAAAAGTGGTGATAAAAGAACTGTGGCCAGTTTGCAGGAAGATTTTACAACTCCAACCTGATAGTGACAACAGAAAAAGATTTATTTAGAGGATGAACGAAATCTGCTCTGATGAGATTAGCTTGCCTGTAACTGCGTCGCTATGAAGTGGTATTAATTGAGTTGACGCTTTAGCAGCTGCTGTACTTGTCGGATTAATGATGCAGGAAAGCTTTGATTTATTCTCTGTAAGGTAAGACCCAACCAGAAAGCAACATTGAAAGAAGAATATGGCTTCAATAAAATGTGTGTAAGTCAAATCTACTGCATGAATATTAAAAGCAGAAAAAAATAATGTGATTAAAAAAAAAGGTTTGGCTTGGGTCACTTTAGTTTGTACGAAAGTTCATGCTTTTGCTGCACTGGTCCTTCCTGAATGTTGTAATCTTTAAAGTGTATACAGAGATGCTCAGCATGATTAAGTGCTTTCACTCTTCTCCGTTCCTCTCAACCTGTCGCCCTCTCCTCGCGTCAGAAGAGCTGGTTTGATGGGCTTGAAGAAACACCTGCTTCCCAAGGATCCCCTCTGGGATTCAAAGCTCTCTGAGGTGATGCTTTATGGATGTCACCGGCTGTGCCCTTTTTTCTAGAACCCACTGTTATTCACTGATTCAATCAAAAATCAGCTCATACATTTCGGCTTAGAGCTGACACTGTTATCAGACAAGGCACAAAGAGTTGGTGTTCCCAGGAGCGCTTATCCCTGAGCTCTACCCTTTGATTTTTACTTTTTTGTCTTTTTTACAGAGATGTTAAAGCTTCAGACACCTTTTATCTCTTAACTTCAAACCTCTCTCGACTTTACATAAAATGAGATCTACTTTAAAAGAGACACACTTGATAGGCCGGCAACAACAATGACAGATATGTATGGAGTCTTATAAAATAATAATTAATAAATCATTTCTTTCAGTAGTGGCTGTGCTGCAACTGCATACAAATAACGTTTTTTACACAACATTTCAAAATAAAAACCTTTGAATGATTGAATGAATGATTTATTACGAACTCAAAGTCCAAATAATGAGACCATAAAACAAACAAAAAGAAACAGCATTCCTAAAAGGAACAATAAAAATAGAAAACAAAACAAAAAATGCTAGGAGCAAAAAAGCAAATAAAATAAATTACAAATTTAAATGTGTTTTGGGCCTTTATTTTTTTCCCTTTTCCTTTACTTTTTATTTTGTGTTTATTGTGAAATTATCTAAATAAACACTTTATTTATTTATTTTATTATTATTTTTTTTTTAATTTTTTACCAAAAAACTACTTTACTAAACATGGTAAAACAAAACTTGGAGCAGAGTAATTACCAAGCAAGCAGTCACAATTATTATTATGTATTCATTCATTAATTTTCCAATCCGCTTTATCCCTTTCGGGGTCACGGGGTTGCCGGAGCCTAACCCGGCTACTCATGGGCGAAGGCAGGGTACACCCCTGGACTGGTCGCCAGTCTGTCGCAGGGGCCACAATCATACACCCATACACCCATACACACTCACATTCACATTCACACCTAGGGACAATTTACAGTGACCAATTAACCTATGAAGCATGTTTTTGGACAGTGGGAGGAAGCCGGAGTCCCCGGAGAAAACCCACCCATGCACGGGGAGAACATGCAAACTCCACACAGAAAGGTCCCCCAGCCAGGACTTGAACCGGGAACCTTCTTGCTGTGAGGCAGGAGTGCTAACCACTGCACCACCGTGCAGCCCTATTATTATGTATTATTTTTTAAATTTTACTTTTATAATTATGCTTTTCAAACCCCAAAACTTCAAATGTAACTTATGAGAGTATGGAGTACATTTATTACATAAAGGGATTTTCTGTGTCCCAAAAATGCTTTTATTGTGAAGTCTTCCTTTTTTTTTTTAAAGTACAGGGATGGCATTTCTCTGGAAAACTTGTTTGGACTTCTCAGTTAAAAGGTCCAACCTTTTAAAAAAGTTTGTTTTTTTTTAGAAAATGTTTTCATTGTTACTTTAAAGCACAGAGTTCATACACAGCATCGCTAACTCAAGTTCTTTCTTTGTCAGCATATCCAAAGTCATTCTGGTTGTTCTGGTCCATAATTTTTTAAATTCTAGTGATGTAACTCTCTTGTTGTACAACCATCAGCACTTTTTGGGGCTTTCCTGACAGATTAATAGGACACTTCCAGGTATGTCTGCAGACCAGTGGCAGAGCTGGAACATTTTATATTTTGGGGCGATAGGGGGCAGAAAACTTTGATGACAAAGAGAGCAGCAGAGTGGAAGGCTAAAATACTTATTTAAATATTTAAAAATGATCTAAAATACTATATTTCAAAGAGTTTTTTGTTGTTGGGTCATTATTAATGAGTTTTGAATTTTATCTTGCCATAGCAAGGAAATATGTTGTCCAGATTTTGATTGAGTCCAGGGTGCTGACGACCAAGATGGGCTGGGATTTACTATACAAGGGCGTAACAAATAATTTTAGGGGCTCAAGATTTCATTAAAAATAGCTTTGGTTATTTTTGCAATGCTTAAAAGAAGCTTTCATAGATGATTTCTTGATCGTTTTCAATAATGAGACTAGTATTGTTTCAATGGTTGTGGAGTACGTGTGTGTGTGTGGGGGGGGATGCCCCCCCTGTAGTTCCGGCCCTGCTGCAGACAATATGCAGAGATGTATGGCATTGTTTCAGGAATCAATGACTTGTATATTGTCTCAGTCTGTAAATGTTAGACATCTGACACATTTTGCTTTTGCTACTCTCATTAAATGTGCTGGATTTTCCAAATCTAACGACTTCATCAATGTGGGAATTTCTCTTGGATTGTTAGCTTTCTCAAAATGGCACGGCCACCAAGTAAAGAAACGGGTGAAAACACTGCACTCCACAGCGCAAAGGGATACATTTAAAAGGCTCTATGAGACATACTGCTTGTTTTCTTTCAGAATGTCACACATGGGTAATTTAAGCACCTTGAAGTTCCTGTTCTTTTCTAGCAAGACTAATGCTGCTTTCACATCAAACGTGGTTCACATGGCAAATTTACGTCCTCTGTCTCTGTTTACCAAATTGGTCAGGTTCTGCGTTCATAAACCTGACTCTCCAACTAGTGGGAGGAGCTACAGTCCAAAGTTTTCAGCCTCATTGCTACATGGAAGCATTGCTTGTTGAGTTAAAAACATTAAAATAGAGGATGTTTTTAATCGATGCAAGTAAGAAAAATTCAAGTTCAGGATTTTAAGAACTTTCAATTTCAAGTTCAGGAAGAAAACGATCAGATTTTTCTATGATTGTTGGTTTTAGACTCCACCCACTGATTATGTCATCAACTGATTGGTTAACGCAACACAAAGTCTTCACCAAAGTTCAGAAATTCAAGTCTGTGTGGGGAAATATTTGCTGCACATCAGAATTTTCACCGCATTGCCCGAAACACACTGCCGCCAGACTGCAGTACCCAACACCCAAAACCACAGGACCTCTGATCGCATCTGACTTAACACTGAAATTAGCCACCTGTGCCGTGCAAACTGAGTAAAAATATGAATGTTTGAAATAGTCCAATTCATCCCTGAGTCCAGATTATTATTTTCAGCCTGAGTTCACCCCCAGACACAGGGAGCTCAGCAATTTGAGGTAATCTAGAAGTAGCATCACTCTACACATTAAAAGGAGTCAGATTGTTTTATTATTTAGCTTGGATTTTGACAGTCGTCTTGTGGAGAAATATCTGATGAGATTGCCGTCTCCCTCAGAGGTAGGGGGGATCAGAATCGAGCTCATTGAAGTTCTGGTCACAGTTACAGCTTAACCTCTGGATAAAGGTTAAACACAGACAAAATAGAATCACAGCATGCAAAACAATTTATAACCTTGAAAATAAAAACACAGCCCTTTTAGTGAGCTACATTATTGTCAGCATTCAGATAACGGAGGAGGTTAGATATGCTGCTTCGAGGCTGGGTGTAAACCCTTCAATGGACATGCATTTTTTATGGGGAATTCTGTTTAGCAGGTGGTTGGAGCTGGCATGAGCTGCGTGAAGAAGCTTCATTTTTAAAAATGTTGGACATAAGAAATGTAGAGAGCATCCCAGAACAGGAAACTCTAACATTAATTCCAAGATTTGACAATACATTTACTCTACATAGCCAAAACATTTAATTTACTATAAAAATACAGTTGAAAACAAACTAATATGGCAAAATAATTAATGTTTTATGAGATTATGTTTATGTGCAGTTCTTTTCTTTAAGTTAAGGATAGTATATCACCCACTTCATCTCCTCAAATCAGTCTGGAAGAGTTCACGCATTGCCTGTGTGGCTGGCTGGCACTCGCTCTTTCTGTAGAAAGGGTAAAGGCCAAAGGCAATCAAGTTTGTTACAGCAGCCTCGGATGGACTAATCGAGTGCTGCCCCAAGAGAGCGGCATCCATTAGATTGTGACACAGCCAGCCAGCAGCCGTCACACTGCTGCCTGCAACTCATTTGCCTGTTGGAGGGTTAATCCCCTTTTTTCTTACTGTTTTTATCTTATTGCCTGGAAGAAAAAAAACCTTCTGGAAACTGTAAGTCCCCGGCCAAAATGACAAAAGGATTTGTTCACTGCCAGTTCACTGATTTTACAATTATTATAAACGAGCAGTGTCCAAAATTGGCTTCTCCCCAGTTGGATAGTGGTAGAGGAAGAGCAGTTCTGCTAAAGATCTGATGCACATGTTGTACAAAGACTGTGCTGTTTTCAGGAATAAACGTTGTGAATGAGAAGTGCAACAAAAACCCTGAAAAAAATGATGGCTCTAGCTACAGCATGGTGCCTTAGTCACAACTTCCATTACAGGTGGATACAGGCTTTCTGACGGTGAAAAATGGTTATGGCCTTAAGGTTATGAGCGCCAAGGGAACTACGAGACAACCCTACGCTGCGACTGCTCCTGTTCATGACCCTACAAGCCCGAAAACCCACAGCATCCATACGGGTCAACCTCTATACAGGTGCATGTGACTAAAGCTATTTTCACACCACCCTCTGCAATGCGCGTTCTAGCGACCACTTCCAATGAAAAGTTTTTGTAAAGGCTTGTAAATAGGCATTTTGGCTTTCCGCTTTCAAAAAAAATGTCACGTTCACACGTTACTATGCAAGTTTTAAGTCCGTTTTTGGGTTCAACAAACAAAACGCGCGTTTGAAGCTTTAACTTCTTCAAATTTGACCAATCAGTTGACTCAGTTGACTTGGTAGTGGCGTATGGTCAGCGTCCTTTTTAATTCACGGAAGTTGATCATGGCGGAGAAATTAATAATTGTGATTTGTGCTTTGAATTCTATGACACCAAGACTTTCAAATTTATATGGACCAGAACAGAACTGTGAAAGAAAAAGCCTGAAGCAAACTCCATGAGATTTTCACTGCTTCTAAATTTCACACCAAGCCTCTTCCAGCTGTAGGTATGGTGCTGGTAATGGGTGGCGACAGCCCAGTGTTAGCACCATATGCTAAAAGCATGTTCAAGAACCCGCGTTCAAGCTGTGACACATTCCCGTTGTGAACGCAGCATGAGGCTCAAGTTTCACCAAAGGCCTTTTCAGTCGGTCAGATGCATATTTGTATTTAGATATGTAGGCATGATCACCCAGTGGATGTTGAAAAAACATTGAGAAGGAAATGAAGATCATTGAACGGCTACTGTTGTGGCAAACATGAGCTTTCCTCCAAAGTAAAGTCCAACTTTCAGCACGTCTAAAGTCCAGATAAATCTGTGTGGTAGTGTCTCTGCAGGGTAAAGTCTCAATTTCATACACCGCATTTCATGAAAGATAAAGTCTGACTGAAAGGTGTCCTTCTGAAATGAAGTACGGTACCTTCCTGTCCTTCAGTCGGTCAGTGGCTACTCCTTCCTGAACCTCTGACTCTCTCAAAGCTCCTTCACAGTCACATTTCTTCATCCCTATCTCCTCCTCACTCCATCCCCTGCATTCACGTTCTGCCTCTGCTCCGTTCCACTCTGCTAGGGAGTTACTGGGGTCAAAAGACCGGCCTGCAGCCCTGCGCTAATCTGGGAATACAGGCGGACGGAGACAGAGACTGACATAAAGGCCAGCTTTCCAACATTGATAAAAGCCTGTTCTTCTGCTTCAAACCTGATACCATCTAACTTGACCTATAAATGTTTTTGACCGTGACTGAAAAAAAGAAATTGCGTCTCCGTGTCTGGAGAGGCTGTAGCACCAGATATGAAGTTCAAATACCACAGAAGAAAACCTAAATGTGACATCAATAAATGTGAATTTTTAAGCCATTAATTTTTAAATATTAAGGAATGTCAATTACTCTTTGCAAAATATGTCTAAAAAATTCAGTAGCAACTAAGTCAAATATAAGTTTTAGCATTGCTTTACGTAAACATGAATAATTACACTACAAAATAAATTAGGTATTTAATAAAATTGTGTTTTGGTGTTTTTACCATGTTCCTGTAGTATTTTTGTCATGGAGGATATATATAGAGACAGTTAAACTTAAAATGGCATTTCTGAGTATTTCTTGATTCAACTCATTGTGAAACAGGAGCAGACAAAAAAAACAAAACTGTTTGAAAAGCCTGTATTTATGACGTAGAAAACACAATGGGCAGGCTTCATGCTCCGCTCCATTCTGGTGCATCCACCTCCAGATGACTAGATCCATGTGTGTTTTCGCTTTCCTCATCCAAGCTGGCATTTGGTTCAAAACTATACAGCTGGGTAGCTCCAGTATTGCTTGCCATTTTTGTTGCATTGCTAATGTTAGCTTAGTGTTGCGAGGGGCTGGAAGCTAGCAGGAGAGAGTGTAAATAATTATATGATGGGATATCAGCTAAGGCTTACTTCCTACCTACAACTAAGAGGTGAATTTCCAATGAACTACTGCCTCTCTGCACAGACTATGTCCTATAAAACAGCACAGTTTTCTTTCATAAAGATGGCATAATCATAATTAAAAAACCACTGGGAATGATTTTACAATTGATCCAAAAAATGTAATTGGAGCGTGACTTGAAATACTTGTAATTGGGCTAAATCAACCATCATAAAGCTCTTATATTCTTCTTTGTGGATTTTATGTTTGTACAAAAGCAGCAAACCAGCATTACTCTTTTCATCCAAACATTTTCTTTGGGTTCCAGGCAGAGGTGTTGGTAGCTTTGACTGGTATAAAACCCGAAATAAACTAATTTAAAAGTTTATTTTAACATGTTTTTTTTTTTTTTGGGGGGGGGGTTGCTACAGTCTATAACAGTATAAAATTACATTTCTCGTAAGTGGGGAACATATTCCAATGAAATCAGGGAGCTGAGATGGCGTAAAAATAATACATGATAAAGTTCTGTGCATTTTAAAACAACTCTCAGAGCTAAGAAGTAAGCCTAAGAAGGAATGTCTTGCCAGTAATCATGGTGGAGTGATGGATTTGTGAGACCTGGCAATTTTCTTCAGTGGTTAGAGCTTAGCAAAACTCAGCAAAACCTGTGTGATATTTTTGGACGGTTTAGCCCACAAAGAAGTGAAAATTGTCAACATTCCCTGCTCACTCAGTCAGATTCATCAGCCTGAGGGGCATCTGAAAGTGACAATGTCCAGTTCTGCACAAAAATGTCTGAAATTGCAAAATATAACTTCATTTTTGTTTTTAGAAAGGAAAATAATTTTAAATGTGTTTGGAAAAACCAAAATGTAATAGAACAGATGAAGTTTTGAAAACTAAAAAATAACTGGTTAATATGATTTGTGGACACCTTCCAAGTCCAGCTCTTCAAAATTCCTATTGTGACAGGAAACTCCATAGGAGAAATGAACTGGTCTGAGGAAGAGGATGTGTGGAAAATGAGTGGACGCAGTTCTCAGTGCTGTAGACTTCTTTTAGCCTTGGATAAGCTTTCAGAAAGGTGTAGGAGCTATGAGGTATTCATTGGAGCTGTCACTGAACAGCATAGGAGGATCTTTGTGGTTAGAATGCCAACATAAGTAAGCTGCTGGAGACGTACACGTTGCTTTGTATGCAAGTTTGAGTCAAAAATAAGGAACCGATTCCACCAGATCAACACAACATAGTGCATTTTTTTATTTTGCATTATCTTAGTAACTTTAAATTTTGGTTGTGTTAAAATTCCTTCACTACTTACTACTTAGTGTACTCTAAAGTGCTATAAAGATGGACAGTTGTACTGAATAATTGATCTTTTTATTCTCATCAGTCTCAGAGCTTCATCTGGGAGCTGCAAAACCTTTTGTTTCATACTCAGGCCAATGTGGTCACATTTGTGTGTGGTGTTCATTTCAGGACCAAATTACTGTTAATCTGGTTTACTACTGTTGGCTTTTCATACTTTGGGGTCAAGACTGGGTTCTCCCATCCAGAGACTTTGAAAACATCTGCTTTTAATAATTTAACAAATGAATTCTTGACTGAGCACAGATGATTGCTGTGCCTCATTCCGTTTAGGTTCAACTGTGGTTCATATGTTCAAATACAGATGAAAATCACTTACTGGAGAAGACAATATGTGTGTTTATACGTCTCCTTTAACCTCCCCGCACTTGATCCCCCCTTTTCTGATGATGTGTGACTCGGTAGCATAAATCTTCATTTACAAAAAAAATGTCAAGCAATATCGGAAATGTCTAGCCGTTTCGTTTTGAGGCAGATGCCAGATCGGACGAGGAACGTGAAGAGCTTCATGGATAAAGAACTTTTTTCTTTTTCTTTGCTCCCCCTAGTGGCGGAATTGCACATTTCTGTAATTTCTTTAAAGAACCTTAACTCACCACAGGAATGGGATAGAAATATGTTCCCCCCCTTTATCCCCCAGAATACGGACTGTTTGACACTCTTGGGCTTGTGTTTCCATCCTGTGTGTGTTTCTAGAACTGTTTCTTCAACTCACTGTTCCTCCAGGGGATAGATCAAATGCAGAGAACACATATTACGCACCAATGCTAATAGGACTTTAATTTTAAGTTTCATTTTAAATATGTGCGATCAACAACAAAATCCAGTCCATTTGTTTTACAAAGCATCGTCCTTGGAAAAAGAATGAAAACTGATATCAATATAGACTTTCATTGAATTGCAATCCTCTACAGCACAGAAGTGGGAAGATGCTATCTTCTCTTCTCCCGCACCTGATCGCCTTGTGCAGTCTGGGAGGATCTTGGGCTTTAATTAAAAGAGAACGTCTTTATGACAGTTTGACTGACAGCAATTTAAAAGTAGAAAAAAAGTATGTGGAAAAAAAGTCTATGTACCGGTATATAAATGTATCTTCTTTAAAGAAATAAAATGTTTCTCAGAACACGCTTATTTTAGGACAAAATCCCTCCAATTATCAGAGCAATATACCTAAATATGAGTGCTTATGGATAATTTCAAGTTTAGATCATGCCTTAAAAGAACAACTTAAAAAAAAAAAAACGTATCAAGACAAACTGTTTTAATTCCAATGGCAGATTTTCTCACTTATAACAAGGGGAAACATATTCTACACATGTTTTGAGGAAGATATTTTTTTCTGTGGTAGTCCTTTTTCTTCCCAATATAATCTCCCTCCTGACCTGTCTGTGCAAACACAAACGAATCTCTGCAAATGAGTTGAAAAGGCTAATCTGCTCCTCCACTGTGACTCTGCTGAATCTGCTTTCCTAAAGGCTTTTTTTTCTCCCCCCTGTCATGATTTTGCTAATTGGTAAAACTTTTGAGTCCAAAATGCTCTGGGCACCAATAGTTTTCTATAACACCCTGCCCTTTTCTTGTGCTTTGTCTGAGGCTACCACACGCTAATTATACCATGACGACGCAAGCCTGCAAGGCTATAATTAATGGGCAGAACTCCAAGGCAGCTTCAAATCAGAAAGGTGATGTACCTTGAAAAAAAGTCACTCTTGATCTAACCTTTTACATCTGACTGTTGGCAGTGGATATTTAAAATCCGTCACAAAAGTTTAACAGTCCTCAGATGATTGGTTATAGCAGGGGTCTATCTCTCTTCATTCCATGTGTGTTGGCTCTGCTATCATCTGGCTTTAAAAATGTATTACCATCATTTTGCGGAGACTTTGTAAAGTGCACGGGGCAAAGCTGAAAAGCATGTCATCTGCTGATTTTGTAGCTGCTCTTATTTTAAGCCCTGATGTATCTCTTCTTGGACACAGAATGTTGCAGAGAAGAGGGGATAAACATAGTCTTGACCATTTTTGCAAATACTTCCTGACAGATTGCCATTTTACATGTTAAAGGTTTTTAATTCAAGCTAAATAAAAAAAAAAATCATACAAACCTCTATAATTTGTATAAGGCTTTCAAAATTACAGGTGCAGACTTTATGGCTGAATTTGAATATCTTCCCTACCCCTGCAGCTTCTTCCTATCCCTACATTTATCCCTTCAAGTAGAGCGATATGGAAAAAAATAGAGTCTTCAAATTTGGATGTTGCTACTGCTCAATGACATCATTAATAGTCGCTGGTCATCTACGTTAGCGTGTAACTGCCAGCCCTCGGAAAATGCATCACAACATGGGTTTTATAACTTTAAAAAGTCATGCAAAAACTCCTTACTTACATTTAAATGTAAGCTTCTTTGCTTCAGACACAACCACGTGAAGGAATGTGTTTCCCCTCCACGCCACAAGCGGCAGAGGGATAGCCAGCTCTAAGTCCCTATAGCTCCTATTTAAAAAAAACTTTCAAACACCACTACAGCTTCAAATGTCTGAAGGAGTCAGAAGAGTAGGGAACCAATTCAGATTCGACCTAAAGGAAGAGAAAATAAGGGCAAGTCACCCTATTTAAAAAAAATGTAGAACGTTTTTTTATAGCTTTTGGTTTCCTTGTTGATTCAAAATTCATTAAGTTTAGTTTTATACCTTTTTTTATTTTAATACTTTTACCTCTTGCTGTATTTTATTCAAGATATTTTACCACATTTTAACATTCCAAACTTTTATCAAATCAGCAATGTTTGTCTTATTAAGAGATGACATCTCAAAATAAGGAAAATATTATTTATATGAGTCTTGACAAAAGAAAAACTTAATTAAAGACTAAAAAAAGAACTCTAATTTCTTTATTTAAGGAATGTTCACGAGACATCTAAATGGATTTTAGTTAACAGTAAGTGAATGCCGACCATTCGTCTGTTAAGAGTTTGCTTGTTTTTGGCTTTTGATCAGTGGAAGGTTTCAACATGCCACCAAACTATTTCATTTATTTTTCTTTGAAAATTGGTATTTTAAGTTTAACACAAAAAAAATGCAGGAAAGCATTTAAATGCTATTTCATTAACATAAAAACTCAAAAAATACAAACCATTGCTTATAACAAGCAAAAAGACCTTATCGGGCTTATTGTGCCTGATTTATTTTAAGTAATTCTTTCATACAGTTAGCTTTTATTTTTTCCTCTTAAATGCTCATTGTTTCTATATTTTGATGTATAGTGTAAGATTTCTTGTTAATCAAACATCGCTGCATGGACAGAAAATGTTTTTCATTTCTAGTGTTCTTTTCCTAGTTTCAGACGACCTCTTTTTGCAGTGTAGCACTTCACTTTCATTTGGCGTCCGTCTAAATTTTGGCTCACGCTCAGAAAAGATCTTAACTGCTCGGAATGACCCAACAGTATCTAAGTGTCAGCCACGATGAGATCCTCCTGAATTCGTCAAATAACTGGGAACGGGAGGACAGATTTTTCTATCATGTTTTTGGGATAAAGGATGCTGCAGTTCATTGTGATGTAGAAGAGGAAATTTGTGATCTTCTCTGTGCAGGACGCTGAAACTAGTGAGGAATGTTCCTTCTGTCAGGGAAAGAAAGATTCATCCAGCAAAAGACAAACAGAAGGAAGCACAGGAGAAAATCTGAGTTGTGGATGAGACTTCTCTGAGATGTAAAAAACAACTTTGAGCCAAGTCCCTTCTGAGTTCACAGGAGACCATGTTATGGAGCACAGCACAGCTCAACTGTGTGTTCCACAGTTCAGTATTCAGGAAGCTGTGCTGACCATCCCATCGGCAGTGTTTCTGTTTTCCTTTCTGGTATCATGCACACTCCACATCAGATGTGAGATCTAACCCCCCCCCCCCTTTTTTTTTTTTGCAAAAAAATAGTATTATCTCTATTTTGCACTCCTGCAATCAAAGATGGTGCTTCTTCAACATGAAAAGTCAGACTCTCTGGAATGTAGCAGAATGGACGATTAAACATTGGAAAATGCCAATGGATTATAAATAAATGAAACATGGAAGTCATTTTTATTTATATGCAACTGCACTTTATTGAGCATCAGGTTTAATTTTATTCATGCATTTGACTTCTGTAACTAAAACTGATAAGTTCTGTTGACCTCTCAAAACCATCAACGCTGTTGCTTTCTTTGTCCATCTCTGCAGAACTGGACTTTTATTTTGATAAGATTGTCATCGAATGTTTATTAAAGTTTTCTCTGACAGATGCTACTTTTCTTTACAATGTACATGAAAATGATTTTGCAAAAATTAATATGGCATCACGATCAAGCCAAAGACTTGCATTAGAAATACTGATTTCCAACAAAGAACATGCATTCAGTTCTTTTATCTTTTTGCCGCCTTTCAATGTCAGCCCTCCTTCCTTCCTTTGCTTTTTGGATTTTTGATCTAGCCATAAAAATGACATCCTAAAGTGTTACTTTTGTCCATCTCTCCATGGCAATTTTCCATTTGGGTACTTTTAAGAGATGGCATTTTACCTGTGTGCATCAGTATTTAGTTGACTTGTTGGCATGTATTTTATGCTATGGTATGTTGAACTAATATGCTACTGTAGACACTTTTCAATTCATCAATTCAGTGTTTCATGAAGCTAAATATGGTTACAGGGAAGTGTGCATGTATTCAATCTATTATTGTTTTTTATTCTTTTAATATGATTTACCCGGCAAGATGAAATGTTCATTCTTGGTCCTGTATTTTTTTGTTTAAATTTCTTCTAGAACGGCGACTTACATATGGTTTTTTTCTTCTTCACTTGCATTTTCTTTGGTTGCTACCAATATATTCCTGAGCGATATATAGTCCCAAAAATACAATAGTCTATTTTGCACACTTTACATAGAGATCAATTGGTTATTCTAAGAACAACTGTCATAATTTAGAAATGTTAAGACTAAATGCACAAAAGTTGACAAAAATAATCTATAAAAAAAGATTTTCAGTGGATTTTTATTTTTTTCTTCTTTTTTTTAGGATTATTTTGTGCTTACAATTTCAACACACGTGTATTTCAGAGTCTACACTTTGCAAAACGTGTAATCATCATTGTTGCTGAGAATTTAGACAAATCAACCAAAAAAAAAGAATGTTTTGCTTTTCAGAGCAACACAATTGTCTTGCTATTAACTTAACCCTGAGTAAGTGGCTTGTTTTTACATTAGTTTTTTTGTGTCACACAAACCCAACACAGCCTGTCTATAACCAAACAAACATTATTTTATTATTGCTGGAGCTGTTTCATGCTCTGGTGGCTTGAAGATTATTTAGGAGGAAAAAAAGTCAAGTGCTTTGAGCAGTGTTTAGTCTTTAAGCTCATTTACTCACTTTTCAGTGCTGCCCCTGCAGCTGTTTATTGTGTTTTTAGCACCTCAGTCTGCCAGCCAGGCCGCTGAGCATCACAGCGCTGCTCCTCTGACTCCATTTCCCTTCTTGCTTAACCAATGCTTTGCTTTTTTTGTGTGTTTGCACTTCCGTGCACTGATGTTGGTAATCTCCTAACTCTTTATCTTAATGCAGAAGGTTAAGAATCAAATGTCACTTGCTATAATGGAAAAAGTACATTTGAGGTTGTTAAAGCGTGCCGTGAGGCAGATGTTTGCGCTCACGCAGGTCTCGGGCGTGTTTTTATGCTTCAGCGGTGTTCATGCATATTTCAAGCATGAAATGAAATCTTTGTTTTTAAATGTCTTTTGTTTGCACACACTGGGAGAGGAAAAGGCAAAAGATTACTCTTTAAAATGATCACATTTTCAGGTTTATACTGTATGAAGATTAATTTCATCTCTATTTTCTTACCAAGTGAATTTTATTTTCACATGTGTAAATTATCTTACAGAAATGCAATGTTCTATAGCCCTTTTTTTAAGAGTTTTATCAATTCCATGTAGAAAATTTAGACTTAAACTTGAAAAAGAAGACATCTCCCATTTTCTTATGTTTGTGGAAACCGCTGTGACTTTGCATGTGCTGCAGTCAGAGCATTGGGTACCGGGAGGCTTTTCAGGTTGTGTATTTTAACCAAAATTTTTGTGAATTGTGCACAGCAACCCCCGCCTCATGTACTGCAATTCTATTCTGCTACTCTTTTACAGACCAAGGAATGATACTTGATCACAAGAAAGCATTTCTTTAAGATTGAAAAAAACGAATATGGGAGATTTTTGGAAGAAAAACAGCTCAATTTCACATTAAATCACAAAATATAACATAGTATGTCAGCATTAAGTCCACCTTGCCCTTTATAAAATCAAAAATTCTCCATTAAAGCTGAGACAATAGTTCATATTACATCCATTTACACAGCTCAAATGCAGAAATGTAACGTTAGCTGGGTTGTGAGCGACTTTAAGCAATTGGGGAGAGAGTGCAAACAAAGGAATGATGGGATATTGTTGCAGGCTTACTCCACATCAACAGTCCATCCATCCATCCATCCATTTTCTTCCGCTTATCCGGGACCGGGTCGCGGGGGCAGCAGTCTAAGTAAAGATGCCCAGACTTCCCGCTCCCCAGCCACTTCCTCCAGCTCCTCTGGGGGGACCCCGAGTCGTTCCCAGGCCAGCCGAGAGACGTAGTCTCTCCAGCGTGTCCTGGGTCTTCCCCGGGGCCTCCTCCCAGTGGGACATGCCTGGAACACCTCCCTAGGGAGGCGTCCAGGGGGCATCCGAATTAAATGCCCGAGCCACCTCAACTGGCTCCTCTCGATTTGGAGGAGAAGCGGCTCTACTCCGAGTTCCTCCCGGGTAACCGAGCTTCTCACCCTATCTCTAAGTGAGCGCCCAGCCACCCTACGGAGGAAGCTCATTTCAGCCGCCTGGATCCGGGACCTCGTTCTTTCGGTCATGACCCAGAGCTCATGACCATAGGTGAGTATTGGGGCGTAGATCGACCGGTAAATTGAGAGCCTTGCTTTCTGGCTTAGCTCTCTCTTCACCACGACGGACCGGTACAGCGACCGCATAACGGTGGACGCAGCACCAATCCGCCTGTCGATCTCACGCTCCGATCTTCCCTCACTCGTGAACAAGACCCCAAGATACTTAAACTCCTCCACTTGGGGAAGGAGCACTCCACCCACCCAGAGAGGGCAAACTACCTTTCTCCGGTCGAGAACCATGGCCTCAGACTTAGCGGTGCTGACCCTCATCACAGCCGCTTCACACTTGGCTGCAAACCGTTCCAATGCATACTGGAGGTCCTGGTTCGATGAAGCCAACAGGACAACATCATCTGCAAAGAGCAGAGAGGAAATCCTGTGGTTCCCGAACCAGACCCCCTCCGGACCTTGGCTGCACCTAGAAATTCTGTCCATAAAAACTATGAAAAGAACCGGTGACAAAGGGCAGCCCTGCCGGAGTCCAACATGCACTGGGAACAGGTCTGACTTACTGCCAGCTATGCGGACCATGCTCCTGCTCTGGTCATACAGAGACCGGACAGCCCTGAGTAAGGCTCCCCGGACCCCATACTCCCAAAGTACCCTCCACAGGACACCACGGGGCACACGGTCGAACGCCTTCTCCAAATCCACAAAACACATGTGGACAGGATGAGCGAACTCCCACGAACCCTCCAGCACCCTGGACAGGGTGTAGAGCTGATCCACAGTTCCACGACCAGGGCGGAAACCGCATTGTTGTTCTTGGATCTGAGGTTCGACTATCGGCCGGACTCTCCTCTCCAGTACCCTGGCATAGACTTTCCCAGGGAGGCTGAGGAGTGTGATTCCCCGGTAGTTGGAACACACCCTCCGGTCCCCCTTCTTGAAAAGGGGAACCACCACCCCTGTCTGCCAGTCCAGTGGTACTGTTCCTGACTGCCACGCGATGCTGCAGAGACGCGTTAACCAAGACACTCCCACAGCATCCAGAGACTTGAGGTACTCAGGGCGGACCTCATCCACTCCCGGTGCCTTGCCACAGAGGAGCTTGTTAACTACCTCTGTGACTTCAGCTTGGGTAATGGACAGCCCCACCCCAAGGCTCTCAGCCTCTGCTTCCTCAAGAGAAGGCGTGTCAGCAGGATTGAGGAGATCCTCAAAGTATTCCTTCCACCGCCCGACAATGACCCCAGTCGAAGTCAGCAGCTCCCCACGTGCACTGAAAATGGTGCCTGCAGAAAGCTGCTTCCCCTTTCTGAGGCGCCGGACGGTTTGCCAGAACCTCTTCGAGGCCAACCGATAGTCCTTCTCCATGGCCTCACCGAACTCCTCCCAGGACCGAGTTTTTGCCTCTACTACAGCCTGAGCCGCAGCTCGCTTAGACTGCCGATACCTGTCAGCTGCCTCTGGAGTCCCACACGTCAGCCAGACCTGATAGGACTCCTTCTTCAGCTTGACGGCATCCCTTACTTCCGGTGTCCACCAACGGGTTCGGGGGTTGCCGCCACGACAGGCACCAGAGACCTTGTGACCACAGCTCCGAACAGCAGCAGAGACAATGGAGGTGGAGAACATGGTCCATTCAGACTCAATGTTACCAGCCTCCCTTGGTACCTGTTTGAAGTTCTCCCGGATGTGGGAGTTAAAGACTTCCCTGACGGAGGGCTCAGCCAGAAGTTCCCAGCAGACCCTCACACTACGTTTGGGTCTGCCGAGTCTTTCCGGCCTCCTTCCCCGCCATCGAATCCAACTCACCACCAGGTAGTGATCAGTGGACAGCTCTGCCCCTCTCTTTACCCGAGTGTCCAAGACACACGGCCGAAGGTCTCCTGAAACGACTACAAAGTCGATCATTGATCTCCTGCCGAGGGTGTCCTGATGCCACGTGTATTGATGGACACCCTTGTGCTCAAACATGGTGTTTGTTATGGACAAACTATGACTAGCACAGAAGTCCAACAACAAAACACCGCTCGGGTTCAGATCAGGGAAGCCGTTCCTACCAATCACCCCCCTCCAGGTGCTACTGTCGTTGCCCACGTGGGCATTGAAGTCACCCAGGAGGACAATGGAGTCCCCCGTTGGGGCACTTTCCAGTACCCCTCCGAGAGACACCAAGAAAGCTGGGTACTCTGAACTGCTGTTCGGCCCATAAGCCGAAACCACAGTCAGAGACCTGTCCCCCACCCGAAGGCGGAGGGACGCAACTCTCTCATCCACCGGGGTGAACTCCAACACTTGGCGGCTAAGCTGGGGGCTCACAAGTAAGCCCACCCCAGCCCGCCGCCTCTCACCATGTGCAACTCCAGAATGGTAGAGAGTCCAACCCCTCTCGAGAGACTGAGTTTCAGAGCCCAGACTGTGCGTAGAGGTGAGCCCAACTATATCTAGCCGGTACCTCTCAACCTCTCGCACAAGCTCAGGCTCCTTCCCTCCCAAAGAGGTGACATTCCATGTCCCAAAAGCCAAGTTCCATGACCGGGGTTTAGGCCGCCGAGGCACTCGCCCTCGACTGCCACCCAAACCACATCGCACCGGCCCCTTCTGAGCTCTCCTGCAGGTGGTGGGCCCACTGGGGAGTGATCCCACGTTGATCGTTCGGGTTTTACCCGACCGGGACCCGTGGGAGGAGCCCCGGCCACCAGGCGCTCGCCTGCGAGCCCCAACCCCAGGCCTGGCTCCAGGGTGAGGCCCCGGTAACGCCAATCCGGGCGACGCAACTGGATCTATGATGTGCTTTCTCATGAAGGGGTTTATGAACCGTTCTTTGTCTGGCTCGTCACCCAGGACCTGTCTGCCATGGGAGACCCTACCAGGAGCCGAAGCCCCAGACAGCATAGCTCCTGGGATCACTCGAGCACTCAAACCCCTCCACCACGTTAAGGTGCCGGTTCATGGAGGGGCACATCAACAGTATCGCCCACAAATCATTTTTCTATTGAACTTCTGCTGCTCTGTAGAAAATATGCAAAAATCATAAAAGTCCCATCAATTGTCATGCATCTAGGTGAGTGAAACTTGTTTTCTGCATCTGACCTGTCCCTTGGGAGAGCAGCTGTGCTTGGGAACTCTTTGATGGTTTAACCCACCCTCCCCCAATCCAACTCCTTAAAACTGACTGTCAAGAGGAGGCATTGGTTCCTATTTTTAGAGATTTCTTTGTATAGACAGCCTGGATTTGAACTCATAACCTTCCATTCTCAGAGCAGACACTCTACCACAAGGCCACTAAGCTAGCATACTAGCAGTCGTAATTAAAAGACCACCAGGAATGTTTTAGAAATATATAAAAATATAGCTGGAGTGGGACTTCAAAGTAAAACTGTCCTCCGTGTGCTAGATTTATTCATTTATCTTTAAAAAGACAAAACCTTTTATTTTTCCATAGGTTAAAAGAGGGTAAACAGATCTGAAAATTATCCTTCATGAGGAAAAATAAAAAATACTTATCCCTTATAGTATATTCCATGCTCATTTTATTCATTTATGGTGAACTGAATCCCATTTACTTGAAATGTTTATGTTCTGCTTCTTTTTGAATCTGAGTGAAGGTTTTTTCTTGACATAGCAAAACAAACTGTCCTACAGCAACAAATTGTCGTCATATTTAAACATTAGCAGCCTCCCAGCTATGTTCATAAAGTATGAGTTGTACACTTTACTTAAACTTGTGGTGTCTTCATGTGCTCCATAGGACCTGCAGCACATGTCCACAAGCCCCCTCAGGGTTCATCAATGTCCAAATGCAGACATACATGCAGGCATGTTTGACGTCTGCAGCTGCAGAAGCTGGGCCCAAAAAAGCCTCTTGGTTTACTGTGGATCAAGCCTTCATTTTTGAATCATGTTGAAAAATATAATTCAAAAGCAAAACTTGTAGATTAAAGTTATCAGCTTCTCTTTATTTATGTTGCTTTAAATTTTAGATTTTTAATTTGTTTTTGACAACATATTTGTCTTATTATTCAGCTGAAACTCAACTATACACCTAAAGTAGAATTGTTTTATTACATTGTGTTTATTACCACTTATTAGTGGTAATAAATCTTTTCAGGGTCAAGGGGCCAGCATTTAATCAGCCTGCAGAGGTAGTAGTAACAAGTAGACTTTTGCATAAATGTTTAGATGCACTCATTTACATTTACATGTGCATTTTGACATACATAAATAAAGATGTGTATCTATTGGGGTGATTACATTAATGTGATAGGTTCAAAATTACACCATTTCAGATATATGTTTGTGCCTAGAAACAAAATCACATTTTCATCAGTGCTGCCAATCAATTGAAAAAGAAATCAGATTAATCACACTTTTGGATTATGACTAATTACGATTAATCATAATGTTTTATTCGGCAAATTTATCCTTAAGTTTTATGGTCCGAAATGTTTCAATTTGTAAAGTTTTAATTCAGATAACCCAGAAATGTAATTTTTGTGCACAAAACACATCAAGAGTAAGATAAGCAGAACTCTAAAGACTTTAATGTCTGCAGTATTACTCCAAGAACACAAAGATGCTGATATACAACTATAGGAAACAAACATGTTTCTGAACTTTAAATGGTCAGAGTAAATACTTTAATCGGATTGGCTTCTGGGTGTTAATGCGCATCTAATAAAGAAGTTCCAGTCACATAGCTCAAATGTTTTATATCACTGCACATGCTTCTTAAAAACAAACTTTTTGCTTCATCTGCTGGACAAAAACAAGCAGTAAGAGGTGAACTTTCTCTCTGATGCTTTATTAAACCTATTGTGACGATCAGCATATATATATATATCACTTTCCTCTGCCGCTGCAGTCGAAGTCTGCCAGTCCAGCGACGCATTCTTGTGTTACAGTGACAATGGTACCAATTGCTACCAATCAAATCGTCCAAATTTGTGACAAAGCCATCTAATAACAAGAATAAAGAACTAAAAATAGATTGACTATTTAATTATTTTGTAAGTGACCGTGTTATAGGCGGGATAATACCTGACAAAGTGTGTATTTTCAGAAATTAATGCATGCAGTGGAAGCCAGAACTGTCCAAAGTAAAGCGGAAGATGTGATATTAATCCTCGTTAATAAATATTAACGCATTGATTTTTTTAAATGAATCGCTTCTGTTAACATTGACATCCCTAATTTTCATACACCCTCATGAAAATTCACCGTCATTCACCATCAATTTTCATGTGAGAATTGACCTTTTTTTTATTAACCAAAAAAAAAAAAAACCTCAGCTTTTAAATGATTACTGGGAGAAAATAAGCTTTAAATAAATTAGAGGACTTTAAACTTTATCAACAAATTCTTGATAAACTTTAAATTCTTTGAGCAAAACTCCATTAGTTAACCCTTATAATGTGTTTGGTCAAAATCAACCAATTTTTACGCTTGAAAATTTCGACCTGTACAGTATATAAGGGTTAATATACAATCATTATGTATCTGACAGCTAAAAATCTGTCACTGAGTCATTGAGCAGTACCTCATTATAACCTGACAGGTGACATGTGATGACAGATGAGGGACAGAGAGCCCCCTCCATGTAAGTATGTTTGAAAAGGTGTGCCAAGCATCACCGTGGGACCTAAGTCTCTGTGGTTTCAGCTGATTTTCTCTCGGCTTTTTTTTTTTTTTTTTTTTTACCAAATTTTTATGTTTCTGGATTCAGCAAATCCCAAGAAAGCTTTAAAGAAGATTTTATCCTCTGTATGATTTTACCTTTAGGAGTAATCGTGATATTAATTCAGTCTCCTTCTGTCCCTCTGCCGATCCGTCTGTTTGTGGAAGTGGTGCTGATTCTATTGCCTTTACTCATTTTATTAAGAGTTTTGTGAAGCCTCTCTCCTTATCAGAGGCGGGAAGTGACAGCTGCTACCGCACAAGGTTAAATGCATTCTGACCTTTTGGTTCCACTTCTCAAGACTACCTAATGTCACCAAATCTCTCTTAAGTTGATCTAGACCTACAGGATTGGATTTCAACTTTTTCCTCCCATCTACAGAAACCTTTTTAAAGGATTTGACTCTTGCGAGGGAACTTGAAGGCCACATAGAGAAAAAAACCTGCAGTTTTTGTGACAAAATCATCTAAAAGCAGTTTTTGAAACCAGTGTAAACACATAATATATAATATAATTTTCACAGCTTGATTTGCAGCTGTTGACATAGAAACATTCTACATTTATTCTTATTGAAAGGGCATTTATATCTGATATTGATTCTGTTAGTGAAGTTTCTTGCATGTGTTTCACTTTGAAGAATGTTGGTTAAATGTCTGTAAATTGTTCCAACTGTTTTTTTTTTTCTTGGCACAATAATGATGGCTTTGTAACTTTGTTATTTCTGAAAGGACATGAGTCACAACGACTTTTTGTAACTGAAGCTGCACGAAATGTCTGTCCTGTGTTGACGATTGACGCATCAGCCTCGGTGTGGGCTTACATTGAAGCTAATCTATAGCAGCTGCAGTTCCCATGACTGCCTTTATCTTGTCACAGTTTACTTGTATACCATAAATATACATCTTTTATTTATTTTGGCACTTGTGTTTGATTTAAATACAGATAAACTGAACTGAACTGAAACTAAGCTTTGGTTTAAGGCTAAAATGGTTTGCACTTCGTTTGTCACTTCATCTTGGAGCTCTTCTTTGGATTTGATATGTTCTTCATAATTAATAATACATAGTTGATGAATAAATAAAAAACGTTTGGTGGAAAAAACGTTTTTGCAAGACTTGGAGTTCAGCTTTTAATCCTTTAACACTGTAGATGTCACCGGTGACATCTAAATAACAAACGGGTTGTTGGCATGCCGTAACTTTTTGACCGTTTTATGCGATCAATGTGAATCAACTGATTTTTATGCAGACAAAACCAACTTTGCATTTCTGCTTTGCACCAATATGCAGCACTTTATGTCAGAAAAGTTCTGCAGAACTGTGCAAAAATTTCAAAATGGAACTAAAGCTCCAGTGTTAAAGGATTAAGGAAACCTTTTAGTTGCGTTCTAAAATGATATGCAGTGGTCTTTAGTTCATCGCAGGGGGTTTTGCTTCTAAAAAATAACCCATAATATGTCAAATATGTGAATAGGATTCTAAATGTTTTAAGGCTGTAAAAACCCTCACTACATAATACATACACTTTTACAAGAAGGGAATAAACATTTGTTTGCCTTTCTCTCTTGTTTAAACTCTCAAATTTCAAACTTTTATAGAAAATTAAGTCTAGTGTTAAAGAATGAAAACAAAGATCTGATTTATGAAGATTTATGTAAATGTGGCAAACTGCGTGCAATCTGCACCTGGGAAATGGCACAGAGGAGATTGATTGACAAGGTCAACAGCCAATCAGTGCCCAGAAAACAGTACGTTGTAAACGGCAAAAAATAAGTAAATAAAATAAAGGCGTAAAGAAAATCACTGAAAAAAGGCGCTGAATTAAATCCGCCAAACAGCGAAACCATAAAAGGTGAACTGCGATACAGCAAGGGACCACTGTACACAACCTTTTTCACTGCTGCACCACCATAAGCTGCTTTGACTGTCACACTGACTCCTTAGTTTTTGTCTAACCTTTCTCTTTGTGTTTGACTTCTTGTGTTAAAAAAAGGAGCATTGACAGAAATTGTAATTCTAACACAAAACTTTGTTCTAAGTAAATTCGTCAGGACTGTATAAACATACTAAATGAGTTCAGTCTAGGTTTTCTTTATGGTTAATTCAACATAAAAAAGCACAAACTTGTAAAAGTTTTGGAACATCCCAAATATCCAAGTTTTTTTTTTCTTCAGTACAAAATGGTAGAGTCCAATTGCTATGTCACAATGGTAAATAAGTAAAGTGGTGAACTGCCAGATGTTCAGGGGAAAAAAGTTAAGCTGAAATAAAGTGTACATTTCAGAATGACACACAAAGGCACTTTTCCAAGAACCATAAAATGGATTGAAAGCTGCTCTGTAACAGTAGAGACTCTTCATCTCTTAAGAGCTGGTCCTTTCTATAGGTGTTTGGACTTTTTTTTGATCACTCAGGTCTTCTCTGACTGCAAAAGAGCGGTACTGGAACACACTGTGGTACCAAGCTATCATGTGAGTTAGTTGAGCAGGATTGTATTGCTAAAAGCAGTGCGTGTTTTCAGAAATGGCAAGAAAAAGGCAAATAACTGTGGAAGAGTGACAGAACATGATAAAACAGAAAAGGTGTGGGTTTTTCCTACAGAGCAACTGCAAAGAAAGTCAAGGTGTCAGGGAGAATAGTTTCCATCACCATCAGAAACTGGGAAACTGACAGGAAGAAGTTTGGAAAACCTGAAGTCACAACTAAATCACAGGACAACTTTCGGTGTGATAGATAACTCACAGTACAACAAGCATCAGGAACAGCTTACAGCCTTACTCTCAACTACCCTTACGGGTTGATACGGACTGTCTGCGGGGAAAAAATTGCCAAAACTATACGGCAAACACAGGTTGACCGCATATTTTTTAAATTATAGAAAGCTCGGAGTGCTCGTAAAAATGTTTATGTACATTTTTTTCTATGGGTACGCTGCGGGCATCAGGTTGTAGTGAACACTTCAGAAGCATGTTGGGTGAAGTATTTGAGATGCAAGTGTCCCCTACAGATTTTTTTGTTTTCACTCCTCCCGAACCTTGCGCACAACACAGGAAGTCTGTTAGTGTTGTTCACGTGAAATGTGCACACTCCTTACATGTCCTTTGCATATCCCCGCAGCCTGGCAGTTAGAAATGAGGAAAGTAAACGGAGAGTAGTTTGTGTTGGTGTCCTACCCACATATTATGAGCACCTACATGCCATGTGCACACCTTGTGTGGGCAGCATTTGCACCCGTTCGTTAAGGAGCCAGTACGTCAATTCACTAATGACTGGAGTGTCATCCATAAGTAACTTAGAACATATTTACAAATATTTCACAATACACTCATAGCATGCACAACAATCCTACGTTCCACTTTCATGAGGTGGTCACATGAGCCTCAAGGCAACTGCAAGACACACCTGTGCTCCTCTTAAAATACAGCCGCTCCTCTCTCAACCCTCTACGGGCCGGACCCAAAAACCCACAGCATTTGTACGAGGGTTGACCCTTAAGGGTGCATGTGACCAAAGTTTTAACTGTGTTTGTTTTAACTTTGAGGGGAAGCTGAAGTGCCCAGAGAAAACCCAAGAATTCATGAGGAGAAAATATAAACCCACACAAAAAAACCCAAGTGGGATTTGAACCAGGGCTTTCTTGCTGTAATGTAAGGATGCTAACCATTACACCACTGTATAGCCCAATTATGAACCAATAAATCACAATTTGAACATTTTGGTTTGTTATGCAAATTTTTGGACATTGTCAAAAAGGTGAAAGGATGTGTGTCATCAAGCCTGAAACACAGAGGAGGAACTGTGATGGTATGGAGCTGTTTTGCTTGATCTCTGCTCAGTGGCTTATATAGGTAAGGTAAGAAGCAACCTACACAAACACAGCTACCACAGTGTTATCCAGTACCATACAATTTGCTCTGGTATTATCAATAAATGTCCATGTCTTAGTCAGAGGTTTGGCCTGCAACTAAATAATGACTCAAAACACAAATCCAACCATTGTCACGTGTAGAGATTGTTTTTTATAAACTGAATAAAAAATGTGATTTTTATATCATTTTAAAATATTCAAAGAGGCTAAAGAATATGTTTTTTTCTCCACCACCATTGATTTCATTACTGGCCAATTTGTAAAGCTCAACATGCCAGAATTATCTGAGGAGGAAAATAAGGACTTCAATTGAGCTGGTTTTGGATGAACTAGACAGAAGAAGAGAAAAAAATCAATTAACAAGTGCCAAACTTTTATGGAAAATTTCTGATTAATATTTTTTTTCTATTTTTTTTAAATGCTACAACTGTTCTTATCTGTTAAATTTGTAAAAGGAGAGTGCTTAGCTCAATCTAAAAATTTGAGTACATTTTGGTCTGTAAATTTATTCCAGAATTTCTTTTGGTAACTTTTGTGCAGCAATACATTGCATCAGAACATTTTCAAATAAAATAAAAAACTGGCAACATTGGATTGTTCTAAAACGTTCCAGAGATGGTGTTGATTTTGCAGACTTAACGTGTCTAACACCCAACATGCTTTCAGTTCAGCTGCCTGCTATTGCAGCTGTTAGTAACTGTACCCCCCTACTGTATTGTTTAACAAATTCAGATTTACAAAGTACCTTATTAAAACACATTTACAGGCCTCTGTGATTCCCAGAGGCATAAATCAATAGCTGGGAGGATGCTAGTGTTACATTTAATGCTGGATCCTGAATAATTAGATTGTGTTTGTCTAACACTATTAAATGAGAGACCCCTATCATTCTGGAAAGCACACACAGGCTTTCTTTGTGCATCTCGTTGCACTTGCTGTGTAATTAATTTGATGTCGTGAAGGTTATGTTTACTCTTGTCTTGTGACATTTTGATTATTTATTTAACCCAAAGGTGGTGCTTTTGAATGAAAATGTGAAAGAGTACAACTTGTGCCTTTTTATGATCTAATTAGAGGCCAGAGTTCTCCTGAACCACAAATAAAGAACATGAGTGTTACTGTTGCTTCCCATTAATGTTCACAGTCAAACAACTGCTGCTATTAAAAGTACATTTGACAGGTTCAACGGTAACATACAATCCAGTGTGGAGTGTATTTCTTCTGGGATGTTCAATGAGGCGATAGTTCAGTGCTCTAAAGGAATAATAAACACACAAACGAATGAATGAATAATCTATGTATCTTAGGTGGTTATTGTAGTCTTAGGGTATTTATAAATGCACTGTCTTATGAGCAGCAGCAAGAACTCAGAAGATTACAACATTTTATAGCACTAAAGTGTAAATAAATAATTATATGGGCTATAGCTGAAACTTTTATGTGTGGTCATTTATTGCCTTTTGTTAACATTTATATGATCAACAAAAGGCAACAAGCTGACTTTTTAATTGACGCTTGTTATTGTTAAGTAAGTGTAGTTCGTCAGACAACCACTGGGGGACCTATACACAAGTGAGGCAAGCCCATTGACTGTATATAGAGAACTGGACAGAGGCGGGTGTAACGTCTCCCATAGAAAATGCCCTACCTCTGGCTCCAGCAAAATAAAGCCAATTCAGTCACCATTTACCGTGAATATGGACACCGGCATGTTGGCGCCTGTCGACAGTGATTAGTCTGAGTTGTTTGAGTCAACGTTTCTATGTCTTTTTTTTCCTGTGTCATACGGTGGCCCTGAAGGGCAGATCACATCAACAAAACATTCAATGCAAAAACATATTGAAAATCACAACAACAATTGAAAAAGCAAAACAAATATAAAAAAACATAATAATTTAAGAAATCAAAGCAAAGTTCCAGAAATTAAAGCACAATTCCACAAAAATGAAACATTTTGGAAAACTGATTGGATATTGACACTTATTCATCATTTCAGCCAAAACTTATTTTGCATGAAGTGATACTGGAGATGCCCTGTACTAACACTGAAACTTTTATTAGTATCCGGACATTAGATGAGTTTGAAAAAACTCAAAAATCAAAACTCATCATCCAATCAGTGATACTTTTACTGTATATAATTATTAACATTTTATTTTGATTTCTAAAAGTTACTTTTGTTTTCCTTTCTATCTCGTTTGATTCTTTTAGTCATGTATTTTTCTTTCTGGAATTTTGTCTTAATTTCAAAATTTTTTAAAACAATTTTTGCTTTTTTAATCGCCATTGTTATCTTTAAAATGTTTTTGAGTTGAGATATTTGTTGGTGTGATTTACACTTCAAGGCCACTGTAGTGTCAAGATTTTATATGTTTATGCACTAATCTTTTTATGTTATGCTTTTCAAATTACCGATTGTTGTTTTGATTGGCATGTGAAAATTGATTCCTCTCAACAATTAGACAAAACAGAGTTGAGGAACATTAAATTCTACCAAAATTACAACTTCTGAGACTCTAACTGTCTTCTACTTAATCTTGTAAACAATAAAAAACAAGAAATCATGTATAATCATCTAATTTGTGCTGTTCATCAGGTTGTGACAAAAAGAAAAACAGGGTTATTCTTGATTTCAGTTGTCTTTTAATTGATTATTTTCCATTAGGCATACCTTTTATACCACTCACCTCCATTCCTGTTACACATTCCTGTTAAAATGTTACTGGAAAGCAGTCCTTCTCCTCCTTGTGAGCCATTAGAGGATCCGAATGAAATATGACACATAGAACATAAACTGTCTCAGTGACTTTGAGGATTCCAGACATTCCATCACTATGTTTAGCGTCAGTAATTTTCTTAAAAGTGACACTTTCCCCCACGGAAGTAAAATTAGAATCAAGGCAGCGCATTAAATCCTAAATAAAACTCCATGTCCGGTTGTGTTTGTTCGTGTCTTTTGCACTTCATCTCATTATTTTGAAAGAATTTTGCAGAGAAATTTTTGTTGCCATGACGCTCGTATATTCAATATTCCGACTGGACATGGTCCAGTTTCAGTCTGTGTAGCCAAAACAAATGGTTTCACTGGAAAGATAGTAGGTTGAAATGCAAAACACTTGACGATTTCTCCCTTCCATAAAGCAAGCATTTGTTACAGTGACTGAACACTAACATCTCCCTTTCGGGGTAATTGCTTGTGGAGACACAGAGTCTTTCCAAGTACTTTTCCACGGAAACATATGGAAGCGGAAGCTTTCTGTCACATGGAGATTTAAAAAAATTACATTTCTTGGCTTTTTCCTTCTGCAGGATTAAATACAGTCACTAGTTTACACTTCTGCTTGTACACAAAAAAAAAAAAGTTGCTGTTGCACAGATTAACTTAAACCCCACTGATTTTCCATTTGTGAATAAGCTCCACGAAGCACACAATAACATTTTTTAAAGAACCACTCCAAAGAAAGTCGTGTTTATTTTGTTTTTAATGCTGCATTCACGCAGAAACATGCGTTTGAGCAACTACTTTCAAGTAGAAGTTTATGGAAACACAGGCAAATACGCGTTTCGGGCCTCTGCGTTCAAAATTCTTGCATTTACGTGTTGCTACGCAAGTTTTTAATTTCGTCTTTGGGCTCTACGTAAACCAGTTGAACTTCGACCAATCAGGGACTCAGATTCGGTAACTATACATGAGTGGAGTCCTTTTTAAAACACTGAAGTACCAAACATTTAAAAATTGATCACAAAGGACAAATGAATAATTCTATGACACCAAGTCTTTCATACATCGGAATAGAACTTTGAAAGAAAAAGCCTGAAGCAAGATTCACGAGATTTGCACCACTTCGACACCAAGCCTCTTCCAGCTGTGAGCACATGCGCTGGTAAAGGGTGGCGAAAGACCTCTATGAACACCATACGCAAAAACCCACGTTGAGCGTGTTCTTAAACGTGCCACACATCCCTGGTGTGTACGTAGCATATCGTTCTTGTATCATTTTTCTGATGACGGAGGACATACTATAAAGAAAATTAAAATTAAAATTGCATTTCTGAGCATTTCTTTGTTCAAACAGTTGTGAATCGAGGCTAATTTAAAAAAAAAAGCGAATTTGTTAAGAAGAAAATACAATGGGCAAGTTCCCTGCTCCGCTTCATTCTGAATGATCCTGATGCAACTGTATGGCTGGATAGCTCCAATATTGCTCGCCATTTTTGTTGCACCGATTTTGTTAGGTTGGGGGTTGTGAGGGGCTGTATGCTAGTGGGAGAGCATGTAAACAAAGATCTCTCAGCAGCGGGAAGGGGTGGGGTTGTATGTGCCAACAGTCCTGCCAACAACTCAGAGGTGAATTATTAATAAACTACTGCAGCTCTGCAGAAACTATGTCCAAGAAAGTGACACGTTTTTTTTTTTTTATTTTGCACAAAAATGTGCAAAATCGTAATTTAAAAGACCACTGGGAACACTTCTAAAATAGATCAAATGAGGATCGGAGTGGGACTTTAAAGATTTGTGCTTCAGTTTTATAATGCTCACAATGCTGATTTTTTTTTTTTTTTATCTAGGACACATAAAATAAAAACTAGCTTGGCTTAAAAGGATTAGAAGCTTTGTCTGCATTTAATGAGTTTCTGGAAAGCCTGCTTGAACTCATCGTTGAATGCGGTGTAGATGACTGGATTGATGAGGGAGTTTAAATATCCAAGCCAGGTGAAGAGATCAAACAGAATGGGATGAAACCAGCATTCCTTACATATGGCCATGACCAGTGTACCAACAAAGAATGGGAGCCAACAGACGATAAAGGCACCCAAGATGATGCCCAGCGTCTTGGTGGCTTTCCTCTCCCGCGCTGCACACAGACGTTTCCTCTCCAGCACACTGTCTGCCAGCTTTACTTTCACACTATTCATGAACAGAGGTGACCCTCCACTTCTTGTGCTGCCAGAGTGTAGGTGTGCTTCCTGGTGGGAGGCAGAATTAAGAGAACAGAGAGATGAGCCTGCAGAGGTCTGGATGAGCTGTGCTGTGGTGAAGCGCTTTCCAGACGAGGAAGGGGTCTTAAAAATGCGAGAACGTGCAGCTATGTAAATCCGTCCATAGAGGATGATGAGAAGCACTGTGGGAACATAGAAGGCGCCGAAGGTGGAATATAGGGTGTAAGAAATCTGATCTGTATTCACCACGCACTCCGTCAGCTCCTCGTGTGCTTTAGCTTGCCGCCAGAAAAGTGGAGGCATGGAAATAGATATAGAAATCACCCACACAACCCCGACCATCATCGCCGCGCGGCGCATGGTGCGACGTTTTGAGTACTCCAGTGCATCCGTGATTGCCCAGTAACGGTCCAATGCAATCACACACAGGTGCAAGATGGAGGCCGTGCAAAAGGTGATGTCAGACGATAGCCAAATGTCGCAAACAATCTGCCCCAGGGACCAGGTTTTGCTGACAGTGTAGAGGATGCTTATTGGCATGACTAAAATAGACACCAGCATGTCCGTGACAGCAAGAGAGCCAATCAGAAAGTTGGCTGGTGTGTGGAGCTTCCTGGTAAGAAAGATGGTGGTGATGACAAAGGCATTGGAAAGCACAGTAGCTAGAGTAACAAGGGCTAACAGGACAGACAGGGAGACCTGGAGGCCGAGGAGCATATCCTCCCTCCAGGTTGTTGCTGTGGAGTTATTGGAACTCTCTGTGCTGTTAAAGGTGAAGTAATCCAGAGAGCTATTCTCAAACTCCATCTCGCCTTGACCCCTCCTTTAAGACGGTTCAGACCATTGCTATAACCTTAAACCCAACCTTGCATTGTTCTGAAAAAGGCAGCACAGAGGTGTGGCACTCTTGTTTAGTCCCGTACCTTCCTTTCAGCGTGTCGCCGTGTTTTTCATTTTTCTCATGGTAGAACAAAGTTATTCCAAATCTCAACCATTTTAAGCTAAAATCTTTAATTCTGCTGCTTCAGTGACAAACTGGTTGTAGTTCTGAAGTACCCCGTGTCCCTCCTGTAGCAGTGGGGAAGCCAATTTGTATTCAGCTGCAGACTGGCTCTCTCTTATCTCATCTCCAACGAGGAGTCAGCAGGAAACTACACCTTCAGACGTAGCTTTCCAATCTATCCGAGGCTTTAATAGGCTCCTCCTTTTCAATAAAGCTGACCACACAGCTCCATGTAGGATGAAGATGACGGCAGATACAAGAGTTTTCTTGTCTCTCTTTTCTTCACCGAGGTCCACATGAGGCCTTCTGAATTGAGGTTTGTGTTGAAGCTCAGCTGTGCCTGCTGTGTCTGGGGATGTTAGCGAGGCATCACATCACAGCTGTACGTTCCGAATCAAAACCGGGCGAGGGACAGTTTTGTTAGGGTCTGTTCAGGGATAATTGTGTGCTACCCATGACTTGCTTTGGCCGCTGAACAGTACAATGGCAAAATGTGATGATCAAAAAAGGTTTTTATTTTTTTAAACTCCCAGGCCTTTTTCTGTGACTGCTTCTCTTTCAGATGAAACGTCTGAACAGTTGGATCCAGCTGTTTCAGTGTCTTCAGAGGTCTTCTCACCCTGTCCAAGAAAAATAGGATGGAAAAAAGGGAGAAAATGAGTTATAATCTGAGGTTACATAATTTGTCTATATTTACATTTTTTTACACAAATTTGCACAAACTTTTACTCACATGATAAAACTCACAAATTAAAGAAAATGAAGACACCCACTTTCTTAATGAAACACAGTCTCTTTGGAAAATAATGATTAAAAAAACCCAAAAAAATGAAGTTAGTTGAATAATTATCACATTTATGACAAGAACAATCATGATGTCAACAACTTAAAGCATTATAGATTCATGAGAGTCATACAATCAGTTCTTTTCCCTAAAATAAAAAAAACGATTTTTTTTTTATCCTACTTAAAAAATATATATTTCGGTCATCTCGGTTTTCACATCCGTCATGAGTCAACATGACGTGTTTATGACAAACTGGACCCCGCCATAGCAAATAAGGGATACAAAGAATTCTTGATTTTAACCTTTACATCTCCTGTTCACATTTAGAAACAAACTTTTTTTTTTAATTTGTTTTAATTTTTGCAGTAACTCTACACGTAAAAAAACCACCCCAATGAAAATTGTGTTTTTGGTGTTTTTAACATGTTCTTGTAGCATGTTTCTCATGGTGGACGACATGTATGAATACAATTAAGATTAAAACATAGTTTCTGAAAATTTTTTATCCAAATTGTTGTCAATCAGGAGCAGACAGCTCTTTTTTGTAACGTAAAATCTACAATAGGCAGGCCACAAGCTCCCTGCTCCATTCCGATGCATCCACTTGTAGACAAATGCATCCATGTACGTCTTTGTTTTCCTTTTCTGAGTTGGCATCTGACTCAAAACTGTCTGGCTGGATAGCTCCAACATTTCTCACCATTTTTGTTGCACCGGTAATGTAAGGTTGGGGTTGTGAGGGGCTGTAAGCTGGCAGGAGAGCGTGTACACAAAGGGATGATGGGAGATGGAGGTAGGCTCACGCCAACAGTCCTGCCATTTGAACTGGAATGTATCTTCCATATAGTTGACAATATGAATACTTGAAAAAAAAATGCCACTCATAATAGTTTTTACATTCTTTACAATGTTTTTTTTATTACAAAATAAAAAAATTCTTAAATTTTGACTTATTATTTATTTAACTTATTATTATTTCAATATTTTTCTTTTCTTTCTTTTCAAAACTAAACAAATTGGTCACTAAAGTCACCAAATATTTTTTTCCAAATATATGTTTTGAAAATATATTTTTTCTATATCAGAGTGTTTTAATTATTTTTATTTGTGACAAATACCTGCAGTTTATGAAACATGTAGTTTCAATGAATGTTTCCTGCCACTGAGTTCTCAGGAAACCATTCAGTTTCTGTAACTCCTAACATGCATAAAACTGGAACTGTGGTGGTACAAAGAGAAATAACTATGTTGCCTTCAGGTCAGACTACGAGAACATTATCACTGGGTGACATGCTGACTTACTTTAAAGCGAAGGAAAAAAAGATTGAATATGAAATATAGAAATGTGGCAGAGGGGATGTCCCAGAGGGGATAAAGACTTCAAATGACATTTAATCACCTCATAAGATACCCCCCCCAAGGTATTCATCTCTACAAAGTTTTCTTTATTTGATCATTAATAAAAAGAACAGTGAATTTCAACCGCTCTGATATTTCCGGATATTTTTTATAGCCGAGGTACCTGGAGAAAGGAAAACAGTCCTGTTTGGTGTTAGACCTTTAATGAGTAATGAGTTTCCCGTTTTTTTCTTGAGGAAAGCCAAAAATTAACTCAGAATATTCCAGCAAGTTATTTATAAAAAAATCAACATGGCCTGGAAAAAAAATAATACGTGCAGTCAATTAGAAAAAAAATAATTCGCAATCTTTAACAGCATTCTTGTAAAATATGTTGGAGCACTGCAGGGAAGATTTTTTTTTTTCGTTCAGAGAATGTGTGAGGGAAGTATCTGTTAATTTAGGAGTAAAGTGGCTTTCTGCTGATTATAGATTTGCTGGATTTAATCCTTAAATACACATTTTCTTAAAAAATCCCTCCAACCCAAAGCAAAAGCTTTCAAAGTTTTAAAAGAGAACATGAATAAAACAGGACACTAAACTGCTTGCTCAGTTCCATTTAAAAAACAAAGCATTAATTCTATAAATTCTAATATTTTCAAGTTTAACGTAAAATAGACAAACATTTTTGTCAACATCCTGTGAATAAGCTAAGAACTAAAAGCCAATTCTATGAATTTCTTCTCTTAGTTTAGACTGTTGCTGCTGCGAAAGTCTTAACTTTGTTGTTTTTGTTGGAGAACTATCATTTATTTCAGCATGCTTGGTGGCACTGCTTCAGCTGATAAAAAAGGTTGGTGGTATTTCCAGTTTTAGAAGGAACATGCCTTCTGCACAATTTACAGTGCACGTAACTCTGTTTTTTGTCTGATTTTAAATAACTAAAATACCTTCACACAGGGGCCAAAATTTATTTTTGGAAACACTGGCCACATTGGCCAGTTGATAAAAAATAAGCTACCAGCAAAACATTTATTTAATCAGCCAAATTCTAACACTATTTTACACAGAACTGGTTTCAGCATTTTACATTTTTGAAGTTAAGATTTTTTTTAATGAAATTGCATAAAAAATAAGTTATAAATGGTATGAACATGTCTTTACTGTCATCTAACTCTAGAAATAAACTCTTAGAAATAAATGAACTGACTATATAACTAAACTAAACTGTGAAATACCAGAAACAATATCATTTAAAAGAGCAGGAAAACAGAGGATTTGACTAAAGAGATAATTAGCTAACTGAAAGCAGCTGTGATGATTAACAACTGAAACCAGGTGTGGCACGACAATAACTGACAATCATTGAAAATAAATGTCAGGGTTGACGTGTGAACACAGAAGCAGACAGTATTAATAAATGAAAAGTCTTTCATTTATTTGAATCAGTACTCGAAATCAGAACACAAATCCATGAGGGTACAAAAACCACCCGACAACCAGTGCAGGGGAGACGAAGACTTATAACCAGGAGGAGGGGATGAGGTAAGTGAAAACAGGTGTGCCAATTAAGGAGGGAGAGAACACACACTAGGAGGGCAGTCTCAAGAGACCTGAAAAAAACAGAGGAGAAACACAGGAAGTACAACCAACAACAAAATAAAACAGGAAGTGGACACCAAACACAAAACCAACAAATGTCCTGGGTCCATAACCCCACAATAAATAAGTCCTGGGAATTAAACAACGGAACCAAAAAAAAGACAAATTATTAAAAAAAAAAAAAAAAAGCATTGTTTATGAATGTCAAATCAATAAAATAAAAATAATGAAAATATAATTGTTCTAGATCTTTTCAGTAAAGCCAAATGTACTTGTCTTATAATCGTGTCTCATTTATTTGTCATGCCTCTGTCCCGTACCTGAAGTATTAGGACCATACTGGAGCTCTTCAGGGCTTAGTTTTAGATCCTTCAGCTTTCACGTGTAACTATAGCACATCAGGAAACAATTATTCTAGTAAGGTACAGCTCTATAAAATTGCAGTTATTGCTTTCTTATTTCTTATTATTTTCCCCTTAGAGTGGATATTAGGTCAGAACAAAAATTAACTTTGTGCAGCTCAAGCAAAAAAAAAAAACATTTAATTATGTTAATTTAACGAACCACTGTCTCATTTTGCGGCACAACATTTTTATTTCGGGGACGTTTGTAGTTGGGTTGACTTTTCTTTTAGCTTGTTCAGTGGCAGAACAAACATTTTCACTTAACTGATCTTCATTTAATTACAGTAATGTTTTCCTTTGTGGTGAAAAGAGTACATCTCTGCTGCTGCTTTAAAGACATGGCTCTTTTTACACTGATTTCAAAGCATCGGTTTTCTCTAGAATATATATACTCAAGGTGTTTTTTATTAGGAAAAAAAACCTCCTAATGTTTATGTCAACTTGTCCAGTCTGCTGTAAATAATTCAAACTCTACACACCTGTCAGGTACTCTGAAAGAGACCTTTTTCCTTTTGCCAGTGCAGCCAGGGGTACAAAAACCTTTGTTCAAGAGAAGCACAACAACAGTCCCAGGAATGCATGACTCAATACAGGAGATCAATTTCCTCAGAACATGATTTAGCTCTGCAGTTGCATCTTAAGGACCAGAAAGATTCTTTTATAGACCGAAATGCTTTTATTTTTGCTTGAGAGGACTGAAAGAAGCCATCTATATTAAATGGGAAGAACTACTGTGGGTGGACTCAGAAATCACCTATTTAACATTTACAGCTTCAGTTCTCCTCCAGGCAGTTTCAAAGACACTCACTCCTGGATTTATGCAACCAAAGTAAAATGTACAAAAGCTTCAGTATACAATGGTTCTCATTCACGTGTTGTTTTTTTTTCTTTAAAAAGGTTTCAGTAAGACCCACTCCAGTCGTCTTTTGATCTATTTTAAAGGCGTTCTTAGGGATGTATTTAGGGTGTATTCAGACTGGAAAAGTCCACTAGTCTGGATCGAGTCCGTTTAATTTGATCCGGATCAAGTCCTGAACCTTGCGTTTGGTTTGTATTTAGACTGCCGTCAATTGGACGTTTCTACTTCATACCAAAGATTGTAAACAAAACCATGTGACTAAAGATCTCTTCAGTCATTCGCCAGGAATAATGGGGGTGGGGAAAGGCAACTCGAGGTGGAAATTATGGAAGCCCTGCGCTTTGCAATCCTTGTTGTATATTTTGTTCACTTGTTCAAACTTTACATTTCACTGACACATTTTTGAACATCTGTATCAATGTCAGGTACAACGCTTTTTACTGGTACTTTGGTATGGTGGAGGCATGCTGTAAGGTGGTTTCTGAGGAGGTGACGGCTAAGTATGTACACTGATAAGTGTTTATGACAGATTGTCGGGAAAACAGTGTGAGAAGCAACGTGTATCATGTCAAAAGTTGTTTTAATTAGCCTGCATTCATCTAACCGCATTTCAAAGAGTTGTCGTGTCTCATTGTTGCTCCACTACTCTGTTTACATCCCATAATGCCCGGCTACGATGGCTGTTTTGGTCCAGTTGTTCCGGCCCGAGCATGGAGCCTTATTCAGACTGAGTAAACAGGAGCTCAGTCCGATTGGAAACCAGCCTCACATCTCACAAGATGGGTCCGAGAGCGGTTCCTGGTCCCGAACCAGTGTCTGCTTGGGTGACTTAAGAATGAAAATGTGTTGATGTGTTGGGGAAACAAACTCTGATTCACTTTAAGCTAACCAAACGTGTTTAAGATAACCAAATTTTTAGTCAAAATCCAAAAATCTGTCATTTTCTAGGATATAGTTTCTGCAGAGCAGCAGTAGTTCATTAGAAATTCACCTTTGAGTTGTGGGCAGGACTGTTGGCAAAAATTAAACACTATTCATTAAGTTTTCACAAGGATTTTGCAATTTGATAATATCTTCTACAAAACGTTTTGCCTTCCAACATTTGATTTCTATCTTCTCAGATTTGGGACAACCATCTGGAAGTTATTCTCTAATTGTCATTTGATGCTGAGAATTTCCTAAAAATAATTAATAAAACATATTGACTTTTGTGGAAGCGCATTTAAAAAAAAGAGCTAAGAATGTTCTTGTCAATACAAGTATCTGGATAAGACTTAAGGTGCACTCACACCGAATGCCATTTGTGCAGCAGCGGAGGCCAATTTCAACGTAAAGTCAATGGTTTAGAAACGAATTAAGGTTCTGCGACGCAAATTCAGCGACCGAGTTTGAGTTTTTTTAAAGGCAAAAACTAAGATGAAAGAAAGTGAGAAGAGATAAGTTGAAAAGCTTTACTTTAAATTAACAAAACTGTACTAATTATTTTTAAAAAATGGGTCAAAAACCATTGTTTTCTTTCAGCATTTCGTACATTAAAAATAATTTCTTACCAAGTTACAAAATCTATACATTGCTTAAGTTTGAGAGCTTTGCATGTGAACACCTCACCGTCTGTAACACAGAATCATCAATGTCTGATCAGACTGCTGCAAACACTAACAAATATTCAAAAGTGGTACCTTGCATAACAAAATTCCAATGGAACAAATGATCCATGTAACGAACGCCTCCGAAAACCCCTGCAGGACAAACTTTGATCATACAGCACAAATCACGTCATAAAAACCAATTTAACCATCTATATATTATGGCAGCTAGTTGTGTACAGATAAAGTTCATATCAACCAAAGCATGTTTGATCCAATTTTGATGTGTTTTCATGTCATTCCCTGTTTTGATGAGTATTTCTCCTGGTATTTGTCCTTCATAACAGGGCCCTGTCATGGTTTTTGATAACTTTCTTGACTTTTTTGCAGCGACCTGGAACAGATTTCCCAGAATCTAGAAGAATATAGAAGTCAGCAAGCCAACCATGTAATAAATTGCATGCAAAATACCATTGTTTTATCAATGCAAGATATCCATCCATCCATTTTCTCTTTCACACTCGCAAAAGTGCATTGCAAGAGTCCGATAAGTGTTTGCTAACATCAGCAGGCATTCTGTTACTGAATTAAGGAATAAAGGAACCGTGGACGGTCCTGTTCCGTTTACTCCCTGATCCCTCATGCTAGCTGCTCTCCTAATACGATTCGGAGGAGTATCATTTCCCACAGACTTATGTGCAGCGACATGTTTGATAGATGGCTGAACAGTTTATCTGTTTACACATCAAACCAGTCAAGGACAAAGCTTATCTCCAAATGGCCTGGTTTACTACACAATAGGTTAATGAGGACCATAATGAATGTATGAGAGGAAAATATTTATCAACTGAACAGCCCTAGTCTAAAATGAGGTGAAAGCTATTTGTGTTGAATCATAGTGTTGTTAGAGTGGATTTAAAATTAATGGTATACTGCAGGAAGATATGGTTCAAGCCTCTTTAGGAAAACAGGCCATTAATATATTTTTTGTATAAAAATACTCATCTAGATCTCACTACAGCATACACAATATCCATGCCTAGTGGACCTCACATGTAAGACATTAAATTTAAATCCATTTCATTCTCTCAGACTCTCGCCAAGTCTGGCAGATGCATGTCCAGTGCAGCAGCCTGGGTTTTGGTCTGGGTGAAACGATAATACCCTCTGAACCCAGCAGGCCCCCTTGGAAATAGGATAATTGATTTAGCTCGGAGAAGGAAAAACCATCCGCTTTCCGATAATGACTGGTGTTTACTAAAGTGTGCTGTAAATGGTAGTCGAGCAGAAATGTCCTGTGTGTTTGTGTGGGTTGAAGTCAGGGCGTGTGTGTGTGTGTGTGGGGGGGGTGTTAAAGTTTACATCCATCGAGCCAGAGGCCAGATCTTCATGGTGGGGTAATGAGAGGAATATCAATGTAAAATATTAGTAAGGCCATCTGATAATTAGCATATTTTTTATCATTTAGACACTTCTTATTTTGCAATCTACCTAGATGGGATTTTGATGCCCTTCAAACAATAATTCAGATGAGAGTTGGGTATAAAAAATTGGTTTATGGACATTGATAGCTGGTGGCTGGATGGCTCAGTTGGCTGCATACAGGACTAGAGCGTGGGCAGCCAGGGTTCGTTTCTCAGAAGGGGCAATGACCTTACTCCGATGTGGGTCCCTAGCTCTTGTGCTATAGGGCCCAGATGATCCCACCCTTATATTGATGTGCTTTTCCTCCCATGACAAAGGTGAACAGGATGTGATGTCTGCCAGGGACACCAGTAATTTTATTTTTATTTTTTCACTGAAGCAGCTGTCCAATGCGAAAATAGGATTAACGAGATAAAAAAAAATAAAGCGCTACAAGTCTGTAATTAATTAACTGCGATTAACGGGATAATGTGACACCACTAAGCAAAGTAGCAGAAAGTTACAGAAAGTGATGGTATGCAGGATTGATTAAATCATTACATTTCAATCAACATACACACAATTAAATCAACCAAATACAGACAAATCCTTACTTCTGACGTTTTTGTGAATCACAAAGCCCTGGGAGTTTTGGAAAGATGCATGGACTACATATGTGCAGTTACTCATGCTGTTCCATCTGGAACACCGTCCATGCACTCACACAAAGAGTAGTGCACAACAGGTGTCACATGAAGTAGCACTAGTGTTCTCACCCCAAAGGTATCTTTAGATTCACAGTAACTGATTCTGCAATATGCGCATATAATGACTTGTAGTGAGTGTGACAGGAATTGAAAGTATCTACTGGTATAGGGAATGTGTTCAGTTGAAATCTCTAAACTCATTATACAGACTGAAGAAGATAATCTTAGATCGTTCGTAATCCTATAGGAAAGGGAACAGATTGTTGAAAACGGGACACTAAAGCTTCTTAGCAGGAAAATGAAGATTTCTGTTAATGAAAGTCTCTCCATTTCTGAGAGTCTGCCAGGTAACATGGTAGCTTGTTAAAAGTGGATTAAAAGAAGCTCCTGGCATCTTTGTGTCACTTTTGCCCAAAATAAACTTTATCATTGCATCAAAGCAGCACACATTTCCACAAAGTATCCTTTCATCCCTGCGACAGACTGGCGACCAGTCCAGGGGTGTACCCTGCCTTCGCCCATGAGTAGCCGGGTTAGGCTCCGGCAACCCCGTGACCCCGAAAGGGATAAAGCGGATTGGAAAATGGATGAATGACACAGTGACACAAACCTGACTGTACATTTGTGTATTCACTTCAAAAAACAAAATAAGGGTATATAAATATTGAAACACCTTGGAGGCCTTAGAAAACACAAATCTGAACATCGAAGAACAAAATAATCAAAAAGGAAATCTGGTCTAACATAAATCTGGTTTTAAAATCATTCTGGTTTAAAATTATGGTAAACAAATCTTGGGGTATTGATTGATAGCTCACTCACTTTTAACAACACACATTTTTTTGTGAAAAGACAATAAAATTGGGCTTTTATTATTTTTTTAAAGTTATTTAAAATTTTTTTTAAATTAGAAGACAAACCCATGACTTGTCCCTGTGACTTTCCTTGTTTTGGATTATATAGATCTGTTTCAAATTAATGTTTTGGTCAATGTCTCAAGGTTTGATGGGAGATTTTAAAGTATTGTCCAGCAGGATGGCCCATCCTGGTCATTTATTTGACAAATCATTGGTACACTTTGATCTTTGAAACAATGCTTAGACTTTTTTCTAAGTCTGTCCCTTACTGCTACACATTGCTGAAAGTGACAGTAAGTGGAATGTAGGGGTGTAGGAAAGATTTAATTCTGAAGTACTGCAATATTTCCTTTGTCAATGCCGGTATCGATTTCAAATCCTGCCTAAAAATGTCTTAATTAATTATTTATCAGAAAACATTTAAATTAGCTTCTTATTGTTTTGTTGCACTCAAACACCAGAGCTGCTGAAAAAGGGCTGCAACATACCAAAACCACATCAAAATCCCCTTAGAACCATCTCATGTAAATGTTCACTCATTAGTCTCGCGGTTGTTGTTCCAGTGCTCAATGACACATGTACAACTTAGTTTTAACTAGGGACGGGCATCGAAAGTCTGTCCCAAGTTTTTACCGGTACAGACGCAAACAGAACTACTGGTACCGGATAAAGTGCAGATGTCAGTGCTTCAATTTGGTTCTTTGTTTCGGGCATGTCAAATACTTGTACTATATTCAGCTTTGCTGTACAATTCTAAAGAATCATTTTACCTTTTCAAAGATTTTGGGTGGGCTCGTATAAGAAGGGCGTGGGGAACTTCAGGTACAATTCCAAAGATGAAGCAAGGGAAAGTGTTGGCTTTATTTCACTATTATTCATCAGAGACCTGATGGAGATGCTAGAATGTCAGAAAGAATGAAATCAAGCATCTGAGGCACATTCAAACACTTTCTTTCACTCTGTGAGACTGCGTCGTCACACCTAAATGTTTATGTTTATTCATTTTTTATGCACCTGCTCTAGCACCTTTCAGGCAAGTGAATTGTGTTTAAAATACAGGATGAACACCGGATAATATCTAAACATACTCATCCCTAATTTTAACTGAAAATAATGACTGTGTTGGAGATTGTTGATTGTTTCTGTGGTCATTTAATCCAGAAGCCCTTTGCTATCTTAATACTATAATCATTAACTAATGTATTTTATACAACTTGCCAATACACAGGCTAATGGAATATAGCAAAAAGACAAAAATATAGCCAAGTTGGTTTCTTTTAAAGCTTCTAAATGAAGATGTTTTTTTTTTTTAAAAAGACATCTGTCAACATTCTGAGGCTGAAGTTAAGGATAGTTCAACTTTTTTTTTTTACTTAATTGAGGAGTCAGCCAAACAGAAATCCAATCAATCAAATACAATAAAAGGAGGTGAAGGATTACAGGCTTCAGGGTGAACCAAAGACCAAAAATAATCTAAGCCTATAAATGTTACCTTATCTGGAAATGAACAAAAAGGGAAAAATCAATAACAAACATTAATTTAACTTCCTGGACTAACATCAGACAGGACAAAACAAGGAAAATTTCAGAAAAAAGCAAACAGATATTGGCAGAACAGAGCAGACCATGGCACTACAGGACGCTCCACATGACTCAACAGAACTCTGTTGCTGTCAGGAGGGGAAAGCGCACAAAAGCAGAAAAAAAAACTCAGCAGAAGGTGCACTAGCTGAGCTCCCTCCTCAGATAAGTGAAGAGAAAGCAGGGAGTTTAGGGAAACCTCCATTAGCTTGTGGCCCAACCTGTAGCCTCCCCACCTTAGCTGATCCCACCTGAAAAAAACAATCACACAAAGATCCACAAAACCAAACCAGTTCCTACCCTGTCACAAAAACTAAACAAACTCCACATAGGCAAAAAGAGAAACAAATTACCGTTTAGGGCAAAGCCAACAGAGATCATTGAAATAACCTAAATTCTTCAAACACAAACATTCTGTGCTTTGTTTCATGATATCTCTACAAAAAACACAATATTTTAGCTTTAAAATGTAATATTCATTAGCTACATTTTTCCTGGTCATTGTGGGTACATAGAGAGTTCAAAAACGCATTGCAAAGCAAAAGTAAATGCCTATGTTTTATGAAAGTACAGACACCCACTGTGTTTCTGTTTCAGAAGATTTCCAATTTGTATTTTTTTCTGTTTTGCTGAGATTTCACCTTCACAGGCTCCATAACAGCAAATTACACAGTCCAGAATAATGAAAGACAACCATGTCTATTAGCTGGTTTCAGCTGATAAAAGCATCTTTTAACAAATAATCAATTCTAATGTACTGTTTTCTGAGCACGACGGATAGCAGCATGTATAGATTCAGGTGTGACCTCTGCTGTCAGTTAAATTGAAAAATGTCAATTATTAATGATCACAGACTTTCAAGAAAGCTTTAATTACACCGTTAATCTGACAGCAGATAAATCAAAGGGGGATGAAGAAAAACTATAAAATCAGCAAACAAAAAGCAAAGAAAATGAACAACACCTTTGGTTTTTAAGTTTCAACGGTTTTGAAAAAATGTAACAAGAAATTACTTGGAAAACACGAACAGAAAGAGCAGGAGACTGGATGTTTCACTTTGTGAGTAACAGACTGCTGTCTTAACTTTCAGACCAATCTTTGGGGAGAAACCTGCAGTGAATCTAAACAAGTCATTGGTGATTCAGTCTTAGTCTTCTGGTTTGTTTTATTTCCAGTGCAAAGAGAAATCCCAATAGTCTGCGTACAGAAGAATGCAGATAAAACTAAGCAGCAGTCAAACAGAAGATTTCACCACCTCTGATTTAAGCAATCGCACAAAAACCTCTCGTAAACAGATGTGCAGATGTGTGCTTTTATTGTACGATCAAATCAAGAAATAAAAATGCAACAATGCCCAGAAAAAACGGAAAAATTGAACAGTTAACAAAATGCCTACAAAAATTGATTTAAAAAAACAAACAAAAACGACCTACTATATAAACTGATGTGAGTGCTGCACTTTCCGCACAACAAGTTGCACTTAAATAATAAATTAATAATAATGGGTTGGATTTTTCTGTGCTTTTCCAGATGCTCAAAATGCTTACAATGTGTGTTCATTTTCATTCACTCCTCATTCATACTTGGTGATGGTAAACTACTGATGGTAGCCACAGCTACAAAGCTTGGATTATTGGCTGACCAGCTCAACCAACTGAGCCACTGCTGCTCCACTTAAAAGCCTTAAAAACAACAGTGCACTTTGTAATCCGGAGCACCTTATATAAAGATTTATTCTGGTTCAATACTGGTGTCAAAGCGATTTGAGAGATACATATGGATACATATTGATTTGTAACCCATACAATACATTTTGTGCAAAAGTACAACAATTCTAAAAATACAATTTATGCATGCACAACCTAAAATTACAACAGCTTGAAACTAACTACACGCACAAATCTTTAAAAATTACGTACAGTTCGCTTGTCACGCACACACAAAACCGCATTTCAAAAGGGGGTAGCTTCTCCACAGAGGCAGCAAAACGCGGCACAAGGCCCTTCTGAAACACCCATAGAGAGGAGAAGCTTGATCCGCCCACCGGCCCTCTCCGATCTGCAGCATTTCTGAAGGGTCTGGCACCGCCTGCTATCCCCATGATTGGTGACCAAAGGAAGGATCCCCAAGTTGGAGGCTCTGTCAGGGAAGGGGCTGCAGGGAGGAAGCGATCAGTTCTGGAAAATATTTTTTAAAGGGAAAAGTATTTTTAAAAAATGCTATTTACTTAGACTTGTGTGAACGCCATGTGCTGAAACCACATTCAAACGTACAATGTTCAACACATTCTCGAATGCGGCACACATCTTGGTGTGTAGGTTGCATGAAACTGAACATCACTTCTTCTGTCAGTAGCAAATACTAAAACACACACCTACAGTGCGCTCTAGCAGTTCATGCTATTTATTTATTATTTTAAATCGCATATAAGTCACACCTGAGTATAATTCACACCTCTGATCAAACTATGCAAAAAAAGAAAAAAAAAACGTATACTCAGAAAAATATGGAACGCATCTACAAAAAATGTAAAACCTTAATTTGAGAGTCTTAACAAAAGCAAAAATATATTGCCTAAATTTGAACCAAAGGTGTGAGCACTGCTTTGGGGCCCACTGTGATCTGATAAAAATGTGTTTCTGTGAACTGTATTTTGTCAGTTCCAAGTTCAGGCCATACTGTGCACTGGAAAAAGTCCACTAATCCTTCCTGATATTTTTTTTTTCAAGATTTAATAAGATACGTTCTATATTACACACAGACCCAAAGCTAATGAAGTTGGTAGGTTTATGACTTTATTATTGGATACAGTTGATTAAACTTGCCCGGCCTTATGAGATGAAGTAATTGACCCCAGACCTAATAACTGGTTGGCAGAAAAACTGAATCAAGCTTTTGCCATTACTGGAATTAAGTCCTTTTAATGAAGAACATAGGTCCATTCTTCTTAGCAGATTATTTTAAACTCAGCCCTTTAAAATGTTTTTTTTTTTAATGCATGATCAGTTTATTTGGGATTGCGACGTATCTTTTCAATCATACTTAATCTAGACTCTGACTAGGGCACTGTTAACTCATATTGCTTTTATTTAAGCCACTTAGATGTGAACATTATGATGTTTTGCTTGTTGTGCTGCAGCATAAACAACCACTAGAGTCATGGAGGCAGGCGGGTATCATGGTTTTTTGGTGCACATGGTGTGAAAAGGTGTTTCCCAGCAGACAATAAAGCAAAACATGTGCCCCCCCATCTGATGACTTGCTCTGTTGAAGGACAGGCACTAAAAGGTCATCATAGAAATGGATAATGTAGTATCATTCTCAATACTGTTAAATTCTGTGTCATAGTCTGTAGTTGCTCTTGTGCTGCTGTGCCTTATTAAGCTTGACTCTGTAAACCCCAACAGTTTGAAAACAAGTTTACATTTTAGATTTGACAGTCGTTGATGAACTGATTCATGTCAAAACTTGAAGGAAACATTACTTCATAGTTTCAAGGATGCTTAAAACTACTGCAGAGACACTTTTAGCAGCAGAAAGCTACATTCACACACATGGATGTCTGTCCATTCTAGCCGCTTCTTCAACGCCAACAACTTCTCTTCTGTAGCCTCTGCGAATGGTGAATGTGCAAATAAAAATAAATGACATTCCTGTGTGCACGAACACACGTGCCAATTCTAAGATCATCATCGCAACTCGGAAAACAGAAAAGCACCAAAATCACTTTTGGGATGCTGCCATGTGATTGGTTGAATAGACATTTCTATCACAAAGCAGTAGAACAGGTGCAGTTGTGAAGGTGTGGGTGTTGAGTTCAGCTATTTTTCTAGATTTGGTTATGTCCCATCTGCTACAATTTTTTCTTCTTTTTTTTAAATTCCTTAACCATTAGTTTGGATGTCATTCCATCTTGATATTTAAATTCTGTCTTTCAGAATTCACACTCCTGTCACCAGACGAGTGTATCTGATTAAGTGAAAACACCGTTGAGTAAAGAGGGCTTGTCTTGTACAGCACAAGCTCAGAAAAACAAGGTACGTGACAGAGCTGTCAGTTATTTTTTAGCATTTTCTTTTAAAAACACGCTTTTTAACAAACTGTAACTCTACGATCATTCATGCGATCAACGAGAATCAGCCGATTTTGACATTGAGAAAAGCGATTTTTCATAATAGCAATTCATCCATATTGACGGGTTACAGTAGTCAAAGGAATGTCAACACTGGAGCTAAAGCTTCATTGCAAAAGGGTTCAGCCTAACTCATTTCTCAACCTTTTATAATTTGGTACATTTGTGGAGCTACATTTGGTGTATGGATCATTAAAGGCACATGTGATTTGGATCTTTGCCTTAATGACATTTCTTAGGATACAAAACCACGTGACTAAACATCTCTTTGGTCATTAGCCAGGAATTATGAGGGCGGAACAAAGCAAAGCTCTGTGTGAACTCTGGTTAAAAATGTATTTTTTGCCAAGTATTATATTAGTTAGGATTTTGTATTATGAACTTCATGTAAGCTGAAAAAAAAATCCTTTTAATGACATGCTTCATTAGACACACTGTTTCTTGCCTTGGTGCTGAAATTCTTCTTAATCTCCATGTCTATCTATTTGAAGCTCAAAGAAAACATTTTTCCTCCTAAAATGACTGACTGATTAGCATCAAGCCACCTCTTGGTGACAGCTGGATCAGTGATTCCAAAAGGATCTGTCTTAATTTAACGGGATTTCCGTGGAGCTAAATAGGATTAACATTACATGCCACCACTAGAATAAAACACTACAAGTTGAGTGATGCAAAAGGCTTATTGACAGGATTGAAGCAGACAGAAGTGCCTCATCTTGGTTTCTCACATTGATCATACTTTCATCCTCTTTTAAGGTTTGCTTGACTTCACTTTTGTTGTGTAGAAGGCACTAAATTTAGTGACTTAAGTGGTTTCTTAGTTTTTGGCCTGTATTGGACATTATTGTCGTCTCAGCGGTTGATCCAATTCATGAGGATGTACTTATACTCCTCATTTCACTTTCTGTAATTCCTGATCGTTATTGACAGGTGCTGCGGCAGTCGCCACGTGAGTCTAACTTCCTCTGATACTTCAAAGAGTTGCAGCGCTCCCAGGAAGCTGTTTTACAGCTGACTGGTAAACTCATCTTCACTGGCCCACCAGATGCTCGCCTCTGATCAGTCGGCACACGTGCTGCTCAGAGCCAAGAACCAGCGACTGCTAGTCAGAAAACCTAAAAGATTGTCTCATGCAAAGTATTTTTGTCTGTTTGCTGTGTTATATCTTCTAGATCCTGCAAAAAGTGACACACTGGAATAAAAGAGTTTATATAATATGGTGACAAATAATACATTGTGGAACAAAACTGCAACGCAGCAACCGATCTGCTTTTTGTTCTTTCATTTAAGCCACACCTAAGCCAGTAACCTCCTGGCCCTGAGCTCAACAAATTCCTGTCATGCACAGCCAGACCCAGACAAAAATGGAGTACAACTCGTACGCTCTGCCTTTCATTTCTACGGTTGTGCCTGTGAATTACGACGAAAAACTTCAGAAGAATAAGCTGTTCACATTTCACTCAGAGACTCCAGGTTGACCTTTGTGGGGAGCCTGAGATTTCACAACCGAGTATTTGCAAAGCCTTTTCTTCTTTTACTTCTATTAAGTCATCTCTCCTTTCATGTGCAAAAAGACATAGAAACTGTGGGAATATTTTAAAAAATCAGTGTAAGTGGAAATTTAAAAAGCAGTGGAAAAACTGGGTTGTTGTCCACTTAGATACTTATCGGTGACCAGGCAAATTTCGTGAGATGAATGTTTCTATCCTAATCATGCGATCTGTTTTTGAAATCATCAATCTTTCCTTCAATTTCTGAGCTTTTTATTACTGCAGCTGAAGTACACAGCACAACTAACTGGTTTGACAGCAGCAGTACATCCAGGATGCTGCTGTTGGAGTCCTGATTAAAGCCAGGAAGTAATACCACATCAGTCCTGTTTTCAGGTCTTTGCACTCGCTTTCTTTATGATGTTTCAAACTGCTTTGCTTGTTTACAACTCTGTCTGTGGTTTAGCCCCAAATTACATCTCTGGCATGAACCACCACAGACTATGAAGAGCTTTTTTGCTGCTGGCCAAGGTTAAATTTTAAGCATCTAAAATCTGGAACAACTTTTCTGATGACACATTAACAGCCCTTTAAAATGACAAAATTCAAAAACAAGGTAAAAATAAAAGTCTTCAACTACAGTTACCCAGTTTCTAAAAAAAAAATCGATATTGGAGTGTAATTTTATGCTTTAAAATATTGCAGTTTTCTTTTAAAGTTTTTGTTTCAAGCAGGGGCGCAGATAGACCATTTTATATAGAGGGGCAGGTGGGAGGCAGAAGACTTTGGAAGGGTGGAAGGTCATTACAAATCAAAGGAACAAAACTATATCATTCTGACAGTTTTACAATTATTATTTTTGTTTATTTTGTTTAAAAATATAGCTTTTGTAATTTTTGCAATGCTTAAAGAAGCCTGTATTGAAGATTTCTTAAATCTTTGACAATAATGATACAAATATTGACACAGAAAATAGGGGGCAAGTGGGGGGCGAAGCTTTTTGTTGGGGAGGCAGCTGCCTTCCTTACCCCTGTAGCTCCACCCCTGGTTTTAAGGAGTTTTTTTCTTTAAAAAAAACACTTTCATTTAGTGAAGTCTGTTTTGTGTGTTGAAGACTTTAATAAAAGCCCACACAGCTGCAGAAAAGGCAGAGACTGAGTTGACAGCGCATTGAACATGCGTCATATGACCTGGAGAAACACACGCCAATGCAGCAGCATTGATTTTTGCATCCGTTCTAAATTGGATGTTGCCAAATGGCCCATCTAAAATTCCAGAACAAAATGTGACACACGTGTCAAAACTGTCTCGCCTGTTTCCACACATCGGCTCATTCTTTCTTAGCACACATTATCAGATGTATTTTTATCAAAGTTGTGACACTGCAGCATGTCTGTTGATATTTGGTGTCTTTTTTAATAATATCACTTCTCCAGACCCCGGCATGCAGTCCACCTCACTTCTTCAATTTTGGATTTGGAAATGGTTTATGTCAAGCAATCAAGGCAAGAAAAAGTGTTAAAACTACAATCAAAAAAGGTTTTGAAATAATCTCCTGTACTGGGTGAGCCAGTAAGAACCAGCAGCTTTTACAAAAGCTGGAAACGCCTTTTAAAATAGATGAAAAGATGATCGGAGTGGGACTTTAATTAAATACATTTCACCACAACGATTCTATGACTACTCTCTTCTAATTAACTCACAGCGCTTTCAAAATAACGCGGTACTACTATACACATCAGTTTAAGTCTGTCTGTGCCATCGGTAGAAAAAATGCATATCTGTATTCCTGGCATGGAGCTGCAGAAGATGACGAGCTGAACATTTGGAGGTATGCTCTTTTTTTTGTTAGTTTTTTACAGTGGCAGCAACTCACATAGCGGTGTCAGTTCAAAGGAGCAGACAAGTGCAGAGAGCAACACAGTCAATGCAGATTTGACATTAGTACACTGAAAACAAGTGAGGACACTGAACTATCAGCAGCACCAGCAAGTATGCCTGGAATCATTCAGAAAAGTGTAAAAGTATCTGAACCAGCAATGAAGCTCAAGCTTAAAACATGCAAAAGAAAAAAACAATATTTAATTTGTATTTTTCTATATTTACATATGGTGTTCTTCTCTATTTTCCATCCACACTGAGAGAGATTGTATTTATGAGTATCAACAACAGTACACAACACTGATACTGATGTCTGTATTCATTTGATAAAGCCAAGAGTTATTTTTGGTTGGACTGATCATCCATACATCTTCATTACTGTAGGCGATTCCTTTGTCTGTTCTGTCTTACCCATTAATGCATATGTCACTGTTGCAGTCACTAATCTGTTTGTTTCTTGTCTTCTAACAGTTGTTCCAGTGTTTTTGTGATTGTCGGTCTCCCTCCTGCTCTCCCATTGTTACAGTTACTCTCTTTGTCATCAAAGTGATGTTGAGTTTTTCTATATAAAACCTTGGTCACAACTACCCTGACGGGTGGATACGAGCTGTCTGCGGGCAAAAAATAGGCAAACTTGTGCAGAACACACAGGTGGCTTGCAGGAAAAAGCCAGTTGTACACAGCTTGGTGAACCCAGAAAGCAAAAATGTTCATGCACTGTTTTTTTCTACAGGCACGCTGCAGGCGACAAGTCATAACAAACCCTTAACACGTAAGGGTGAAATAGGAGAGATGCAGACACGTCTGGACTTTTCTTTTTTCTTTTTTTTTTTGGCCCACCAAAATCCTGCACACCGCGCAAGGGGCCCATCAGTGCTGTTCAAGTGATGAGTGCGCTCTCCTTGCACTCAGCCTGACTGTTAGAAATGAAGAAATTAAACAATCAGAATGCAGTTTGTGTGGGCATCCTACGAGTGTCTTATGGGCACCTATGCATCCTGTGACTGTAGCATTGCGCACGGTCAGTAAAGACCCAGTACACGCACCTTACTATCGACTAGAGTTCAGCATAAAGGCACAGTATGACAGCATCATCCATATATTGTAAGTGTGAGCAACTTACACTATCCTTACAAATACTTCACAATGCATTTACCACACATGAGACAATCTTGTGTTCCATTTTCCTCACGTTCCTTGAGGTAACTGCAAAAGCCTCAAGGGAACTGCAAGACACAGTCTATGACCCTCCACTGGCCCAGACAATCCTAAAACCCACAGCACCCATACTAGTTAGCCCCTGAACAGATGCATGTGACTAAAGATTTATTTGTCGTTTCTTGTTGTTACAGTTCTCAGGATTTGTGTTTATCTATCTGCTTCTGTTGATCTCATGTTCTAAAAGTTTCCTCCAATTTCAAAACCTTCTAGTCCCACTTGTCACGGCGTTGCTGGAGCCTTCCAATCTACTGGCAGGTGAAGGTGGGGTACACCCTGGACAGGCCACCAGTACATTGCAGGGCCACATGATAATAAAATACCCAGATTCACACCTAAAGTGCTAACATTACACCACAATGCAGCCTAAAACAGATGTACCTGTAATTTTAAGTTGTCTTTCCATCGTGTCCTCTCTGTCTGACAAATTTCCACATAAACCAAAAATTGAAGAGCTAAAAGCTGAAAGTACTTTAGATGTATAGCAAAACCCTAAAATTTTTTTTTTTTTTTGCCAGTGTTCAGTGATGAAGCCGTTATCACATCCATGCATCAGTGTTTGTGTAGGTGCATCCAGGTCGACTGTAAAGTGGGAATGATGATACTTCTTATAATTTATTAATCTTGTAAAAGCCAAAACTGTTGGCATCAACTCACAGTGCCTGCAGAAAAGCAGTGCAATGGAGGGTCAGAGCTCCAGTGAAGTTCTGTTTTCCACAGGAGGAAAACCACGAGACTCCAGGTAGGTGGATAGAGTCCTTTTTTTATATGTTTTCTGATGTAAATGAGAAATACTCCACATGAACATGCTTCTCTATGAAACTATCATCCATTAATGACTGGTTCTCATTAAATATTAAAACTTAACGCTAGAATTTCAATAATGAGCCAAAAGTGAGTTTCACTCTCATGTACTCTGACATGCCCAAGATAAAAGAATGTTTTTTCATATATTATACCCTTATGCCACAACGTTTTTCTTTCTCTAGTTGCGGGTTGTCAAATTGCAAACTGAATTTTTGTTAGTTATTGTCTGCTCAACAATGTGAGTCGGCAGTTCACCCTGATGATTAGGGTGTGTGTTTGTGTGTGTGGGGGTGGCATCTGCATCTAAAATGGACAGCAAAAACACTGTGCCAGTGTGAAAGCAAGAAAGGAAACCTTACATGTGAATTCTGCCAGCATAATGCCAGGACATTGTGTGCAGGAAAATGCTCTTCATCAAAGCACCAAGCTGCTGATTTTTTGCTAAGTTTCCTCACCGCCTCTCACATCATCCAGCTACTTAATGCAAAAAGGCAGCATCTTCCCCGAGAGGAAATCCCAGAGAGCATTTCTGAAAAGCTTGAGAGCACAAATGACAGATCCATTTTTCCCCCAACTTAGAAAAGGTCTGGATATGGTGGGCTGCTCAGTTCTCCTTTTCAACTAACGGCAAAGAAAAACCCTCTCATTACCGTTTTCCTTTTCAAAGATGAGCCGTCAGTACTTTCCTCCAATGTGGGTAAACTTGCATAGCATGGTGTCCAAGTGTTCAGTTAAAATAATGTATGTATGCAAAATTCCAAAGATTTTTCTCAAAATATTTCATATGAAGCATCTCGGCATGGCACATGGTGGAACAACACTAATTTATCTCCCTGGATGACCAATGTTATTTGAAAGTTCATACTATGAGGAAACTTTTACAAAAATAATTAGTAATCAAAACTGTATAGAGCTTTAACTCTACCAAAATCCTTCATGTAAATCCAGCAGTTCCTTGTTGGGTGTCCTTATCTCCTAAGCATCCCAGCGTGAGCCTTCGTGCAGCGTTACGCAGTCATTTCCACGCTGTCCAAAAGTGGACCCCTCAAACGGCGCAAAGGGTAGCACGCTGATATAATCCTCTGTGGATTATTTCATAAACTTTTTTATTACCTATTTCCCTATGTTTTACAATTTAAAATGGAAATAAAACGGATTAATTTACCCGCTTCTTCCCTCTCATCTGTTCCGCGCTGCACTGACGCGTGCGTAAAGAAAACCAACCTGGAGCGCAATTATTTAAAATACATTATTTTCACTTACCGGTTTCCTTTTTACTATCCCATGAAAAACATGCTCTCATTCAGCTTGATGAAAATTAAAGCGCACAGGAGAGATCTCAGAATCCAGCTTCGACATCCCGTTTTTACGCACGTCCTCTGGGTTCAAACGGCTTCCACTGGAAGCTCATCAACCTCCGCGGATAGTCCAGCTGATCTGGAAGTTAAGAACTAAACATATTTAACGCAGAGAGAGACTTCAAACAGCAGCATCCCAGTCAGTCCCGGTGTCAGCGTCGTTCCTCTCCTCCTGCAAACTTCCTTCCGGAAGGAATCCCAGCTTTTTTAATTTTTTTTCCTTGGATGCCGTGGGACAGTGAGACACGGAGGAGTGTCTCACACACACAAAAAAAGAGTCTTCGAGAAGTACAGTACTGATCTACAGGACAGATTCAGTTTGGGCAAGAGCCCCCGACAAAGCACGTGCCGCATGCTTCACCTCTAGACGACAAGCCACTGGCGCACGAGACGCCACGCGCGCATGAACAAGAGAGAAGGAAGAAGGTGGGAGGGAAAATGTTGGTGAATCCGGGTTTGCGATCCAGGGACCCCCCAGGAATCATCCCAAACAACAACAGCGAAACTGTTTGATTTGGAAATGTTTGATCAAGACATTAAAATATCAGAACCAAACATAAATGCTTGCCAAAATTGTGATCCATGCTTCCATTTATTTTATTTATTTATTTATTTTGTTGTTTTTGCCCACAGAATACATCTTAATTTATCAAATTGTCAGGATTTCAAAGCTGGACTGGGATTCCTTCAAGCAGCAATAGTGATGCAGCACAAAGATAATCCCTGTCTGCAGTAAATGTTCACTGTTGTTGTGGGGAATACATAGATGTCTACAGGACATCTCTGTCAACTTTATTTTGTTATTCTACATCAATAGTGTTCTGAAAGATGTCTGCATATAGAGGTCTACAACACATACCTGTATACATCTAATTTTGTGATATTTTTAGATGTCTGTTAGAGAACTTTTTAAAACATTTATTAGTTTAAAAAAATACTGCAGTTATACATCCATCCATTCATCTTCAGAACCCACTGAATCCCTTTTGGGGTCACAGGTTTGCTGGATCCAATCCAGTTGAAGGTAAAGTACACCCTAATCAGGTCACCAATGGCTCACAGGGCCACACTAACACACAGGAGCAATCTGTAGATGGCAGTCGGCCTATATGAAACATGTTATTGAACTGTGGGAGGAAGCAGGACAAAATCCACACCTGTAGAGGGAGAACACGCAAACGTCTGGGATTTGAACCAGATTCTCTTCACTGCAACGGGGAAGAGCTAACCACTGTTCCACAGTTCTGCCTTTTCATTCACAGGCAACAACTAATCACAAAGTTCTACTTTCTAAGAAGTAGCAAACCTTTCTACTTAAATGTACCTGGGATTAAAGGTCTCAGAAAGTTGCATCAAAATAAAAATCCAACATCTTTCTATTTTGATTTTTAACTTGTCATAAAACTGAACAAAATGATGGTAAAAGGTTGAATCTATTGTCAGAATGGATGATTATCAGAATGAGCTTAAAACACATTTTTGTATCTTCTGCTGCACAACTGTGTCAAGTTGCTGTTCAGAAACCAAAGTTCTAAAAGTATAGACTTACATTTACATGTATAAATTAGGAAAAAAAGAGAACTTTACACCAATGTTGTCATGTTTATATGTGATAATAAAAGGACAAAAGGATGACGACACACCAAAATCCCAACGATAGAAACATGTTCAACTTACCTTTCCATATTATATGTTTGATAAATGTTTCAAAAAGTACTCTTATCTAAAAACATCCAAAGATTAGATTTTATTTCATTTATTTAGCATATTAACCACAGGACGTGCCCATTTATGGTCGAAGTCTAAGTTTTTACACAATATAACACATAATAGAATATATCCTAATTCTTATCACATAAAAACACATACGTCAAAAACTTTTTTATTAGACACAAAGGAATTCCACCAACTTCACATATCTCATTGTATTTAATCTAATAAAATGAAAAGAATTGCTAAAAATGTCCACATGACTAAATTTCCTTAAAGATGTCTACAGGTACAGTAGATGAGTAGGAGACATCTATATGCAAAACGCTATTGGTAGACATCTAATCGAGTAACAAAATAAAGATGAGATGTCCAGTAGATATGTACAGTAGATGTCTA
>BSAI01000115.1:5630988-5788288 GCA_036245035.1 Adrianichthys oophorus | reverse complement strand
AAAGATAAATAGTTAACATGAGTCTGGAAAATGTTTGCCTGCCCTTTACAAGGACCCTCTCAAATATGAGAACCTTGAATAAAAACCCTAATGTTCCAGCAGGCTTTTGCAGCACCGCTAAAGATGGTCAAATATGCTCTAATAAAAGTTTAAATGGCTTGAAGTTTCTTAGTCAAGTACAGTACAGTATATTTGGGGGAAAAAAAATCAATTTATCTTTCAGTTTATTGGTTTATGACCTAAAATAGTGTTTTTGTCCAACTTTAATGTGAGACATATTAGGGCAAGTTTCTACAACTCATCAGAAATGTTTGTTTATGCTTTGGGCTACAATATAAATTTCAGTTTTGTTTCCATTTAAGTTTAATACATTATTGCGTAGTTTTTTGTTTCTATCAATGAAAAATGGTGCAGTAGACCAGCGTTTGGTTAAGCAAAATATAATGAACATTTTCCACTGTAAAACACCATTTAATGTTTCACAGAGTGGCGATAAGGCTGGTAAAAACAATAGTGGACCAAGTCAGCTGCCCTGTGGAGCTCAATTTCAGGGTGTTTGTTTTTATTTATCATAAACTGACGGAAAACCTTTTTTCTTTGAAATATGTTTAAATTGCAACAATTTTTAGAGCAAAAATATATAACTTTATACACACTGCCATAAAGGTACCAGATACATTCAGTGACAATCTTATAAAGCTAAAATAATGCAAGAAAAAAATGATTAGATGATGTACTACTAGTGAATTTCCTCAGTGTTACATCATCTCCAAAGAGCTTGCTGAGGTCATGTGTGTTTGCAGTGGCCTTAGGTTTCTGGCAAGATTGGTTTTAATTGATGTCGGCTGCAACTTTACTCATAGAGCTGTCTTGTTACTTTTTTAAATGCTTTGGTTATTTTTATTTCTCCTAAATTTCACTTTAATATAGCTTTAACTAAAATCAATCGCAGTTGACTTCAAGTGGAGTACTTTACTACAAAAAGGCTAGTGCAGTATTGAAGAACATTATTCAGATAATGAAACATGCACTTTCAAGACTTCTGTATGACACCCAAGCTTGTCATCAAACTAATCAACATGTTATTTTAGGAATAATAAAAAAATACTCCTTTTTTATTTTGTAACTTTTATCTTTAGTAGACATAAATTAAACAATGCCTTTTATCACATGTTTTGATGTGTTATGAAAAAACATGATGTTGAGTAATACTCCAATGTTCTTTGATAAATGTTTTAAAAAGCATGATCACAAGTGTTTTTGTTGAGTATGGATCGGTAACGGACATTCTTCGCCTGCGAGGGATGGAGGGGATGAGACGGGGACAAGAGTGGTCTACACCACGCATGCACCATGAAAATAAACCGCTCAGTGGATGCGAGGCTTAACTGAGTGGAAACCTTCGTCAGAATAAACTGGAACTGGACTACTCCTTACTGGACCCTCCCGGGTGTGATCACTGATTATATAATATATAATATTATTTTTTATTTTATAATTATTTTAGCTTGTGGACCGCCCAGCATGTTTTCTACATCACAAATATGCTCTTTTTAAAACAGCATTTATTCATCTTCTCCTGATTCACAATATTTTAAATAAGGGATAAAAAAATAAAAAAAAACTCAAAAATGCGATTTTCCGTTTTTTTTATGTCCTTTATCAGAAAACTGTCACAAGAACATGTTAAATACACTCAAAACACACAATTTTAATTAGAGTGGGTCTTAAAAAAACAGTATACATGTATAAACTCAAAACAAAGTCGACAATGCAGATGACATGGAAAGGATGAATTGCAAACCAGACACTTAAATACAATGAGGTTGATTAATTTAAGTCAGCATCGTCGTGGATAACCAGCAACCTGAACCTTATTTGACTGACAGGACAAAACAGAAGATTCATAGCTGAAAATAAGCCAAAGTATTAAAGCTATAAAACAAGAACTTGATGAATGGTTTAAACATTTTTAAAAAGTATTTGGTCGACATTTTTTAAAATGTCATTCTTGTATCATCATGATTGAAAAGAATTAATTAACCTTTGAGGTAATTAATCTCTGAAACTATGCTTTTTGAGTCTTTCTCTTTCATCCTAGCTGAGCTAACTGCTTCGTTGAATATAGAGAATGGAGTCAAAAGCAAGTTGCACAATTGGTTCAAATCAATAAATCTACAGTAGACAAGCTTAACGCATCGTTTCTGCAGGCACACCTTTTTTCTCAAAAAAAAATAAAATAAAAAATAGACGTTTTGTACATGCAAAGACAAACACCTGTGTGTGTATGTTAGTGAACGTGTTTTTCTTGAAGCTATCCGCCCCTAAGTCTGCCTCAGGATAATGCTGCTTCCATGTGAGTCACCTGTCCGATGCTGAGTCCACTGAATTTATCCATGCATATCCACGTCTTTGCACCCAGACACACAACACCTAAGCAGCAAGGAAACTATTGTTGTAGCTAAATACGTGCCATGTGGTGGACATGATGGAAAAAGTACCAGTGAGGTAAACCCTTCACCAAGTGCTGCTGAAAACTCTGGGAACTTGATTGCTCACCAAGGTCTAAGATCGAATCCCAGCAAGCAATCAGATGTTTAAAATGCTAGCAAAGGGCTGGTTGCTGGTGCACCAAGTGGTTGTTTTTCAGGCTCATTATAGTCAAAGTTGAGAGTAGAGCTGGAGAAAAAACAGGGAATGCCTTCTTTTTTTTGCTTCAGTCATTGTTAGTTTGTTTCAGAGAAAACAAAAGAACTGCTCCTTGGCATGTGCTTTTGTCTGTTATTTTTGGTTTGCTTTAAATCATCTTAGCCAGCTTTTCCACTTATTAGATAAAATATGGTTTGACAAGAATCATTTATTTTCTACACACATTTGTTCAGATTGAGTCACAGGGTTGCTGGCACTTGCTGTCCTAAGGCCAAAGCAGGACAAACCTCTGTACCAGGGCAGGCCAGCCCAGGTCCTCAGGATCTACCAGTGTCTGTTTTCCACTGCACACTTGCTTGCAGCTGAGTACCTGGACCAGGTGTGTTTGGCCAATCAGTAACAAACTACAGAAATTAAAATGATTTAAATCAGATAATTGTGGGAAATAAGCAGGCAGGCTGGCTGTTATAAGGAGAATGTTTACACAAATATTGACTTACATGTCAAATAATGTAACTTCCGATCCATACGTCATTTTACTAAACCTGATTTTCATCCTTATGGGTTCACGGGGCTGCCGGAGCCTAGCCCAGCTATTGCTCGACGAAGACAGGATACACCCTAGATAGGTCTGCAGTCTGTCACAGGATCACTCATCCATACCTCAAGAACTGTCAGGACACCGATTCCCACAATGCATTGTTTTGTAGTCATCCAGGCGGCTCACAGTTTGCCTAGGTAAGCGCCTTGCACCCGCCCCTTTCTCCCGATATCCAAAGTACTGTTGAGGCAGGGTACACCTTGGGCAGGTTGCCAGTCTTTCACAGGGCCACACGCTTTCATTCACACAAAAGGGACCATTTAGAATAACGAATTGACCTATGAAGCCTATTTTTGTCTCTTGAAAGGAAGCTGAAGTTTCCAGAGAAAACGTGCAAATAGCACACAGAAGGGTCCCAGCTGGGATTTGAACCAGGGCCTTCTCGTTGAAAGTGCTAGCCACTACAGCACTGTTCAGTCTGCAGAGATTACTATCCATCCAAAATAAAAGTCTGCATTTTTGAAAAACAAGGGGACGACTATCTTGCAAAAATCACACAGCATTTATTTAGAATGATCCCTTGTTTACTTTTGCATATTTTTTTCATCACAGCTGTGTTTTGTCACAAAAGGTCCCCTTTGTCACCCTCTGTCATAACAAAAGCAACAATGAAATTGGTCTGGAGAGTTTCCACTTTATACGCGTCTTTGTTCTGTGGATCAGAGGAGTCCCTTTTCCCTGCAGAATGACTCTCTAAATACATAATCTGCTGCAATTACAAAGGAAATGTATATTTAATTCATTTTCATCTGCAGAGATGTTTGTTTTTAAATGTTTCGTTTATTGAACAGACTTTAAAAATATGAGATGAGTCAAAAAGTATTTCCTTTGAGTTCATAACTAATCCCAACTTTATTCATTTGTTTTGTTATTTACGCTTTTAAGGTGAATATAAATTGATAGCGCTTAACTTTTATGCAAGTCTGGCTTGTTTGAGGAATGCAGGCAGATACTTTAATGCCCTTTTGTCCCTTTGCAGTTGTGCAGCAGGTGTAATAATGTTCACTGCAGGTGGTTTAGGATCTGCAGGGTGAATTATGGTAATTACTCATGTCGTTGGACCTAAACTCTACTTTAGACATAGGATATGACTTTCTTAAAGCTCACTGTGGCACAAAACATCACATTTCAATGAAAAGTTTAGGAGATTGTATTAAAGAGTAAGCGAATGTTACTTGTGTGGGAATTTGTTGACAGGTTTATGTTATCTGAAGTTTGGTTTGCATGAAAATTCACTTTTTAGATGATGTTTTCCAATAACTCGGACACAAATTTGCGCTATAATGTCACCACACTATAATAAAAGTCAAACGACTTTTGCTTTATGAATCACATGGGAGTCTGAAGTTAATCTGAATTACTAAAAGACCAAGCCTTAATGAAATCAGGCAGGTCACAGTTAGCCGCCTGAACACCTCACACAGTTGTCAGTTGTAGTTTGCCTATGAGCAAGTGGGAATTCAAATTCAGTGGGAGACATTGCAGCTCTGCAGATGAATGAAGACAGGTGCAAGCTGCAAATACAAAGGAGTCAGCGGTAGTCTGCTGAATAGAGCTAAAACCAGAAAAATTGCTTCCATCCATGCAATACTGACCACAACATCTGCATCCTGTTTAACTTAGAAGATGTTATGTTACTCTGATTTCATTCAGGACCAAAATAAATACAAAGTGAGCATTTAGTGTTGGTTTGTGTCCCTCTTTTCTTATGATTCCAGTTTTGAGGAACATTTGAACTGTGTTTTATACGGAAAACTAAAGTTAAGTCACTCAACAGCCCATTACTGTTATTTTGTATTCATGTCTTTATGAAACTTCTTTATTTTCTTTATTCTGTTCAGAAATAGCCCAACAAACAGTAAGAAACTGAGATGCCTTTGTACCACAGAGTTTAACCGTTTATTTTTAAAGGAGATGTATCCTGTTTCTTGACTCAGTTGTCCAACTATAACATAATATTACTAATTAATATCTTTCATTTAATTCATTTTTGTAGTTTTTTTTTAACAAAACAAGTTTTTGTTCATTTAAAGTGAGAAAAAGATGTGAAATGAATTCAGTTTAAGGATGTTTACTTGCTTCTTTACTTGTATTTTGCTTTTGTAAAAAAAAAAAACCAAAGAAAAGAACATTCTAGAAGTACAAAAACTCTTTTTTTCCAATACTTTCCTTTTTAACCGTGAAGTTCAGTAAAGTGCGGTGAAGTGTCACATCTCATCAGCGAGTCTGCTCTGAGATGTCTCTGCGTTGACAGGGACAACAGCCAGACTGCCTTGAACGTTGCACTTGGTTGTTGCAGAAAGGAAAGCACAACAATCATCTAAACATTTTTTTATTCCATGGCAAAATTGCTTCCTTCAGATGAAGAAACTTAAATTTGATTGCAGATACTGAGCTCATCCTCAATGTGTCACTTTTTTTTATTCACTTTTGATTGATCAGCTTTGTATTTTTAAATAGAAAAAAAGATGCATTTAGTTGTTTATACACATTTTGTTGAGCAGCATTGTTTAAAGTGCTAAATACAGAGAGAATCCATCAGTAAGCTGTTTTCAGTGGCTGCACACTGCAACAACTCAACATTTCAGTCCAACAGTAAACATGCAAGCAGGACTTCAGAGAGATACAGTTAAATACAGTTCATTATAGGTCATCTTGAGCTGTTGCATTAACACACAAAGACGTTATTAAGCCACTTTATTGTTTTGTGTTTTTAGATGTACAGTATCTATCTGGACAGATCATTTCTGATGTCATCCTGAGGCAAAAATGTAGCCTGAAAGTAAACCGGGGCATGCTGACTTGAGTTTGCACCACACAACTCAACAACAATCTGAAAACAGCAAGTTCCATGCTCTGTTGTGTCCACACTTGCAATTAAACAAGTCCCTGAAATTGAAAAAGTTTAAGTTTTATTAAATAAAAACATATACATTAGAAAATGAAAATAAAACATTATACATTGGCAAAAGCTTTGAAATCAGACTGTAAATACATGTAATTTGGTGTAAAATCTAACTTTCTCACTTGAGAGTCACTTGGGCAATTTCTCCTTTCTGCAATCTGGTATTTTTTGGTGGAACTGCAACGCCTGGTTGGTATCCCATTTGGGAAGAAAATTTGGGGACTTGATTATTATGTTTGCAAGATTATATAAAAAAGTCAAAGCATTCTAAAAAAAAAAGTTTTTTAATATGGCTGTGAACCTCTAAAATCCCTATTGTTACGGTGTACCCCAGAGGTCATTCATAGGCTCCCTTCTGTTATCTATTAATTTTTGCTAAAAAAGGACATTTTTGGCACTTTTTCAGTGTTAAACCCACTTTTATTTAGTCTTAATATTTGAGATTTACCAATGCTACATAAAGCCATAAGCACACTATTATGTTTCTATCTGACTTGGCTGCAAGTTTTATGTTAATGACCAAACAATGTTAGAGTATTTTAAAGAGTAAATCATTGGCATTTTGTTTTCATCCATAGCTTCTTTTCTGAAAGCCCCAAAAAGTGTTATTTTAATCAATTTTCATGTAATGAGAGCTTATTTCAGTAAATACGACTATATTTGTATGTTTCTACTAAAGGGAACGTGTTGAAAACGGCCAGGGAGGTCAGAAAAAGAGAGGGGGCACTTTTATTTTACATGTTCATTTCCAAGTCTAATTTCCAATCTCGTTTGAGCTATGAATGGAATGATATCAAATCATTTGCATAGAAAATGTTTTTTCAGCAACTAAATGGACATGCATGCAAAGAGCAAAGATCCACTCTGACTTTATGTAAAACTGAGACTCTAAAGTTTAGTGATCTGGAAACAAGTCAAGAAAAAAAAAAAACAGGCTATCTAATCTCTAATTTCAGAACAAAGCCCTGTTGGGAAAAAACTGAAAAGAGAGAGGGGGATTTTACAAGAAAAGTGCATTATTTTACATCAAAACAACATTCAGGCTCTATGGACAGCATAGCTCCTTTAATATTTAGAAGATAAACCTTAAAGCAGCACTTTGTTGAATATAATCTAATACTAAATTATCAGAGCGTTGTTTTCTTCTTGAATTAGTTTGATTTTCCCACACCGTGGGTCAAACACGTTTAGCTCATCCATTGCCTGCAGCTATTTCTACCTTTAATTAAAATCCTTTTTCTGAAGAAGAAATCCTAATCAGATTTAAAAATAAACCATTAAACTAAGCAGCCAGCCTCAGTGGGCTGTCCACCTTTATCACACAATTTTATTTAGTGCATGTTTTCACCATACTTTGTTAAAATGCTGTTATAACTGTGTAACACTAGAACCACAGAGACAGTCACTTACTGCTTTCAAAATTTGCAATGTTGATCACAACCTATAGACCAATAGGACCCTGACTTTTTCTAAATATGTGATTAGTTTCTCCTAAGATTGTTTTATCGTTAAAATTTAAAAACACAAGAAATCTGAATATTACCAACTTAAATTACAGTCAATATCAGTCAAATATCAGTCAAATTTACAGTTTTTTTACAGGGGGATGGTCATATTTCAATATTTTCCATATCTTTCTGATCTATCTCCTCCTCTATTATCTTTTTTTTATGTTATCTGAAGCTAAAACCTAGTTATAACATTTTAAACCCAAACGCGGAAAAAAAACTATAGTTTTGGAGGTTTCATGAATTTTAAAGACCTAATAATAAGACCTTTAATAATTATTTCATGAAATCAAACTAATCATATATATTTATTCCCCAGTTAATCTAAAGCTATGCTTATACCCCAATAGGAAATATTCATTTAAACGGTCACTTTTAATGAAAGGTCTATAGAAACTAGGGCTGTTAAAGTTAACGTGTTAATGCACGTGAATTAAAAAAAAAAAAATTAAGGCATTAATATAAACTAACATAAATTAATCACACTTGCAAAGCAACCGTTTTCCGCCACTTCAGGCTTTTCTGAATGCACACTTTGTAGAGCACAATTCCTTTTATAACATGGTCACTTACAAAAGAAATAAATATTCAATGGATTTTTATTACTTTATTTTTGTGATTTTTTTAAGTTTAAACCGCTTTTATACAAAAAGGCGGACTACTTGATATGTAATGCGGCCCATTGTCACAGTAACAAGTCAACGTGTTGCTGAGCCGGCAGACCTCCACATCAGTGGCAGAGGAAAGTGATATATATGCTGATCGTCCCGATAGGTTAAATAAAGCATCAGTTTAGAGAGAAAGTTCACGTCTTATCGCTTGTTTTTGTCATGGAGGAAATGTTTGTTTTGAAGCCTGCGCATAAAGAACATGTGACCAGAACTTCTTCTGGAACACATTACTAAATTTTTGTGCTTTTCATTTATTTATTAAAGTAAAACTCCAGATGTTATAACCAGGATATCAAGGCTATGAATTCTTTAGAATTCTGTCGTGAAAAATCCACAGCAGTTTGGCAAATATTTTTTGTTCAGTGTGAAAAAATGTATTCAATCTTCAAGAAATAATTCTGGTTCGTCTGCAATGAGGCCAAGCTTTTTCAAACGCACAGCTGATTTCTGTCTCTACCTCCTCGTCTTTCCTTCAATCCCTTCTTTTCATTCTGCACTGAATCCAGTTTCCAGTGAGAAATTGTGGGAGGCAGGGTCCTCAGTGACAAGCTGGTACTTCCTCCCTCTGCAAGCCTGATCACTAATTCAGGAGGATCAAAGGTTATTCAGTCGCGTCCCGTTTATCACAATGACACCCCTCCCTGTCAGGAGTGGAGTGTCAGCTGAGCTGGCAGAGTTTGACAGGATGTGATGCCTGCCATCAACGAGCTGTCTCAACATTTCACCCGAACCAACAAATGATTGGACTTTTTTCTGCTTGTTTGCAGCCAGAACTCAGTGACTCACAAAGAGTGCAGCCCTCAGCAAACATCTTCCTCTGGATTATTGAATATCACAACCACGTGTGTTTGGGCTTACTTTTTTTTATGCTCACAGGCTTTGAAGATTTGGCATTTCTGAAGTCTCAGTGGGTTCAAACAGAGTTTAGAGTACCGAGGACAATCACGACTGAAGGTGGTTTGTCTTCTTGTTGACTGAGCATGTTTCTACAAGCATTTAAGAAACACATTTTTGCATCAAACTATTTTAAACAAAGGGACATTAAATGTAATCTTTTATGCAAATTCTCCAACATAAAAAAATCTGTATTAATCTTAGTACTCACAATAAGGAACTTTGCAAATATTTGTTTTTCAATTTTCACTTATAAATTAACCAACAATTAAATGGGTTTAAGAAACCAAAATAATTTGCATAAACAGAAATGTTGCCTGACATCATTAGTTTGTGTATGGATAGAAAAAAATAGTTAAACATTTAACCAAAAAATAAACCAGCAGCAACAGCAGATGGTTATGTGACACTGCCACCACTATGTATGTGACACCTAAAATGTCAATATTTAAGGAGCAGATCTTCCCTCTGAGGAACATTTACAATCCTGAACTGCACCATCTGTTACTCAACACACTACACATGATCAGAATTATTCAATTATTATCAAAAAATTGGGAGACTCGTTGATTTTAACAAGTAAAAATGAATCTGTTTCCAATAAATAGATCAAAAACAGTAAAAAATTCTAAATTGATTTTTAAAAATGAGTGATTTTTCCACTTTATTTTCAATTTTCTATTGAAAATCATTTAGAAAAAAAAAGTAAGGAAACAGTATAGTTGTCAGAAAAGCCAGCGGTAGCCTTTACTTTCACTGCTTTAGATGAAGGAGGGGCCAAAGCAACACCTGCTGCCCATTGAAAAGACAATTTGTGCTTCATATCACAGTCTGCAAAAGTCTCTGTAGCCAAGAGTAAATTAATCTGATATCATTTATAATTTCTGCTTTTGTTGAAAGTTGAAATATAACTGTTTATTAATTTAAAAGCTTTCACCCCAGAGTGCCTGCTCTGATTTAAAAGTAGTAGAAGTAAGACAAACTCCACTGAGCCCCTAAAGAGAAGAGGTGAAGTCCTCTAAATGTTTCCTTTGGTGACAGCACATATGACACAGCTCGGTGCTACTGTCGGCACAGAGCAGCACCGGGAGAAACAGTTTGTCATCCGTGCTCTCACTATTATCAGCAGATTGTGACTGAACCCCAGAGGTGAAGTCTCCACAGCAGCGCAGGGCAGTTTGTCAACATTAGATACATATCTGCCGTCTTGAAAAGCTTACAGATTTACATTGATATTCAAGTAACCTTGAGATCCTGAGGTCTCATTGATTGGTTTCTCTATAACATAAAAGCTAGAAAAATGCAAAAAATTTAAACAAAGATTCTCTTACATAATGAAGAATGTCATGAAAGGGATCAACATTCCTTATTTTAAAATAAAAGACGAATCATGGGTTGTGGTTTATCATTTTGTACTACTTTCTTTAAGACAATCCATTGTTAAATTACTTATTTCATGCAAAATAATAAAAAGCTAGAATTTGCCAAATCTTCCTAACATCCTAAATAGACAGTTATGGTCAGTTTTCTATGTTTCTGCTCAACAAATTGGATTTCTGACTAACGTACCTAAAAAGCCTCCAGGGTGTTATCCATGAAAAGTGCAATTGCAGACGTCTGTAATGGTTGCATCAGTTAAGGTTGCACAGGTGACATTTACATGTGAAGACACCAGTGATTTAGAGGCACAGATCAAGGTCATCAAGATGGTGTTTTCCCAGGAGGACAAGTGGTCATTAGCTGACAAAAACTGACCTCATCCAGCGTGACTTTGAAGATGGCTTCATAGACTGAATGCTCGAGCTGGAAGCCCAGATTAGTCTTCAGCTGAAAATGTTTGACACTTAAAATCCAAATTTTCAAAAGTAAAAGCCTCAGACTGCAAACACAGGCAACCCGGAAACAAGTCAGAAATTCTGCTAAAAAATCTGCCAATGGGGCAAGAAAATTGTTTTATGTTTTAATTCTTAAAAAATCTGGGACATATTTTCTTATATTAAAAATCATTGAATATTGAAAAAAATATTAAGATTTTTCTTGCAACACAGAAATAATACAATCTTCCTTGAAACAAGTCTTTTTATTTTATAAAGATTCAATTTTTGCAGTTTGTTCTCAAATTATACAAATATAAACTTAAACATAAACATAAATTTACAAGATATGGTTTCTTTGTGTCTTTTTAACAGCTGCTTGCATTTAATGTACACAGGCCATTTTGTTACACAACACTGTGTTTGTTATGATCAAAAAGTATTGCAGTGAAACTTTTGGAAATACATTTAAACCAATATTGATTGAATAGTCAAACTTAAAAAATTAGAGAAATAAAGGTGATTTTTGTGAATCCACAAATGTGCTGTTAAGAAAAATAAATCTATTCAAATTTGCAGATATTGTGCATGCAAGAATGTTGAAGAAGAATCATGTAGAGTGTTGTTTCTGGAAAAAAACTTTGAAATAGTTTGGATGAAGATCTTAAATTAGTTAATACTATAAAAATGTAGGTTATGTAATGTTTTACTGTTAAAACATTGAATAATTGGTCGAAATTCGTATTCAAGACAAAGAAAAGTTGTATTTAAAACAAAGACAAATTGTACAACTTTGTCTTTATGAATGCGTTTCTTATTGACAGTTTTCTTACCCCATAGCTCTCTCCTTTCAATTATGTGCAAGATGCAGATTTTTTTGCGGTTTCTCTAATCTTAGGGGCATGTTAGATAGCTTCGAAGTTCTCATTTGAACCAGCACTACAAGGGTACAAAAATAATCTGCACTTGTCAAAACCAGCCCTCCTGCTACTTTTTTGTCTGATCTTTGAAAAAAGAAAACATATCAAAAAGGTTTCAGTGGAGTGCACATGCACGCGTTAACTTGATCACATTGCTCCTGCTTTTTTCTGCTTTCTAAAGAGGTCGATACAGGTTCTGCTGCCTGACTCTCTGCTGGGAGCCACTAACAAATGTCACTAGCAAACCTCATTGGAGAGTCACCTCTAGATCGAAAGGTTGACCCTCTATCTGATTTAAGGACCCATCAGGTCTCCATATCCCATGGAATCGAGCCCCACCAGGCAATTAACATGGATTCTATATGCTTTTATTGTCTCATCTAGAACTAAAACCTTATTGAAAACAGCAAGCTATAGAAGCTGCGTTAGGGGGGTTAACATAGGGGGGTTTCTGTAAACAGCCAGACGTTTTATTTTGCGAACAAGCAATTTTCAGCTCCCTCTACCTCAATAAGTACCAGTAATTGAACGTTTACGGCCTGTTAAACAGAAATTACAGTAAGCTCCTAATAATGATAAAAAGGACCTCTGGGGAACAGTGTTACAGTCAGGACATCTGCAGAATCAATTTAGAAACCTCTTTGGAGAGCTTGGAGCACTAAGAGCAGTACTGTTTCTCCAAGTTTTCCCTCAATTCAAAATGTTGTTGTAACCTGCAGCATAAAGTATTGCATGATTTCTGAATTGTTGTGGATTTTGGGCCTCGCTGGTAATTTATTATATCACCAAAGTCCTTGTTTTTGAGACGTTGAGTATTGCACAATAGAAATTATTTTATTTTGAAGGGCTTTTTCTTTCCCAAGTAATGATCGGACATTTTTTTTAAAAGAAACATAACTTACAATGAAAAGTGGCACTGATGAAGCCTTTTTCCTTTTAGCACGATGGTTAAAGGAAGAAGGTTTCTTCTCGCTTTCAGTCATTTATTTGCAGCTTGATTTAGAGCCGTTGCAGTTTTAGAGGTTGATTGGAGTTTCTGCACTTCACCCTTTAGCGGAGAATGACTCCTTTGAGATCAGGTCTTTGACTTTATCTTTATAAGACAAATTACTTTTAATAATTGCTTGCAGAACACATTATTACCATTTCAATGAGGAGGGATCTTAATAGTGGGATTGAAAGATTTAATTGAGAAAGATTTGACTGTGAAGCATGAACAGTCAGAATTATTTGGCGGTTGGGCTCTGGGTCAGAAACATCTTGCATGCCAGTGATGATCTTGGATCAGGTGAAGTAACCCCAAAAAAATTAGGAAGATCTTAACTCAAGGTGGGTCTTTCCTGAAAGAGATACCAATTTGACAGAAGAACAAACACATTCACATGTAGATAAAATAAAATGATTAATTGATTGTAAGAAACATTTTGTTGCAATGATTATGGCTTAATAAGTTCTTGTATCAGAATACCTAGAGATCAGGGCTTTGTGCAATAAAATGGCGCTGCCTGTGTTGAGCTGCCTGGCTGTGGAACGCTTGATCCATAAGCATGTTCTACTTGGCAGCTGAATGCATCCATTGTTTGGGCTTGAGCAATATGATGCATTGAATGGCAACTGAAACACCCATGAGTGGAGCTTAATAAGAGTCATGGGCTTCTGTTTACATTTGAAATAACCACCATCAGGTATATGTGACTTGCCAGAGTTGGCTTGAGGACCTTTGAGCTGCGAGGATTGCATCTCAGTTTGGGCGGATGTACGATATATACGCAGCCGAGGACCAGCGACCCAATTGTGAAGGGGGGCTGAGGAGACACCTTCAATGACTGCCGTAGTAGCTGCACCGATGCAAAAAGAGTGGGCCGAGTAGTTTTCTGGACTTAGGCCGATTGATGCTAGAACAACCTTCATATATTTGTGAGTTTTAAATACAAATGATTAAATGTCCAGTTGCTATGACTCAACTTCAAGGCAACGCCACTTGGATGATTGAGAACCTTCACCATCGCATTGTTACCAAAGATAAGCTACCAAAAAGCCACAAAACCATAGATGATGTCTGGATCTATTGCTTTGAAGAAGAAGCTGCACAGAAAAGCAAAACTGTCGTTTTACTCATTGATTACCTTTCCATAGTTTCAAACGAATGAACTTGGTGAATCTTGAGTTCCAAAAAGTAGAGCATGAAAGTGCATGAATAAAAGGTAAAAAATGAAAGGCACGTCTTCTGATCATAGAGCCTTCCAGTAGAAGCTTTGCTGAATTCCTCTAACCAAAGGAAATATAGCAGAGAACACATAGTTCTTTTTATAATACCCATTCTATTTTGATATACACTGTTGCTCATCAGTATTTAGTAGACAGACTGAAATGTAAAAGAGCCAGCTTAATGTTCATCTATTCTGTGCTGCAGTGGATTAGTGTGATGCTTGACCGAGCCTCCTAATTAGATCTACATAAGATGTCTTAAATGGATCATTCATGCCTGTGTAACTTGGGTGATACTTGTATGTGTGGTTGGCCGGCATCGTTCTTCAGCATCTATATTATATCATCTGTCCCTTCACTCGGATAGCATCAGTGTGAATTACTTCATCATGAGAGTAAATCCCTTTAATGAATAACCTTTGTCGTACAAGCTAGCGCTCAAGATAAATGTTACAGATAAGCTGTGTCAGTTCATATAATATTACTCATCTCCGTGTTCTGCTGGGAAAGACATCAAACTAAATGAAAGTTACAATGCGCAAAGATCATTTCAGTGCTTGTTCTACAAAGTCAGCAGTAAATGTTAGCCACATTTTTTAAGTTCTGAGGCTTGTAATTGAAAGTTTGCAAAAAACAAAGACCAACTATGATCATCTTTTGATCTGTTTTTATAGTGTTCCTATTGGCTTTTTTAATAATGATTTTGCTGTTTTTAGCCAAAATTTTACAAATCTGTGTCATTTTCTAAGTCATTGTTTCTGAAGAGCGGCAGGAGTTCATTAGAAATGCGCTTCGGAGTTACGGGGAGACTTTTTGGGCAGAGGAACCCCACTCCCCCACCCCTTCCCCTATAATTGTGAGCTGTTTTTGTACATGCTCTCCCGCTAGCTTACAGCCCCTATCACCCCCAACTAAACATTGCTGGTGGAACAAATGGCAAGCAATATCAGAGCTATTGTAGCTGGACAGTTTTGAGCCAGGTGCCAGCTCAGACGAGGTTGAGTAGAGCATGGAGGTTGTAACATGCCCATTGTAGCTTCTACATCAAAACTTCAAACTTTTTCCTACAACATGTTTTATATGCTCCTGATTAACAGTGATTTGAATAAAGAAATAGTCAGGAATGCAAATTTAAGCTTAATTTTTGTAATGTATATGTCTTCCATCATCAGAAAATCCAACAATAATTGTGTTACAACCAAAAAAAATGGAGGGAATGTCACAGTTTTCAAACATGGAATATTCTAAAAAATTTAATAGTTCTTGTTGAGGCAATTATCCTGGTTCTTTACATGTTTTTTTTTTCTTGCTGTCTTTTTGTTTTCTTTCCCTCCACGTTTCCTTAAAATATTGAATTAGAAAAAATCTGGAACCTCAGAGACAATATTTATACAGAGACAAAACTAGCAAACATTGCAAACAAACACAATTTTCAAGCTTTTAAATGTTAGAAAAGAAACACACTCGAGCAACCCAAGAGAGAAGGAATCCATGCATTGGTAAGTCTTAATTACAGGAACCCAAGCAGCTACTCGAAGCAGAGTCAACGCACTGTAACGTTAACATGGGAAGCTTTGAGCCAACAAACTCACCAAAATAACAGGAAGTGTTTCGCCCTGAATTGATTCTGTTTGGTGGCTGCGTTTGTTCTTCCAGGAGTGATGAGGTGGTAAAAAATGTAACACAATGGTAGACAGACAACACCGAAACAGATGGGAAAACCAATGTTAGTGCAAAGTAATATTAAAGTATTTTGAGGGTAACTCTGGGAATTTATTTGTCTCAGTTTTACTTTTTTCAGTCATTTCTTGACTTATAAAACAATATTTTTCAGACACATCTTTCATAACTTGTCCACATTTCCAAGCATTTATACAAAGCCCATCTTTTCTTGTACACTCATAGTAACTTATTCTAGAAATCTTTACATGTGGTGCTATATTACAACAAGCTACATTTGCTTGGTATAATTTTTTTTTTTGGTTTAGTTCGGTGGTCTACAACCCTTTTCAGGTCACAGACCAATGCAATGTCAGACAATACTTTCACTGACCGGCCTGGGCCGGTTTACTTTCTGTAAAATATCTGCGAATGGTTTAAACTTTATTTGTACACGCTTATGTAGGAATCATTCAAATGTGATATAGATTTCCCCTTAACTGATAACTGTCAAAGTGGAAGCTAAAAAAAATCAGACGCCAACTTCAGCTTCTTGACTTTTAAGATGAGACAGATAAAAATGAAAATAAAAACAGTCACTAAAACTGATATTTTCTAAAAATTATAACAAACATGAATTCACCATTTAATTTCATTAGCAGCATCTTCAAAACATTAGACAGCCAGCTGTTAAATATTATGCAGAGCGGGCTTGGTCTGTGGGAACAACTTTCCACATTTGGAGTAAAGACTTCTGGTTTGCATCAACTTTCCAAATACCTTTGTTTTTTTGTAAACTTTGCAAGCTTGAGCGTCTCAATTTCGTGGTCGGCGCAGCCGCTTTAAGAAAGTACCGGAAGTATTTTCAACACATGACCAAGCGACATGTCACATGTCAAGAATGAGTCAGATGTGGTGGTGAGAATCCAGTTGTTTTCCAAAATAAAACTTCCTTCAGAATCAGATTATACATTAAAGGGAAAAAAAATGTAGGTCATGTTTTCCTCTGCACTGTACAATCTGTCCCATGGAGCGGTACTGGTCAGAGGTTGGGGGACACTGTCGGTGATTAAAGAACCAGCAACACAAGTCCATTGGTTCACATCAGTTCCCTTGTTTGAAATACTTTCCAACGTGCTTTCAGTTTACTTTTTGCATCAAGATCAACAACTAATCTACAAATAATTGATGTGCCACAGATATTTCACATTCCATGCCCGAATTTAAACCATTCAATCCTAGCAAAACCCTTTATTAAAAAACAACATGACAGAAATCACTTCCAATACTACAAAAACATTGCTCCTATTGATCTAAATGTTGCCCTGCTTCAAAACATGTCCTTATGCGGCAGGGTAAAATGTGCATTATTAAAACATAGAGGGCTGCAGGGTACAGACACTACATCAGTTATACAATCTCTTATCTAAGCTACAATTCTTTTCCACTCCTGGTGCTTCTTGAAGGCTCAACATGCCTCTGCTCTTTGCAGAAATATTCCTGGTCTGGCATGAAGCTCGAAATGACTAAAAGAGTATGTTTGCACTGCTGCCGTATGGGTGAAAAATAATTTACCTTGTTTAATTATTACTTTCAAAGTGGATTTATTTAAAACATTTAATTAAACCTGCCTTAAAAGTTCGATGCGTTCTTTTCTACCCCTACTTTATGTTATTCATGGACTCCTTTTTTGGTTGAAATGTCTGCAGTATTTACAGAGAGGTGAGTGTGCGTAGAATAAATCAATATTGTTAAGGTTCAGAAGTGTACGAGAACTTGTAAAATTAGAATCACAATAAATTTCTATTGATTATACAATATTTTCACAATACACCAAATTACACATCACCTTGACTGACTTCCTATGAAGTAAGATAAAGAGGAAAAGAGGGGGCGGTAAGTTTCTGATTGACTGACTACTACCAGTCTACAAAATCTATGCCCTAGAAAGCGACACAGATTTTTTTTATTTTGGCTAAAAACATAAAATTTAAAGCCCACTGGGAACACTTTAAAAATAGAGCAAAAGATGATCAGAGTGGATCATTAAGGCCATCTAGAGACAAGAGCATTTTGATAAAAACTGTGGAATTTGTTTAAAATCACTCATAAATCTAACAATTTTACAATTCTATGGACATTTATAAATAGAAATATTGTCTATGGGACCAAGCAAAACCTGAAGAAACAATAAAGAAAGGGGCCTAAAATTCTTTGATGTAGTGGGCTTTACAGGGTTATGTAAAGAAGTACCACTTAAATCTGGTGTTTATGTTTTTTTCATTTATATAGAAGTTAACTTAAAGATCTGTGGGTTTTTGTCTTTTTTTTGTTTTTTGTTTTTATCAGAAAGCAGTTCACTATTCTGTCCCAGTCCTGCCTTCATCTTGCAGAGACACAGAAGGTTTGAGAGTGAATCTCTTCACTCAAGCTGACTGAGGGGGAAATCTGGCAGCCTACAACCCATGTGCATGTTCCCACATTTGTTCATGTGTGCTCTTAATCACTGTTCCTGTCATTGTTCAAGTGTTCGTGGCCCTCTGCTGCGGGCTCCATCTCTTTTCACGGATCTGCAGATTTCTCTGTGTGAGGGGCTGCTCTTCAACATCAGTAGGGCACCAGTGGTAGAAAATGACGACATAAGTTACAGTTTCTTCTGCTGCAGCTGACAGAGCATGAATAACAGTGATGAAGCCCGATGTGCATTTATACGGAGAGCACAAGGAGAGCAGAAATCTGACCACTTAGGAATTCAATTTTCAGCCCCCCAAAAACATATATATTTATTTATTTATTTTGTTTTTCTGATTTTTTCAAAAACTAAACTGACAAAAAATATGTAATAGATAATTAATCCATCTATAATGGCATGAATTCCTTACACAATGAAAACTTACAACTTTGTTAGAAAATTCAGGCTTCAACTTGAACATTATATTTTAGTCATTATCAACATGACAACACAGAGAGTACCTCACCTCTGCTAATGCAGGGTCGCCCTTCAGGGAGAGGGGGATTACATTTTCCATAATTTAGTGAATTGTTAGCAACATAACTCAAGGTAGTACCTTAACACTTTATAAGAAGGCATGTAGGACAACCAAGAATACACCATGAACACAGGAGTGGCTTAGCAGGTAGTTTTTTTGTGTGTTTTATGTGTCAGGGGTGTGTGCTTTGGTTTGCTTCATCTTTGTTCTTCCAGGAATGAAGTCAGAGGGGAATAAAATCAACATCTTATTAAAAAATATTTGCAGAAAAAAATCTTTAAATAACCTACAGCATACATTTCAGAATGTGAAAAAGAAATGGCTTTTAGATCATTCAAACAAGTATTTTTCTCATCTTTTCGTCTATTTAGAAGCGAGGAAAATGCTAAAAGGACATGTAAACAATATGGAAAACAGTGGGAGTGGGTCTTTTTTTGAGTTGACAGGTCAGGATGTTGGATTATTGGTTTTAGATAATGGCAATTTATCCTATTTGATAAATGTAAAGAAAAACATATTCAGACAAACCCTGTTCCATAAATGAGTGAGACAGAGTGCTCTAATAAATTAAAAAGACTCACTTTATTAATGGAGTTAAAATGCCTTATTTTCTCTATTTCGCTAATGCCACTACGTAAAACAAGTCAGAAAAGTCTAGCGCAGCATCTGGCTGGCATTATTTCTTTGTGTGCAGCAGAGGGTGTGGAATGAAACCATTTCATGGTAGCTGCTGCCCTCAGATACACACAGAAAGCTAAAGGATTAGCACTGCTATGAATGGAAGTCACATAGGCGTGATATCCTCTGGGAACTAAAAGTTGACGACATGGCATCACCTGCTCTTGCAGAAAAACTCAGTTTTCTAGTGGCGCCCAACAGACCTACATTTGCTTTACAATAACTTCAGGGGAAATGACTCTCTTATATCAATTTCCTGCAGATTTACTATAATCCTAACCATAAACAGCGCCTGTTTGGCTTTAACCAACCTGAAGCCCAGTGTTTTTGATCAACTTTTATTGTAGTTTGATCATCTTGTTGGAAAAGGAAACTGTTCCCAATAATGGTGACAAAAGAATGAGACAAACTTTAGTTTAACCACATTTGTAATGCACACTCAAAGGAACAGAGAAAGGCTAACAACTGTCTTTTTAAAGTCTCATCTTTAAAGTCTCTGAAACCCTAACCCAAGTTAAGATAACAGTTTTATCTTTTTGGCTTGGACAAATTATTTCTTGCCCTTTAGTATTTTTAAACTACAGAAATATTTTAGTTTGCAGTGGTTAGAAATATAGATTATTGCGTGTGAATATTTTTTTTAAATAATTAAAACAGCAACAAAAAAGTTTTATGATTGTAAGACTTGCATAAAACCCTAAACATTTTCAAAATATTTAATTTTTTTAGGTCTTGTTTTTTGGCACTAAATGTGATGTAAGCTTGGGATATTCTAGAAACAATGATGTACTAAAAACATCAGTTTTGAAAGGAATATTCAGATGGAACTTTTGTTTTTTTAGTCTAAACAATTAAATGTTAAAAGGTAATGTTTTAAACAGTCCATAATAGCAATATTTTTTATCAAGAAAATTGTTTTTTATTATTATAATTTTGAATTACAAGATGTTAAATTCAAGAGAAAGTTCACTTTGGATTCCTGGTAAAATTGTGAATATTTTTTATTCCTTTAGCTTTGTCTGTTGTGATTTTAAGAATTAATTTCTCGTGTCTTTTTGTTCTTATTTTAACTTGTAAGACAACATTAAGATAACTTCATCTTGCAGAACAATTGTCACCTAAAACACAAATACATACATAGCATGTAATTTATATAAAAATAATCACAATTTCTCATTTGGTTGCAGATTTTGTTAGTAAATGACAGAAAAATTATGCTTTTTTAAAAGTAAACTGTAGAGTAAAATAAGCTTGTTTGCTTTCAGCAAAATCATACATTTTAATCATGAAATTTGTGCTAAATTTGTTTTTTGTGCAGAAGCAAAATCTGTTTCAAACAGTAGAACAAAGCTTATTTAAATGCTTTTGAACGTATGAACCCGTTTTATTCTAATTGTTTATCATGACTTCACAATATCCCATCTACTGTTGATAATATTTACTTTTAATTTGATCAAAGTTAAACTGGAGCTTCCAGTTTAATAACTTGGGAGGCTTTGGTAAACTCTTTTTGAAATAAATATAAATGTGTTCTCCTGCATTGAGTGCTGAAGAACTGCAGAATCAAAAAACCACCAGGTCTTCATGAAGGCATCAAATAATTTCCTTTCTTCAAAGGCAGTTCTTTCCTCTCGGAAATGGAGTGAGTCCTGTTAAATTAAACTTTGAAAACCCTTCAATCGCGTACGCAAACTGTGCTCGTGCTAAAACCTTATTGTTGTGCCCTCAGCTCATATCTCCAACTTTGTGTAATAAAAACCCACCAAAGTGGACCCATTGAGTTTAAGGTTATGAGGCAAAACTGAGCTACAATAAATCTAGGCTTTTATCAGTTAGAATGTTTTCTATTTCTTGCGTAAATCTGATATGAGAAGAAATTTCATGCTTGACTAAGTTGATATGCCACACTCAAGCAGAACTAGAATATAGATTACAGATTAGTAGACATGATTTTCATCAAGTATCATGGTATCTGTATATTGACTCTGAGCCCTTCTGTACAATTGTTCCTGACTGACTTGGCAAGCCTAAATAAATTAAAACGAATGAATTCACCCGTGGAAAACCACTCTGCTGATATTTTCAATGTATTATAAAGTTAATGGACTGGAATTCCTTCTGCTCCACTAAACAGAGTATGAATGACACTAAATTATATGCTTCTAGTTGTTAGAAGCTCCATGGTGTTTCCTGTTCGACCAGAAAATAATAAAAAAAAGATGAAAAACAGATTTACAAAAGGTTTGTGTTTAAGAATGTGTTGAATCCTGAGATTACATCCGAAACAAACTGTGTGCAGTTCATTTTGCACATTCATCAGTGAACATGTGTCATGGTCGTTTCTGGTAGAAAATTCAAAAGAAGTTTAAAGGTTGAAATCAAATCAATGTAAAGCACGTCCTGTAATTTATCAAATGGGAACAGGCATTGTTTTACATCTACTTTTCGCACGTCTAAAAGGCAGATGGAATCTGGCACAACTAAACCCCAAATAATTGCAGTCATTGTTCTGAGGTAGAGGTGTGGACACAATGAAAGGCGATGAAAAAAGTACCTCTCTCGTATCAATGGCTTTTGGCGTGTAAAAGGATTCGATTTTTAAGACACATCTGCTATCTATTTGTGTGCACAAATAAAATGCAAGTCAGACCCTTGGAGTGTTTCATTCTCTTCAACCAAAACTGTTCCAGGACAAAGTTTCAGAAAAGCCATATTTTCCGTACGACAAGGAACACACTCGAAAACCCTATTTTTTTTTTCCAAAAATGACATTCCGCTTTATTATTCAGAGCGCTTTATGGACTTATTCTTGTTGTGTTTACTGATGTCGACACAATTTTGAGAGTTACATGGCACTCCGACAAAATGTCAGTCTGTCTTTTTATTTGAGTTGCAAACAAAGTTGGGTGTAATTGCCAATACGCTAACGTGGCTAACGTGTAGTGGTGTCGGACTGTGTTTTTTTTTTCATGTTAATGACAAGGTTGGGAGTTAGCGAAGTCACAGTGACATTTGTTTTATTGGCATCAGTCTGGGGAGTTACAAGCTTTGTGATCACTCTAACACAGCTAACACTTCTATCATGGCTAACGTGTGGCGTGTTTTGTCTTGCTTCATGAGCCTTGTTGTTAAATGACAGTACTGGTCAACTATGTATGGTGCACAAAATATTTTACTCGAAGGCAGAAAAATTAGACTAAATAAAAAAATCTCTAACTTGTCTTGATATCTTTTCATAGACCTTTTAAAGTAAAATTCCTTGGTCTTTACAGTTTTTGTTTTGATTTCCCTTCTTTAAAGCAGAATCTGAATTCTTTCCCTACCACTATGGCTTCTTCCTACTGCTACATTTAGCCCTCCAAGCAAAGGATAATGGAAAAATAGTGTCTTTAAGTTATCCCTCAATGATGTCATCAATAGTTGCTGGTCATCATCATTAGTGCGCAGCTGCCAGCACTCGGAAATCAAATGCTAAAACAAAAAGTCTTAACTTCCTATTAATGCAAACTCTGTGTTTCAGAGCACACCCACGTGCAGAAATTCATTTTTCTTTCGCGGCACAAGCATGACGTGGGACATCCTTGCGGTGAAGGAATACAGAGCCCTCCGCCGCTATGGCTAACCCTTAAAAAACTTGTTTGGATCCCCCCTTTCCCTCCAAATGCCCCTGGCGAAGGGGAGAACCAGCCTTCGACTTTTTCTTGAAACAAAATTAAAAGAAAAAGGTGGATTTCAAAACTTTAACCATGTAAACTGAGGCTACAGGAACCCTTTTTTCTTTATTAAAAAAAATCTATTTGCACCACAACACAGCAGCTGGAGATTATATGTTTAAATGGTATCATGAAAGCAAACCGCAATTTCGTTCACAGCATCACCCCTACAATCAAAAATGGAAATATTTGATTTTTCAGGCTTTTTTTGTTTTCTCTTTTTGGCACCTGCAGGACACTGAATGTTGTGCCTTAGTTATTTCTACTTTTACCATGGTGGACCACAAAAATGTTGTGAGTTTCTTATCATTTTTCATTTTACTCTATGTCCTGCAGAATGTAATAAACTTAAAAAAAGAAAAAAATGAGGCAGGCTGATGACGGTGAAGTTGTCACAACGGTACATGTAAATCATGAATTTGCGATTCATGCAGTTCATTTTCTTTTCTCCGTGAATCTCCCTTGGATTTAGAAAATCAGACATGAAATTACTTTAACCTTTTAACACTAAGGTGGGAGAACAACCAAAATGACAGAAGTGAGAAGAAAGTACAAAAGACAAAGAATGGATGGAGATTAGCTCTTAGAGCTGTAGTCAGGTTCAAAAGCATCTTTTCTTTCTTTAATGCTCCTGTACACGGTCCCTGTCAAATAAACTGAATAAAGAATAATGTTAAGGATATCTCAGGAAAAGTAAGGTGTCGACTTTGTGCTTAACATTTTTGACATTATTTCTTTTGCACTGACCAGAGACCTTTTGGAAACATTTTACATAGCTTGTTTACTTTTTGCTGACTTGAGAAACAGCTGTATTTTTGCTACAGTGTCTGTCAGTTTGGCAAAAAAAAAATCAGTACTTTGTGGCAACAAGTCTTTGATTTGTTCCAATCGGTTTAAAGAATACTTGTACTTTTCCCATAAAGCAAAAGTCTGTCAAACAACAAATTTTAATGTTTAACTATGTGGTGAAGTGCCTGAGAGGAAATTTTGCATGTTTCTTTTATAAATCTTTAGAGTTTATAATTATTAAAGTTGAAAATTACTTATTTTTTCTTTTTGTGACCGTGGGCCTGGAAAACCAGGTGTAGCTGCAGAGGGACAAATGCCACGGCTAATTCTGCATGGTTCAAAAGGCACTGATTAAAGTGTTTTATTTTTTGGTGTTCATATATCTTTGAACCATTGGTTTCTGTGTGTTTGATTTTCCATAGTTGTATGAATTTAAAGTGTTTAGAAAACAACACTTTGAGTGTCATCTGTCTGAATAGGATCCGTGCTCTGAGCAGAACTACTGGATCAAACGGCCATCGTAGCCAGTCATTACAGAATGTAAGAGACACAGCAACACAGTGAAATGTGGTCAGATGAACTCATCAAAGCATCTTTTAACATGATACACGTTGCTTCTCACACAATGTATGTGATACACATTTAATAAATATTCATAGCTGTCATCTCCTCAGTAACCCCCTTGCAGCATGCCTCCGCCAAAGTAGCAGTAAAAAGTGCTGTATACCTGCAACCATCCCAACAATTCCTGGCGAATGACTTAAGAGATCTTTTGTGACTGGGTTTGGTTTACAAGCTTTGGTTCAAAACAGAAATGTTCTTTTGAAGGCAGTCTGAATGCAAACCAAACAAAAGCTTCAGGTCTGGATTCAGACCAAATTGAGCTAACTCGGTTGACCAAAGATTGTTTTTTCAGTCTGATTAAACCCTTAAAAACATTTTCTTCTGCCTTAAATAACTTAATAAGTCCTTTTTTTTGGTTTGTTAATATGCAGCAATAGCATTTTAGCTGTGTGCTCTTGTTACTCTGGGACCGTTCGACTCACAGTTTTATTAACTGGTGGTCCTTATATTTAGCGTTTATTAAACCAAAGGTAATAACTGGGTCTTCTGCTCCTGAGTTGGCAGAAGCAGAATGGTGAAATGGGCTCAACAGAAGAAGCATAACCTTTCTTATCAATGAAGTCAAGTTTACTTTGTAATTACAATGGGGTTAGAAGGTTAAGCCTCTTTATTCAGTGGTTCAAAGTTTGGCAAAAGAATATGATCACAGGTCATAGGAATAGTGTACACTACAGAAAAAATAAATGGTGGGAGTTAGTAAAGGTGAGTGAAAACCAGAAAGAGTGGTGTATGGTCTGCTCCCAGCAGTATGAGGTAAAATGCTGAGCAGTTGAACTGGAGTCAGACCAGGTAGTGTAAAAAAATATGGTGGAACTCAAACATTAAATAAATAAACTTGAACATAAAAAAAATATCAAGAAAAGAAAAAAATGAACATGGTGACCAGACCAAAAAGAACGGAAAACCAGACACTTAAAAATACGGAAACTACCCAAAACCAAGATAGTTGAGGATACCTGACAACCTTAACCTGGTATGACCACTGACTGTAGATTGAATGACAAAATTTCATAAATTTCTATTGAGAAATAAACAGCTATTACTCAGTAATTGTTGGTCAGAACAACCATTCTGACCAGTAATGACTGACCAATAATGACTGAGTCAGAACAACCATTCTTGCTCTGGTACTTATTTTTCACATGTTCCTGCTAATACTTTTTTTTCATGAAATTTTTCTTTATTGCAAGTTATTAAAGTTATAAACGACCAATCTAGTGCCTCCGTAAAAGAAATCACTGCTTAATCGTCTGGTTCCAACATGGTCACAAAAAAAAATGGTGAATTGACTCCATTTGGTTGGAGCCAGAAGTAAGGCATTTTCTAGAGGTGACGTCACACTCAGTCCAGTTCTCTTATACAGTCAATGGGTGTGACTGACAGGAGGAAAAACTTAATAAGCTTAAGACAAGAACCAAAAAAACAAAACTACTGGAGGCATACAAAGTGAACAAAATGAAGCAATTCTTACAAAAAAAACACTTCAAAAACGTATTTTTGCTTGCAATAAAAGTTTTTTTTAACCCTTTAAATGAACTTGTTTAGTTCATATGAATAAAGTCCTTCCCCTGTGCCATTCTCTTATGCCACTCTGCCAACACACTTCTATAAACACTTCTTTGCTATACCAAGGGAATATTTTCATATCTCAAATGTTTCCTTTTAATACACAGCTCTGGTTGATTAAAAATGTATTTCAACTAAATAATTGTTAAAGTTCATGCAGCATCCAAAGTTGTCAAAATGAACACTGTCAAAATGATCTCCATTAAGATCATTATTTTCCTAAATTAGATCAATACAATACAATACTATTACAATATAACAAAAATAAAAAGGATTTACTCTTAGAAAATTTCCTGAAATGTCTGACTGTAGTCAACCGCTCTACTACACATACAGACTAATCAAAGATTTATTGTTTAAAAGTACTATGATTTATCTTTCTTTTTATGGAAACAAGTCAGTTTCAATTAATGTCAGATGCACTTTGCTCCAAAATGACAAGTTGCTATCCACAGCTTAGTTTTAAAAAATGTCCTTGAAACCTCTGTAAAATCGTTTTTATCGTTCCTGTGGCTTGAATTTTCCAGAAGCAGCTGTCTTCAGCTGACACTAGAATAAACCTTTGCAAACTGACACTAAAACAGACAGATAGATAGAAACTCTTAAGGAATGGGACAGTATAATTCAAAGAAGCTGTCATCTGAGAAAAAAAGGGGAAAAGGATTTGTACTTTCTTTGAAAAGGTCATGATGCTTGAATAAACTTTGTAAAAAGTCATGAGTTCTTGTATGAAATTTTCAAGAAGTGAAGTCAAACATCCAACTTTTTACTTAAAATTTTCCATTAAAAATTAGCTTTAAAATTATATTGAATTTCAATCTTCCTGCCTTGTCCTATGCAGGGTCACAGGGGTTACTTGGGCTTATCCCGACTGTTTTAGGCAGGGCCACACGCATTGTCTCTTAAGAGTCATATTAGAGCTCCATTTGACCTCTGAAACATTGTTTGGACTGTTAGAGGAAGTCAGAATGCAGAAGGAGAACACGGAAACCCCATAAAGAAAAGACCCTGCCGGGATTTGAACCAGGGTCCTCTCCCAGGCGACGGGGCTAGCCACATGCAGCCTTTGAGTCAAAGTTATTTTTGCCATTAATGTCTATGTTCACCTTGATGCTCAATTTAGCTAAATAAAATGTACTCAAGGAAAATTAATCTGCAATAATGTGTTTGTCAGAATAGTGCTTATAAAAGCAGGTTTTGATTGAAATTAGGTTGTAAATGTATTTTCTGGTGGCTGCTTTTCAAAGTGATCTTAGGTACAAACCAATTTATTGATAAATGTATGTGTAAAGAAGATGGATCCTTATGAAGAGATTTATTGCCATTGAGGAGAAAAAACAGGGAAGTGCAGGGAGCTTGAGAGATGAGGACTGAGGCGACATCCGCCAGTGGCGGCAAATGGAAACATTCTTCCAGCGTGGGTCAGAGGCTTGGCTGAGTAAATAAAGAGAACTACATAGGGTGACAATGTACAAGACTTCGCACTGAGCCTGGCTGAGTGCACTGAATATATAGAGACTGGGTGATGGCGGAGGAGAGACAGGTGAGTGATGAATGAGTGAAACCAGGTGTCAATTTTGTGGAGCCAAGGTTTGTGGGCTCGGGGTCAAAGGTCCGTGGAGGTCGGAGCTGTGTTGGGTCTGTCACTGGAGATCTGGAAGCAGGTATATGGACACCAGGAACACATCAGGTGGTCCAAGGTGGCCAGCGAGATAACCGCTTCTAAGTCCAGACCCTCATTGCAACACGCAAGCTCTCTTTGCATGTCGGCCATGAGTCCACGGCAGAAAAGCCTCTTGGGGGAGTCTGGGGTGCAATCAGTCTGTGCTGCTAAGGTTCTGAACCTTAAAGAATAGGCGGTGTCTGTGTCTTTGTTCTGGGCTATCTCTATTAGGAGATCTCCGGGATCTTTGGCGTCAGCCGAGTGGTGGAAAACATCGCGGAGCTGCTGTATGAAAGCTGCACCGCCCCTCCAGCCCACATGGCCGACAACCACTCGAGTACCTCTCCAGAGAGTAGTGAGCCTTTTGGCCTCCTCAGTGGGATACAGATGTGTTTGTTGCAGCAGAAACAGTTCACACTGCATCAAAAAGCTGTTGCAGTGCTCTGGCTTTCCGCTGAATTTGTAGGGCAAAGCCGGGGACCACCCATAGCACCTAAAGCAGGACCTGAAGGATCCATGCCTGATGGAAGTTTCTGAGCCACGGTGGGCAGGACTGGAGCTGGCTGATTCGCAATGGCTGCTTAGCTGGTCTGAAGGCGCTCTGTGATGTTGTCGGTGGCTGCGGTGAGTCGCTGAAGATGGCATCCATGATCTAATAACATAGCAGCAAACCGCTGCAGATCGGTAGGGCTTGGCACTCCCTCTGCTGGATCTTTCTCCGTATCCAATAAATTCCACTTGGAACTCTTTTACAATAGACCAAAAGATGATCGGAATGGGAGTTTATGGTAACTATCCGAATTAATATTAGTATTTACTCATACTGGAAAGTGTAGTAAATGTTAAGAAATCTCATAGATTTCCAAAACAGATCGGGGGAAGAGAGTTGTTTTTGTATCCTAGGGTGGATACCTGTTTAAATAAAGTATTCGAAATAATTCTCAAGAAAAAATATGTATACATATTGTCATTATATAAATTACTATTAAAAAGTGTTACTACTCTGATAGACACCTGCTTGGGTTTCCTCCCAATTTTCAGGACAGTACAAATAGCCAAGAAAAGTGGGGATGAGTAAGTCATTGCGTGTCTCGCAGTGAAGAACAAGTCTTTTTTTTATTTTTTTGCCAAAATAAATTTTTTTGAGATTTTTTTGCAAAAGTGTTACAAATTTATTTTTGACAAAAATCTGTTAAAGACTTAAAAATTTGACTTTTTTTCTCTCAAGTATGTCAGGAAACTGGTTTTTAACATTTGATTTGTTTTATACTTCAAATATATTTTCATCTGCAATGCTTCCGTTCAGCTGAACCTCTATTTGTACCTGGACTTCTGCAGTTGTTCTGCAGAAATAAACTCCTACCCAGGACACAGGGGACAAAGACAAGAATAGTGGAGGATGGAGATTGAGTAGCTTTGTGATGTGGATAAATCACAGCTTGTTGAATATGCTGGGTGAAAAACAAAGCAGCTTTTTCTGAGAGTTTTAGGCTCCACCTCAGGAAGGAGGTGGAGATGGGGAGGTGGGGGTGTTGACAGGAGCAAAACAGCATCCCTCAAATAATGAAAAAGAATGGATGCACAGGCAGATTAAGTCAGGATGATGAATGCACTGAGAAAAAGCTAGTACTTGAGCTACAAAGTCACTGTTTAGCTTTAAATCCATTCACTCAGGGAGTGGATTTTCTAAAATTAGAAGATCATTGTGGAGGACCAGATGGTCATTAAATGCAAACTCTTTTCAAATGCTTTTCCCTCCTTTTTGCTTTTATTCCTCTGTCTTCGATCACCTAAATAAATAAATGCAAAAGAATGAAGACAAATGCATTAAAGCAATACGCTCTGCTGCTCTTCTACAACTTTTGTTGTAACTTGTAAACAAAATGAGTCCCGAGTTACATCGATCGTATAAAACATCGTAAAGGTTAAAGACCCACTCCAGTGAAAGTACTGCTGGATAGCTCCAATATTGCTTACCATTTTTGTTGCATTGGTAATGTTATGTTGGGGTTGTAAGAGGCTGGAAGCACTGACTGTATATAGAGAACTGGACTGAGCGAGACGTCACCCAAAGAAAATGACTTACTTCCGATTCATGATCCACAGCTGTCTTTTCTGTTAATTACCCTCAGCCTATTTGAGTGTCTGGTTTTCAGTTAATCCTTGTCAGGTCATCGGTTCTGCTTTGCCACCTTTCTTTCTCCATGGTTTTGTCATGCTTCAGTTTATTTATTGAATGTTTTAAGTTTCTGTCACTAGCCTGGTTCTCCTGCATTCTGGGTCCTCCACCACAACTCCCTGACAGATGCTGGAGAACCAATAAAAAATGAACACCAATGAAACCCAGAATATACTTTCATGCATCCTCTTGGTTCAAAGTTTCAAAGTTCATCATTAAATTCTTGCTACAACATGAATCATCTGATTCATTTTGAAGATGCTGGTTAGAATTTATTTCCAAGATCAAAAGAGAAAAATTACAAGTTTTTCCTTTAGGTCGCAAAATAACAAAACTATATTTACCAAATTGTGCATATAACCACAATATGTTTGTGTTTTTATTAACTTATATTTTGTCAATCATTGGCACTTCAGTGTGTGTGTGTGGGGTGATCAGGTAGAAGAGAATGCGTGAGTCCGCCAGTGTCAGCTGCAGTAGTGAGTATTTTAGAACTCCTATTTTTGCCTAACTAAAAAAATATGCTGCACACTGGAAATAAATTCAATAAAAATGGTTATTTTAATGGTTAGATCTTAAATCACATAATGAAACTGTACGTGAATAGATAGGTGAATAGGTAGTGGTAAGTCTTAAAACTAACAACAATGAGTCTCACTACTGAGAAGAGGTCCAGAACCTGATGCACTGGTGATCCAGAAACCATCTCATTTTGAACCGAGACAAAGAATGTCACAGTAAAAGTCCAGGACAAGGAATGGTTCCATTTTTATACAGGGGGAGGAGGTGAAGCGTGTGGATAGCATCAATATCCTGAGCATTCACATTTTCTGTGACCTTTCCTGGACAGTGAACACCTCGTACCTGGTGAAAAAGGCTCAACACCGGGTGAGGAAGTTGACATGGACTGGACTGCTTTCTCAGATTCTTGCAAACTTTTACAGAGCCTCAACTGGGTGTAATGTGTCCCAGTATGACAAGTATGAGCTGAACAGAAGTGGCTTAGCCCGAGTGGTGAGGACGGCACAGGGGGTTGTGGGACGTTAACCACCAGGTCTAGACTCAGTTTATTCTGCCAGAATCCATAAAATGCTACAAGAATAGCAAAAGATGGCTCCCACCCGAGTAATACACTTTTTATACCACTATCATTGGGAAGGAGGTTCAGTTTCATGAAATCAATTATCAATCAATTATTTATTTGTTTTGAATGTATTGAAACGGAAAATCCTCAGAAAAAAATCATGTTCAATGATCTCTATAAATCTCTTGATGGAAGTGCATTGTTTCTTAATTTTAAACTCTTAGTCAGGTTTAATTAAACTTTTAGCCTCCTCTAAAGATTCCTGATTTGGCACATTATTGATTACATTATTGGTGCTGCAGTGATTGCAAACATCCAATACCAAATCAGTTGAGTTTCTATTTTAAAAATGTATTTATTCCAACATTACTTAGGCTTTTCTGTTGCACTTAAATGCAACACCGAGAGCCTCCAAGTCTCAATTGGATCTCCACCTCAACAGGAAACGCTCGGGTGTTGTGTGACCTTGACGATAAGTAGTTTGAAATATTAATAGATGGATGCACAATTTGTCTTCAGTTAATCATCCCACCCTTTAACCAAAAGATCCCATAATTACAAATGACTCATTTTGCTCCCCTTCTTTTTAATGGACCTGAAAACAGATGAGAGGCTTTTGATTTGGAGGTTGTCCATTAAAAATGATGGAATGAAACCACACGTTGAGAATGAATAATCCAGTATAACTTAAATTAGATTGGCCTTGTTGCAGTACTTTTTTAATATAAAGCAACAAACATGAATTCAAACACCAACTTATTCTTAATGTAAAGACTTGAATGTATCTGATTTAATTTCAAAACCTGCTGACAACCAAAGAGTTAAAAAATAAACAAAGATGATAAAAAATGAAGAATAAAAAAACAAAAGGCATTGTGGTACAGCAGACAGTCTTTTTTCAGTCGAACGTGAAATGCCGCACGACCAAGCCAAACACTTTCCAAACCTCGTTTTTCCAGCTCCGAGATGCTGGATGAATGGCAGCTTAAGATTTTGTGTTCCTTCTTCACTGGGAATTGTTGCCCAACCAAAACCAGAAAGGAAGGATATGTGAGCGTTTCTGCAACCTATAATAAGTTTTCAATCCTCTAACATGTCGGCTATGTTTGACATAGCAACGGAAAAAATTAAAAACGACACAATTTCTTCCAGATGTTGGTCACATTCCCTCAATTTTCCCATTTTTCACTGTATATGTGTTTTTTTCTGTATGCATGTTACCCTGGGTCCAGAGAGAGCACCTTCAAGACCTATGTTTAGGTGTATAAACATTTTATGGGACATTGTCTTTTCTGATAAATGAACAACACCGATAGCATAATTTTGTCATTAAATTCCAGACAAATTCATCTTATGGTAAATCACTTCACAAAAAGAAAAATAGGTTTTGTTACAGTAAAGTGTTACAACTAAATTATAAGCATATTCCATTATTTGAGTGTTATAAGGCTGCAGTTCAGTTTATTTGACAAGCGATTTAAAGCTCATTTATGGAAAAAAAAAACTTTTAGATAAATGTTAGCATCCTATTTAGCAGTCTAATGCTTAAAACCCCTCACAATTTTTTCAATAAATGTTTAAACAAAATATTTAAAGATATTTGCATACTTAAAAAGATTTGTGTACATGTGTTCAGCGTCCCTCTTTGAATAAATAATAATAATAATATGTGACTATTTAAGAAAGGGACATAACAGACCACAGAGTAATTTCCATCTGCAGTCCCCTGGCGGGTTGATAGCATTGAAGAAATAAAACCGATTTTAAGAAGAAGAAACTACACCTGAGAGTACAAAACAGAGTATAAAACACTATAAAAACTCATCATTGCAGACTATGACAGCAAGCTTGCCCACCAAGAAATATGCCAAATACAAATACAGTAAGTAACTAAAACAAATAAAATAAGTGTTCCTGGTTACAACTGGTTACACATTTTAAGACTCTGTAGACGCTGCATCACACCAAAAGATCACATTCATAAATGACAGAAATTCCTGGCAAATGGAAAATAAACTTTAGTTTAGGGAAACACAGTGGCCATCAGGAAAAGTGAAAGTAAATTATATTTTCTATGTGAAATTTTTTAATTTTAACAAAATTAATGTTTAATTTTGCAACAAAAAAAACTTTTGAAATAACTACTATTTATTTATTCTTATTTGTATTCTCTGTGGATTTTTTGAACAAAAAATCATTTGGCGTTCAGTCATGTGACATGTTGTGCAACAAAGAAACAGGCAGAGACCAGAAGACCAGAACTTCTCAACATTCTGGGAATGACATATTTTCAACATATTGAGTGTCTAAAGGGGCCTTCACATCTGCCTTGTTTGGTTCATTTCAACAGACCAGAGTTCATCTCACCGGTAGTCTGGATCACACCTCTGTTTGCACATTTTTTATCCACTTGCAGAAAGTGCTATGAAAAAAAAAAAACGGAACAGCAAAAAAATAAACAAATCAATCCACACTAATTCTGACCAAATAAGTAACTTGACTGGTGGAGAAATGCCCCGATTTGATTTCACACTTTAACAAACCAAGCATTTTCAAATTATTAAGGTGATCAAAACATCAATTAATATTGTAAGTTGAAATGAAAATTGATTTACAGTAGGGAATCCAATCTGCTTTACAGCACGTTAACCAAATGAAGTGGCTTTTGTTGGGAAGAAAGAAAATTCTTTAGTTAGACGGATAGGTGAGTTTCTACTACAGTTACCTATCCTCTTAAAGGTGTATTATTTATGTGAGTCAAATGTATTTAGCACTTTTTAAAACCAAATGTAATATTAATTGCTGAATGCACTGAAATAATGAAATTGGTCTACGACTGTTGACTGTATAAGAGAACTGGACTGAGTGACTCCTCCCTCTCACATTCTAACCAGGAAGTACTGTGGTTCTAAGAAGCTAAAATCCCAAAGACTTCAAATGAGAAATAAACAGTTATTACTCAGTCATTCTATTTATTTTATTTTTTTCTTTATTGCACATTATTCAAGTTATAAACTGGCCGGTCCAGTTCTCTTACACACTGAATGGCTATGACCAACAAAAATTTCAGTTACATAAAGACCTCTAAATATTACCAAAGTTCCAACAGAAAACTTCTTGCTTTTTATGATTGAGTTCAGCATTTTTGTTTTATTCGTTTTTTTTTCTTTCACGATTCACAGTGAAATATTGTTTTTATTTTTATTATTTTTATTATTTTAAAAGTTTTATTAAAAACGAAGCACGAAAAAACAATTTTATAGTTTAAGCATGCAAAAATATCCTGTAAAAGGTGTTTTAATCAAACTCAGATAGAAGTTGTTGACTCGCTGTGGTAAATGTATGCCTGTTCGCCGTCTTTCAGTTTTATTGACTGCTATTGTTGCCAGTCATAAGGCCATCATGATGCAGGCTTGATCAGAAGTCAGTGGTGGAATAATCAGTTTATGTGAGCTTAAACATTTTTGTGTTGATGATTTGGTTCCATGTTTGCACCCTCTACACTAAACCCTTTTGGCTTCTTTTTAAACCATTGTTTTTCCATTTATTTTTTTCCCATGACAGACAAAAAAGCTAGTAAAGCCCATTTTGTGCATTTTGTTGGAATGGAGAAAAAGAATCCTTTTTTCAGTGTTACTACTCAAACGACAGCATGAAAAAAAAAGTTAATGTCTTCTTTTGGGGGAAAAGACTGTGGAAGGAAAATATTTGCATAATTTTGACCTAAACTGCTAAAAATCAAAGCAAATTTTAATAATCAAGGTGTGCATGTATTCTAACAAGAGTTTGGCACTAACTGTAAACAATTAAATGGTTGCTTTTTTTCTTTTTAGCACATCAGAGTCTGTCCTTTGTGGATTTTTATCTCAAAATCTGTGAGCTAAACCATTCATCAGACTATTCATCGGATGTAGGATTTCCAAACGATGTTTTTCTTCCTCTTTTGGGTTTGTTGTCATAGTGAGAGGCTTATTCAGCGATGAAACAAGGCCCTGTCGTCGTCTCAGGCTTACATTCTGCATCCTTAGCAGAGTGAGTGGCTTTCTGACAAATGAGCTCTGCTTGTGCACAGAGTATTGTTGCTAAGAAATGAAATCAGAGAGAGACATGAGGGAGAGAAACAAAAGTTGATAGACAAACAAAACCAAAACTTAATGAACTAGCTGTTTTGTTCATTGCAGACTAGCCAACTTTCTTCCCTACTGTGACTGAATTGGTAATAGTTTTTGTACATTTGTAGCTGAAAAAGAGAATGGCATAAAAATAACTTCCTTTCATGAACCTCTCCTAAAGATTCCCTTTATGAAAATAATAGAATTGTGATGATTGTAAACTCACAACATCAATAACCAATGCCTGCAGCTGTGGAAAAAAGATACGGGAATGCGTTAACTACGTTTTTGTCATGGCTTGATCATTTGTAGCTGCAAGATTTGTCACAGATGCAGCAACACATATTTCACAGTGAAAACCTACAAATTGAATCAGATGAACGGTTGATGACTTCTACTGACTTTCATTTTAATTTCCCTAAAACATGCATTCATGTTTGTGTAACGATTAATTGATTGCGAAATCAAATCGGCCCATTAAAAAAAAAATTTATAAGGGGATTATTTTGATAACTGAACTGGTATTGGAAAATACAGTATGGACTGAGACACGGTAGGTTTGTTTTATTATAACAACGACCAAGTCCATGACAGCGCACAACAAAAATGATGACAGCAAAATAATTGATCAACTATCATGACAGCTCAAAGTATTATTTTTATGTGGAAAAACAACAGTGGTCTGAAATTTATGAAACTAAAGTGTGAAGGGATTTGCTATTAATTCTTAGTTACTTGTTTGTTTTTACACATATTTATTTTATACTTAATTTTTTTGCAAGAAATACAAGGAATCTGGAAAAATTCCCCTGCACTGTTCAGTACCAGGTATTTATCTCGGAGTCACACTCAGAGATAAGAAAACTCTGATCACCCAGCATTCTAGCAGCATGTAAACGCATCACTTAGGCATGAATCTTGGAGACGTGAGAAGAGCGTAATTTTTAAAGCTTTGTGCATGTAGTTAGGTTCAAGCTGATGTAATTTTAAGTAGTGCATTTTGTATTTTTTGAATTTTGTAATTTTTGTACTTGTGTACAAAATATATTGTATGAGTTATGAATCAAGAATTACGCACGCACAAATCAAAAGTCACGCACAAATCAGGAATTTCGCATGCACAAATTGGGGTGATTATATATACTCTCCATAATTTTAGGTCATTTGGATCAAAACTGGATCATTCAAAATTACACAAATTGATAGTGAATTGAATCAGCAATGACAAATACCGAATTGAATTGATGTTAAAATAAATCATTACACCCCTATTAAAAATACTTCCTGATACCTTTACCACATGCACAACAGTGGTACGTTCCAATGTCATAGCGTCCTTTAAGGTGGCCACGTGAGCCTTAAGGGAACTAAAAGACACCCCAGCGCTCCTCAGAAGAAGCAGCCGCTCCCTAAATGGTTCCGGTCAATCCAAAAAAACGCAGTTTCCATACAGGTCAACCCCCCCATGCATGTGACAAAGGCTTTGCTCATCAGACTCTTGTATTTTTGCACAGACTACAGAAAAGACTTTTTTTTAAATACATTTTTCTCTGTCAAAATGTAGTATGTGTTTATGTCCACGGCATTGGAACTTAAAACAACTAGATTTCCAGCTTGAACGACTTCTGAAATAAGAAGTGGGATCAACTGAAACCACAAAGGGTTAAGTGATACAGAAAGTTCACAGTTTTTCAAGAAGACAAAAAGAAGCTTAATTTATATACAAGAATCATGGGACCTGAACAGAAATTAATAGAATATGAAAAAAAACAGAATAAAGCAAAAAATATAAAGGTGTAAAAACAAGCTTAATAAATCACAATGTGCAACAATGTGAAGAGAATGTGCTTACACTTGAAATCAATACCTTCCAGTGTACTTCTACCACCCAGCTGGTAACTAACAGTTGCAATTCCATTTTCCCCTTTATTGAAGGAAAAGCATTGGAACTTCAAGCCTGAATGAATGGACCCCAACAAAAGACAGAAGTGTGCAAAGTTAAGCACCGCATAAAGACCAACAAAGAGTACAAAAGTCTCTATAAAACAACAGAAAGTCAATGCTTTAATCAATATTGTAGATGTGTTATTACTATTGCAGTAAAACTGGACACCACTTAAGCAGAACGCCAAATGTAGGAAAAAAAAGGCTTCCAAAGATCAATCAACGTTTCCAAACCGAGGCAAAAAATGTGACAGAGCAGTTTTTATGTGAGATTTTGTGAAGACCTGCTACAAATCTTTCTCATGGGAAACAAATCAAGGTCATTTAAGCAAGAATCTTAAAAAAAAAAAAAAAAAAAAAGAATATTAGACTGTCAAACAAAAAAATGTGTGCTTTTAACATTGACATTTAAATATCTAAAAATCCCTGAAGAGAAAAAATAAAGTCTGAATGATATAGTATATTAAATACATAATCAATAAAACCTGCATCTTAAGACCCTTAAAAATGTCTCGTTTTCTGTCGTCTAGAATTGTCTTGCCTATTCAAAGAAAATTTTGCAAATTTTAAAAAGTTCTCAATTATTTGTGGGGGCTTATTTTTGCAGTGTACACCTTATCCAAAAGGAAAATTAAATAAAATGTTATTTTATAAATTCTAATTTACCTGCATTAATTTTATATTTAATAGGGATTTTCTAACAGAGTGCAAGGGACACATAAGAAGAGTGCACTTACAATTCCAACCAGTGGAGTTGAAAAGAGGAAAATTCTGTACAACATGCCTGACTTTCGCCTACTTCACCCTTACCTGTTGCATACGTGTTTGGTGCAACCTGTCACTCACAGCATGCCTGTAGAAAAAATGTCTATGTAAAAGTTGAGCAGTCTAACCTCGATATTTTGTGCAGGCCACCCATTTTTCACATACATTCCGCCCGAATCCACCCGTAAAGGCAATTGTGGCTAAGGCTTTAGATACCACTGCCATCCAATGTAGCAGTCACCAAAAAATCTTCCATCTGACTGCCGTAACCCAGTCTGGGCAGTTTAGAGTTGCAGGATTGATCCTGCAGAAAGGACAGAAACCACCTGTTTGCTGAACTGTAAATTAGTTCAGTTGAAAGACAACAAGTCGAAGCCCCTGCCATGAATGTTGAAGCGGAGTGGCGCTAATTTAAAACGACTCTGCTTGAAATATAGACCATTGTAATCAGACAGGTGCCACAATGAGGAGCATCCCAGGCACTCTCCAGAAGTAATCCTCCATGCTGTGACACAAACAATTCAATCGACTTCTTTGAGTCTGAGAGCCACAAATGAGCTGCTTCCCTGTACAACTAGTGGATTTTTTAACAATTAAGAAATAAAAATGGTAAAAAATCCAAGTGCAAAAAAAGAAAGATTGTTCAGCTACTAAAAAATACTAAAAAGTTACCTAGTCCGTGCAGGTTCTTCACATTCAGACTTAATTAGCTGTTTTGATCTATTAAAAGTAGATCAAGCAGCAACAAACAAACCCTGCTATCTAAGAGTCACTCTGTGGACCACATAGGGCACATGCAATCAGGTTTTCATCCATCCCATGAAACAATTCAGTGGGGGCAGGTGCTTCAGTTGATTGGGCAAAGTTAGCATCTTATCCTACAAACCAAATTTGTATCAAGAGTACTTTTTTGAAGTTATGCAGTTATTTTTTGTCAGAGATCTATTATGGTATTTGTGACACTAGATCCCACTTCTGATATTTTCTAAATAAAAAAAAACCAACAACAATTTAGTCATTTTAAAAGCAGCCTTAAAATGATTTTTTTTTTTTTACTTTTGTGTATGGAATAAAGCAAGTGCAGCATACGGACGCATAAGAAAGGTGTTTTGCATTTAATTCATTTTCTCCCAATTTATCCTTGTAACAGCAGCAGAAGTTTTCATAGGAGCCCCATTAAAGCTGCTTAAATTGGATTTACCTTCATTTTTTAATATTTTCTCGATTGTGTAAATTCTTTTTACCCTTAATCCAATTACATTTAATGTGAAATACAATTCATAGATCATTGTTTGTATAGTTATGTCAAAAAAGGTATTGATACAGTCTGTGCTGTACACACAATGATGAAGTGCTGGATGTCTGCATGCTACTTCAAGAATTCTGGAAAAATGAAGATGTTCAAATTGCAACTTTACCTGAGTTGCACATATATGAATATGGACAATAAAGATGAATAGAAAATAATAAAGTTGTCTTTGAAAATAAGAATTAGGAAAAGCTTGCTGTTCCATATTAGCAGGAGATGACATTTCAAACAAAAACGTAAAATGTAAAAATGTTCTTTTTTGAAAAAAATCCTGTTTTAATCTAGGCTTTTTGGTCAGCAAAACCTCAGTAAAGTATTTTAATCCTTTTGATTTTAATTTTCTATCTGTTTGTTTTTTAAATCTGAATGTTAGACAGTAGGATGGAACTTTTTGCTGTATAAGTTACAACTAATATGTGTATATCCATTTCTGCAAGTTGAACTGTAACAGTTATATTACTAGGTTTTTCTCTCCAAGGATCAGAATTATTTTTTAAATAAAAGCCCATCCAAGTACAGCCTGTACAATCTAAAGCTTTCTAGTTTAGTTTAGTTTTGTAGATTAATATGGCAACTTAAAATGATCTCAGTCAAACAAGGCACCCCATTAAAAGCTCAAAACAGAATAAAAACAACAGCTAAAATGTTAAAACAATTAAAGATAGCTGTGAATAGAAACTCATTTTTTTATTTTCTTTTAAAAAGGTTTATTGAAGTTCTAAATTTTATGTTTTTAAGTCAGCTTTTTTGATTATGAGACTGCGATGAAACTAATTTTCAACAAAACATAATGTTGTTTTCTAGATTCCTACTAAGCCTGAATGTTATAAAAATTAAAAGATTTGTTTTAGCATCATCAGGCTCACGCCAAACTTCTACAAGTGTTCAGTTGCAGACTTGTTGTTTAATATTCAATGAAACCAATGATGCTTTATTATTCTTTAGTACTCTCCAAATAATTATTGGTTAATTTTAAAGTATATTTCAGAAATCAATGAATTCAAATTTTGAATTGAAGGATATGTTGGATAACTTAACCGTTTAGCATCTGAGCTTTAGCTCTATGTGTTGACATTTTTTTGAAAATTGTAACATTTCAATCAAACATGATTAACGTTAATTCTAGCTAATTCTTGAGCGAAGGAAAGTAGCCCTGCGCTGATATGTAAAAAGTTCATAGTGGCGAAGTGTTTACGCAATCAACGTGATTTTGTTGCAGAGAAAAACAGCCGATTTTCTACAGAGCCAACATATATTAACAGTTGAATATTTATGGTATGTCAAACAGCATATGGTATTTAAAATGGTAAATGCGTATACTTATATAGCTTTATTACACTCTTAAAAGTCCCAAAGTGCTTTGCAATTACAGTCCCATTCACACAGTGATGAACACTGGCACCAATCTCTAAGCATCAGGGGTAGTGTGGGGTTCCGCGTCTTGCCTGAGGACTCTTCGACACATGGGGAGGCACGCCGGGAACCGAACCTGTGATCTTCTGTCAACCCTTTACACAACAGCCACAGGCGACATCTTCTGTGTTAAAGGTTTGAGAGGAATCAGTGTGGTGAACATCTTCAACAAACCTTTGATTTCAAACCAAATGGAACCGGGTTGGACAGATAACTTAAAAGGGATGAACTTCTGAGTGAGAACAATTAACAGAATAAAAAGGTACATTTTTAATGTTGACTTGAATGCTTTTGTGGAATAAATTCCCATGGTGTGAGAGCGAGTTCATGCATGCACAGGTGTGGAGCCTGCCTGGATGTGCACAGCTTACAGCACACCTGACAGGAAATGAAGTGACTGATCATCAGTGGACGTTCAGGAAGAAAAGATGGCTGTGTTATTAAAAATGGTGGAGGAGTGAAAAAAAACACACCCGACTGCAGTGACAGCACAGTTTTTCTTTGCCATCACCTCTTCTCAGTTTCAACATTTTAACTTTTTTTTTTTTCCCATCTGCATGCGTTTGTGGGGCAATTTGATGTGCTGTTGTGTAATCTGATTGCCAAGCAGAGCGGCAGAGATGTCATCTACCCCTGAAAGATATGAGTTCTGCAGTTTCATTTCACTGCTCCTGCTGTCAAAGCAGATAGTTGTTTTCATATGGAAACATACTTTCTTTTGAATTTATAATCAGCAACTCCTGACTTTTGTTTATCGTAGTTTGGAATTCTTGGCCACACATCGCCATTATGGATTTTTGATCAACTCTGATGTTAATGTACCCTGTTATTCTTAATGGCCTGGGATCCATTTTATAGCATCAACAACTGAACTTGTAATTACATAACAGAATGAATAATCCTACCTGACTTTTTCTTTTGGCTGAATCTTTGTGGAGTTTGTGCCAGACACGGAGGCGAACCTATTTTTTTTGTGCAGAAATTTCAACTCCCGCCCACTTCTTTTGGATGTGCGGATACAGTATGTATAAATTAACCAACGGTTGCTGTCCACTGATTTTATTCTGTTACACTTTATTACTATTTCATTTTAGTCCAAACAGAGTGCCAGTCTCTGCAGCTGTGTTTATCATAGCTGCGTTTTTAGCAGACCTTTAAATCACACACGAGCATGAAGGTCTCACTGTGCAACTGGGACCGCAAACTAGCGTGATTCAGCTGCTAAAGCACGAGTTAAACTTTTTGAACTTTTAAGTTCCAATGTGCAACTTCAATTTACATTTCAGAAAAACTTGTCAGATAACCATTTAAATGCTAAATGACATATACTTATAAATACTATGCACCTTCCTTTAAGGCCCAGAGTGCTTTACAGTCATAGTCCCATTCACGCACAAACACACACATTCACACACTGATAGCAGCCAACCTATAACAACCAGAAGCAATCTGCAGTTCAGTATCTTGCCCAAGGACACTTTAAAACATGGGTGAGTAAGGCGGTACTTGAACCTGCGATCTTCCAAGCAGAGGTTAACCCCTCTACCACGAGAAAAAAAAGGGAAAGAAGAAGGAATGAATATCCAAAAAAAGAAAAAAAAACTAAAAATGGATGATTTACATTTACATTAAGTGAGCTGCAATAGTAGTTCTACTTTATTTTAAAGGAAATCCATAAAAAGGTCAAACTGACTGGTTTGTTTTGTTGGAAAAACACAAAAAAGTGTCTTTGCCTCAGCAGTCACAACTAAGAGAGAAAAGAAGGATGATATCAAAATAATCAAATAAAATATGCACACTCAATACTTAAATTTGAACTGGAGAAGCGATTTGGAAAATAATTTTAAACTAATTCCTTGCCGTAATCTCAGCGTATCACTAATAGGTCCGCCACAGCCAGCGACTCTTTAGATTCCCACAGAGCTTAATTAAATCCTGCAATTAATTATCATAACCACAGGCTAGCAGTTTCTGCATCTACATCAATAGTTAAAGAGAGAAAAAAACGCCAACATGCAACAGAAAATTATGCAACATTACAAATATCTTGTTTTTCAGCTTCTTTGCAGAAAAACTTTAAGATGATGCCAAATAATAAACTGTTGATTCACTAAAATGCAAAAACACTATGGCAGCGTGTGTTTTTGGATGTTCTTTTCACCTTTTTTTTTCACACATAAAAGAAGTTTGCTTGACTTTGACAAGAAATCTGGAAGCTCAAAAACAGATTCCACCACGGTCCTGGAGGAATATGGCTGCAGTTAGATCAAGGATTCAAAGGGCAGAGTTGAGTTTCCCTTCACTGAGCTACAGCTTACCCGCAGGAAAAAGGGTAAAACCACCATTCCCTTGCTCTTTAAGGTTAAAAAGCCACTTGAGGTGCTTTGATGCCTCTCCCTTTACATATTCCAAGGATGCCTAATAAAGAGAGAGCCCTGGGGATGCCAGAGCACAGGATGAATTACGCTATACTGCAGACAATTTTAGTAATTTGTAAACTCCTTTTGAGTTTTTTATATATATATATTTGTGTTTAATGGGGATTAAAAATGTGGATTGTCACAGGAGTCCTCAGGCAAACAGAAAGAGCCCAATTAAACAAATTAGACAAAAATGCATCGAGTTTTTGTCACTTTGTGTTAGATGCATTAAAAAGTCAAGAATCCCTAAAAAAGTATTTCTTTGCCATTGGGATTAAAAAGTCTGTGTGCACGCGGATGAGCAAGTACAATTTAGGAGTTATTAAAAGTTGCACTTCTATTATGTCGTTGAATCTTGTCACATTTAAATGTTTAAAGCTTAGATCACAATCTAAACAAAAATATTCAAAGAAATAAAATAAAGAATTTCACTTCCATCCATTTTGTTAACTCCACCTCGTTCCTGCTTAGGGGTCATGTGGATGCGGAGCCCTGTCCACCCACTGGAGGGTGATTGCCATCAACCAGGAAGTGTGAGTAGAATGTGGGGTGTCAAAAATATATGAATAAAAATATATATATTTATTCATTAAAAATATAAGACAGCTGATAATCCTCCTCACTGTGAAGTACATCACTTAACTGATATGCAGAAACAAGCATCCTGTGATACATGCGTCAGTGCACATGCGTGTTCAAATAAACTGAGCTCCAGGCTCTGCTAGCAGATATGCAGTTTCCACTGAATGTCAGAAAGGTGTGACCATTCAGCATCAGAGCCCTAACCGTGAACCTAGCTGCTAATATGATATGCCTCTCATGGCTAAAATGTCTTGTGTTTTTCTTGACTGGATCATATCCCCGCGAAGATTGCAAAACCCTTACGGGCGTGTGCTTTCAAGCATATTCTTCACCGACGCATGGTCCTTGAACAACAAAATGGAAGAACTACATGTGCTTATGCAAAGTAACTGCTACGTCTGCAACTGCGGTGTTCTGGGCATTACAGAATCCCAGCAACACTTGGTATTTCCTGACGCAGCTATCTAACTAACTAACAAGACTAAAAAAGGCTTGGGCAAGAGAAGAGGGGGTTGTTTTTCCATCCACGTGCACAATGAGTGGCCTAGCAATTGCAAAATTGTAGTTTTTTTTTTTTTTTTCCGATTCTGACATTCACATACACACTCGATGGTACCAGGGCGTTGACCAGGAGGTCACCAGGGACACTGTGGACTTTGGTGCTTTGCCCAAAGATACTTTGACACACATGCAGACTAAGAGGAAATGAAACCTTCAATCTTAGGTGCAGAGGTCGACCACATCACCTTATCCTGTTTCAGTCTGCTACTTCCTGGTAGAAAATCACAGATCCAGAAGATTAAAAAAAAGATTTTCTTTCGATCACTCTACCTCTGCACCATGGCCACCCCCTCACCAACATGGACCCTAAAAATAAACTAAATAAAAGTCAGCCTAATAAAAATGGTTATTCACTTGGAATAGAAACGCTAAGCCTCCACCGCTTACTGGTTTGATAACACACAGTAATGTTAACTTTTAAGGACATTTAAGAAATAAAGCTCGTGGAGCAGATGAAGATCTTTGAAAAGCTCCACATTCATCACATTCCCTTTCGGAGCCTTTAGGGTTTTACCTCGACAATAAATCTTTCTTGTTTATTCTGGTCGTGGCATATAAACAGTGCCTCCAAACAAAGTTGGTCTGTTTAAACATACAGCTGATCATTTTCTGTGGTGTGCGTTTCTCGTTTTGTTCTATTAAGATCCGTCATACAAATAAAAACAACGATAACCCCAGTGACCACGTTCTGCCTTTACCTGATTAATTATCCAGTGAATGGCACGCAGCCATAGCTTCCAAACAAATAGAGATTTTACTCTCAGGACTCTGTGCAAAGATTGTAAATGACTTGACTGGGTGTTTATGCAATGACTGATTGTGATCAACTCTAAGGTGAGAGTAAGTTGCTTCAGTTTCCCACACTTCTCGTTCACCTCATTATTCGTCTTCTCTGATGACTCAAAGGATGTTGTAGGACAACTTGGACAGCGTGTAACACCCACGCTGCTGTCAGATGAAAGCTTTGTCTTCCATCATCAAACTGTGAGCCGCAGCGGTGGGAAAAAAAAAGCATTCTGCTGTGTTTGCCTACAATAACCATCAGTGCTTTCCGACTGAAGTTGAACCCTTTGAAAAGCGAGACTGATGCAAGTCATGGGACACAAGTGACGGCTAATCTCTTGCCTCAAAACGTGCAGCTTTTTGGATCTTAGAGGTGGGGTTGCCCTTTACTTTCAGAGTTAGAAATTTAGCTCGGTTTTACGTCTTTAAACCTTGATCATTTAGAGTAATTACCCAGTAGATCAAAGGAAATTAAACCCAGTAAAGGTACCTTCCTGTCTGTGTTGCTGACAATTACCAGAGATTTGATTTCGTGATCTCTTGAGGAACTGGATGAGATGAAAAGAGTGGCAAAAAATAAAATAAATAAATAAGAAGCTCTCTCTTCTATTGGCTCATCCGACACTTTAATTCTCCAAATGTTCGCTGGTATTTGGAGCAATCAGAAGATCACAAGCCTGCCTATCATTTATTTTCAAAAGCAAAGCAGATGGGAAGATAATGGTAGAGATTACTGGCAAGGGCAAAGAAGCAGATGCCAATTTTCTGTAATCAGAGGCGACCCACTCAACCAGCTGTTATTTAAAATGACTTTAAATGTCAGATTTTAAAATTCAACAGCTGAATCTTTTAACCATTTCAATCCATACAAAACTCTGAACTATCCTGGTTAGTTATTTCCCTCAAAATCCATTCTATTAAAAGAGTCGCTGAAAATAACAGATGTTGGCTGAGATAATAATAACAATAATCACATATAATGGAAAAGTAAAGCATATGTCTCTGACCATGTGCACGCAAAGGTCTAAAAAAATGTGTATGGGGTTGTATAACATGAGGTGTCATGGTACCTAAAGCTCTAAGATATAAAAATCTACTTTGAAATGCAATGTGAGGCGGTTAAGTACATTTTTCGTCTGCACCGGCTCTAAACAAAGATACATGGCTGTTACAGACATAAGTATAACTACAGACCTTCCACAAAGACGTAGAAGAGTATAGTCCATTTTCACACCGATCAACAGATTAAAATGACTATCCTTTATTCTCAGCTGAAAAAAAACATCTTGAACTACCCCGTCATTTGTCTGTCCAGTTTAAAATTACCATCCACGCTCACTCTACGACTGCTTACAACCAGCTGCAATAATGCAGCAATCGCGGCTCATTGCCATGTTACCTGCACTCTCCTGCAACACGAGGACTTTTTTCTCCATTCTTTTGTGCACCTTTCAATTGCATTTCAGGCTTTCTGAACAAAAAAAGACAATTGAATAGGGGAAAAAGTGACAAAGGATGCTTGACGGAAACACAACTTAGCAGAACAAATCCACTCGAGTCAACTGTCAGTGTGTCGCAAATATCTTCTGGTACCTGTTAACAATGACCAACAATTGAGAATATTTTTCTTAGAAGTCTGGTACATTAAGAATGACAGGTTAACAGACACGAACCAACAAAGTTTCTCATCCTTGCTGTGATTTAGAAACTGGTGTGGAGCTTTAATGATTCAGACGAGGACGAGGCGTCAAATTTGCGTCTGCCGCCTCTCATTTGACGCCCGTCAAATTTATTGCCCAACACCTTGACTTCATTTGTTGACCACATCATGGGAAACATGGATGATGCTTGTGTTTTTATATGTGTTGGAGAGCTCTACAGAGGCACCGGCAACGGCACTTCTGCCTGTCTGTGGCCTCAAACCGAGATTGGGAAATATAAAAATAAAACTGGGGGATTTTTTTTTTGTTGTCTCAACGAAATTAAAAAACAGTTTCCAGCAACCCCGCAGCCTCAGCGGTTTAACAAAATGGATGGAGGTTCAGGACAAAAATCTTTTCATCCCACAGTCACATTGAATTCATTTTTCTACCCATTGATTTGGTCAGTGTGAATGTCACGTGCCCAAAGCAGAGTTTTTCATTAGTTGATGCGCCGTGCCCAAATTGTGCCACGCCGCGTAAGATTGTGTCTTTACACAACTTGTGTCAGGGTTGACGTGAGGACACAAATGCAAACGGCACTCGTAACTGCAAAGTCTTCTGCTTTATTCAAGGCAGAAACAGAAAGCTGAACATGAACTCATGTTGCTACCAAAATCACCCAACAACCAGTGCAAGTGAGATGAGGACTTATAACCAGAGGGAGAGGATAAGGTAAGTATCAACAGGTGTGCACATTAGGGAGGGAGGGAACACACACTAGGAGGGGAGTGACAAGAGACCTGAAATGAGCAGTCCTGTGAAAACACAGGAAGTGAACACCAACAACCAAATAAAACAGGAAGTGAACACCAACAAAAAAATAACCATCGTCCCGGGTCCAAAACCCCACAACTTGACGCCTCGGCATCAGCCGCATCCGGTGTGAACGCGCCATAATACTGAGCTTAATTTAGGTTATTAATTGAAAAGAGCTTCTTACCATAAATCTTCCGATTGCGTCCCGTCTCTAATTGACGCCGGTCTCCAAAAAACACCAGGTCAAACAGGAGCTCATTACTGTTTGACGCTGGTTTCTAAAAGTAGCCAGGCTCCTTTAAGAGCCCCCATCTTCCCCCGTTCATGCAGACGCTGGGTGTTTGGGGGGATTTTGGCTAAAAACAGCATAATCATAATTAAAAGACTACTGGGAAAGTTTTTACAATAGATCAACAGATGAGCAGAGTTGGTCTTTAACTCATGGGTTGTCTGAATTCACTCACTACTCTCCAGTTTGTGCACCATAAAGGGCATTCGCCATTTTGCTGGGGTGTCCATATCCAGTGTTTTGGAAATTTCCCAGAACCCTCTATGAAAAACCAGTGAACACATATTGATAAAAATAGACCAGGGATAGGCAACTCCAGACATTCCTGCATGTTTCCCAGAATACCATGCTCTGGCATGTTCTAATTAGCTGGACACACCTGACCCAGGTAATAAGTCGTGTAGGATTTGGACATCTGGAAATCATGCTAAATCTGCAGCCCTCGAGGTCTGGAGTTACCTATCACTGATATAGACCATAATGCATTGAATTAGAAAAATTTTTCATTTGAAAAAAAGTGTGTACATAAAATTTTGATAAATCATCCAGTTTACACAGTGGATCCATTAATAGTCTTTGTAAAATATGAATTATGTTTTGACTTCAGACAATGAATGTGCTCACCTTTGGAGTATGAAAAAAAAGTAGTGAGCATTTCAAATTGTGTTAAAATCCAGGGCACTGGATAGTTACACTATATATTCTCTTTTATGTGGTTACGGAGTCGTTGGTGAACTTGGATGTAGGCATGGTTTTTTTCTTCTTCTGGGCTTTTACTGGTGTTAGCAAACCATCATGAAAGTACACTACTGCCACCTATTGGACTGAAGTGTCAGCAGGACGTAGACATATTTCCCTCATATCCTAATTTTCTAATTAAAACAAATTATTTCTGATTTTACCATATTCCTGCTCATTGTCATTTTCAAACTGATTTGTTGCTGGGGGGTTTTTTCAGTTGTTCATAGTTTAGTTAATGTTTACAATGCAAGTATAAACCAAACTGCATGTGCCCGTGCTCTCATTTAGTCTTACCACAATGACCAAACTCGACAGCAAGGTCTGCCTGGGAATTTGTATTCATGGCTCAGTCTGACAGACACACAGTCTTTCAAGGATGTGTGTGGAGGAAAACTAAGCCCCAACTCCAATGATCGAAACTTTGCATGGTTGCCATGGGGACAACATTTGGGCAATATCACCAACTGTGCCGGGACTCAAGCAAGCCGGAACCATGAGCGATTTGGTGCAGATGGGATGAGGCTTAAACAGATGGGATGACAGACCTAAATGGACGTGATCTTCCTTTGATACAGAAACCCAGCCTGGCTCTGAGATCAGCAGGAGGCAGCGGTGGATAGAACATCGGGTAAGAACCAAACAGGGGGCTTTCACTTAAGCTGGACGCATGTGGGACCTCCTTTCCCACCTCTTTTTCCACATTTAAATCCAAAGTTATTCCTTTGCCGGTTTTCTGGTGCCTTTGTTTGACATGCTGAACTCAAAATTTTGTGTTCAGATTATTTTTCCTTTTTGTTTTGTTTTGTTGCTTTAATGATGTTATGGACAACGTTGACGAACACAAAATGTACAAATTAAGGCATTTCTTCTACTCTTAAAAGTGTTCTGATTCAAAATGTGTTCCAGAAACAGTAACACTCCTGTAAATATCTTATCTTAGGGCCTGCACGATGGTGTAGGGGTTGGCGCCTTCCCCTCACAGCAAACAAGCCCTGGTTCAAATCCCAGCTGGGACCTTTCTGTGTGGAGTTTGCACGCTCTCCTCGTACATGTGTGGGTTTTCTCTGAGCACTCTAGCTTCCTCCCACAGTCCAAAAGCATGCTTCATGGATTAATTGGTGTCTCTAAATTACCCCTGTAGGTGTGCATGTGAGTGTGTACAGAGTAGTGTCCTGTCCTGTTCAGGATATACCCCACCTTTGCCAAAGGTAGATGGGTTGGCTCCAGTGACCCCAAAAGGGGTAATTCTGAAAATGGGTGTTTCTTCAGTCAGTGGCAGATGATATGGTGTACCTATAACTCCCATCAAAAGCTTCTTTGGGAAGCTGTTGCTGGTTTTGACTAACGTTTTGATATTTGTAAAAAGGATTTAAAAAATTAAAACAAAGGTACTTTAGTTATTTCATAAATGGAGTCATGAAGCCAAATAGCGTCTACAACACACCTTCTGATTGGCCAGTTTTGGAAGCTTTTTGTCTTAAAGTCCCACTCCAATCATACTTTGAGTTATTGTAGAAGCATTACCATTGGTCTTTTAATTACGATGAAGCATAGCATACATAGACCTTTCATTAAAAGTAGCTGCTCAAAGGCGCATTTCTGCCTCCCAACCTGCAGCTGCTCCTCTGTCTCTGGCCGCCAGCCAGCCTCTCAGGGTTGTGGTAGGTGATTGAGCCACTATACATGTCACATGTTCAAAACTGAGTCCCTGATTAGTAGACGAGAGGTAGCGACCACACCAAAACCTCTGGTCGTACCACACCGCTCAAACTGCGCTGCTACCAGATGCTAATTGGTCCACAGGACCTCAAATTGGGTCTGTACCATTCACTTATAAATAAAGCTGGATGCCTCTGCCATGCAAATCGCACGTCCCTCACAACCCCAACCTAAAATTACCAGTGCAACAAAAAAGGTGAGCAACATTGGAGCTGACTTGCCATAAAGTTTTGAGCCAGATGCCAGCTCAGACGAGGAAAATGAAAATGCTAATGGATCTGGTCATGTCGAAGATGCATCGGAATGGAGCAAAGCAAAGAGATTGTGGCTTGCTGTAGTAACTTCTATGTCACCAGCTTTTTCAAACTGTATTTTTTCATCTGCTCTTAATTCATAATGACTTGAATAAAGAAACTCTCAGAAATGCAATTTTAAGCTTAATTTTCTTTACATATGTCCTCTATCATGAAAGAAGTTCTACAAGAACATGTTAAAAACACCAATTAGATCCATTAGAGTGGATCTTTAAATACACCAATGTCAGGTTTCGTTTTTCTTGTCAGTTCATCCCTTTCAAAGAACAAAATATCTAATTTTTGTCCTTTCTGAGTTCCATTACAGATATCTTCAATCATCAGTTGTGGAAACAAACGTTCAAACAACTGAACGATGTAAGACGCTTTTTATCCTGTTGATTAGGCCTGTCAGACATAACAAGGTGTTGATGGGAAGTTTATCAGTGCTTTCACTCAGTCAATTTCCATGCAAACTAATTAAAAAAGGCTTCTGCAAAACACAAAGTCCTAGGAACTTTGGCAGGCACATCTGTCTGATCCATTCGCATCTCCTCTTTACGGGGCAGAAACACGTTTTACTGCCATTCTATGGGAAAGAACATGATTTGCATTCTAATGAACACATTTGTGTTTTTTCTGAACACGTCAGCTAACAAAGCCCAGGAGAGAAGGAGGCTTCAAGCAAAGCAGGTTAATGAAGCAAAAAAGCAGTTGTTTTGGAAATACTTCTCCAACTCTCTTTTTCCATATTCATTTACATCTGATTTCAATGCAAGCTAATATGGAACATAATTAAATTTCAGAGATTTGCAATTTTTTGACAACCTTAAATTATTGTATTTCACTTTTTGATATGATGTTTGCCTTCCCATTCTTTACAACTCAAGAAATGTTGGCAGTATCCCCCTTCAGCGGCGGTGATATCCCTGAATGCTTCGACTCTTTCACGATCTCGTTCTTGCTTTTTTTCATTAATACAACTGTCACATATGAGAATGCATTTCACAGAGACGCGTTTTAACTCTATTGGATGCAGTAAAGTAAATGTAAAAGTGGAGAAAATCACATCGAGTGTCTAAGCGTCGCAGACATGCTCCCCTACACAGCTCAGGTCGCTCTGGATGTAATTTGTTAAACCCGAGTATAATCAAGAAGGAGAATGGTGAGGGGGCACCGTGCCGCTCTTATTTTCTCAGTTACGCTGCTGTTTCCATTTAGACCTTCTATACAGCCATCGCTGTGTTTTCAGTGACTTCAAACCTGTTTCTTCTGGATAAAATCATTTTTCTTTCAGATGTGGTTTTTCTGCATGTCAGCCCTCTTCTTTTTATCTCTGTGCATTTCATGGCCCACAGCAGTCATGAAGAGCGAAGACCATTTGGTTTCTGGAATTCTTCTATCTTACTGGGCCTTCAAACATTAAATTTCACCCCTGCCACATCCTCAAAAACTCACCAACGTGTGCACGTGCCTAGTACCCCGTGAAAACAAAATTTGAGCATTGAGAATGAGCATTGAAAAAAATGACGACGTCACAGCGGGAGAAACCGTTTAAATATATTGGGTCAAAATCTCTAAAGCTACGTTCACACTGAGCATGTGCGCACTAACTGTCAGTCCTTTAGCGTACGATGGTCACACTGGACTGTGGCTGCCCAATACTAGCGCTCGTCTTCATAGTTGGAAGAGCCTTAGTTTTTTAGTTATTATGGGATGGCCACAGGACCTACAGCTTGGTGGTCATTTTGTGACAAAGTGTGAAAAACATTTGCGTACAATGTAGATAGAAAACAATCTTAACATATTTTTACATGCTACAAGGTTAGTTTTACAACCACAGTTCAAGTTTGTTAACCTTTGACTTCAAAAAGAAGCCGCCATCTTAAATTTTTCAAAAAACAATAATCTGTAAGACCTTCTACAAACTTTAACTCCTTTTAGGGATTTTCATTTGTTGCTTCCTAAATCCTCAACCATAATTGGGAAGCTACTTGGGAAAGGAGTTGTATATTTTGAAGTGGCATTCATCTGACATATAGTTTTACAGTGACCATGAAAATAGCTTTATAGCAGTAGAAAAGAAATGTTTTCAAAGGTAAAAATAATCAAATATATTTAACTGCACAACCATATTAGGATGTCGTTCCAAATTTCCAGTGTCTTGCAAGTGAAAGCGTGATTCAAAAATTATGATAAGGATTCAGATCCAAGTAAAGAAAACTAAAGGTTGTTCCTTAAAGTTCCGAAAACATTCAAATCAGCCGTGTGTCTGCCAGTGATTCATTTGGTTGTCAAGCAGCTAATTATCTGTAAGGTCGTTTACTTCTTTGTTATTGCTGCTTCCCAAGTCACGCCACTTATAGGGGAAGCGCAACAGAATAAGACGGATGATGATGAGAAAAGTGTTAATAAGAATCTCAGAGACAAGAAAGATATTTGATTTGTTTTCATTACAAACTACAATAAGGTGTGGTGATAACTGTGGAAATAATTGTGTTTCTTCTTCATTTGCCTTTAAGGCTCCAGTAAAAAGGTCCCTGAAACAAGGCCGATGGGACATGGAGAACCACTCACCACTTCTGCTTTTCAGTGGAGGCTATCTATGATTATTTAATGTTTTGTTTGTGAAAAATGTGTGGGATTTTTCTTTTTTTTGTGAGGTGAAAACAGGACAAACTTTAGGTTTTCCTCCATGCGTTACCGCCTTAGAAAAAAATTGCTTCAGGTTTCCTGCAAAACAATAGCTGTTACAGCAATAATTCACTGTGTTTTGGGAAGTTTTCACATGGAAACAGTCCTGCAAATTTGGTTTGATCAAGAATTTTAGATAATTTCATTTGGCTTAGTTTAATTTCAGTCAGACTTGGATCAAATCCTCAGGCAGCGGTTCACTTAGTGGTCAGGCTGTTGTAAATGTAATATGAACATGAAGAGACAAAAATCATGAAGGGGAAAAAACGTTTTTCCACAATTTTGGAAGACTCCCTTAGCTAGTTTTTCATTAACTAACACAGTTTGATGTCTCAAAACACTTTCCCTTTAAGTTCTTATTAAGGTTCCACCTCTATCTTCTTTTAATTTATTGCAAAAATTTTCCCAGTGGTCTTTTAAGTATGATGATGCCGTTTTTAGCCAAAATCTAAAAAAACCTTTGTTGTTTTGTTGGACATAGTTTCTGCAGAGCGGCAGTAGTTCATTCGTTTCTGAGTTGGGGAGGGGGCAACTCCGCTCCCCTTCCTGTCCCCATTGCAGAGCTTGTGGTCCCCAGTGTATTTTCTATGTCACAAATACTCTCTTTTTTAAACTGCATTTTTTATCTGCTCCTGATTCACAACAATTTGAACAAATAAAGTAAATACTTATTTTTCTTAATATAAATCCTCCATCATCAGAAAAATGCCACAAGAACATGTTAAATAATTTTCATCAGAGGAATACTTTACAGACCCGAGATATTTTTACATTTTGCAACTTTTGTCCCTTTTTTCTGCTCTGTCATCAAAAAAAATAAACAACATTTGTTTTCCCTCATCCCAATCATCCCTCTTCATGGCTTTTGTATGTACATTCAGTGATTTTTTTTTTATATGGCTTGATAAAGAGATGGAAATGAAAAATAGAAGGCCGCAGGATTACCTGCCACTTGCGTCATCGTCTTTCTTTCAGAAACAAACAAAAGAACAGGTCTAGATCCTCATAACTTTCATCACTTGACTGACGATTTTCAGAAGTGATTAAAAGGCTTCTTTGATGCTGAAAGTAATCTATTTCTCCATCTTTTTTTAACCAGTCCCACCCACTCACACTGAATGTGGATTAACATTTATCACATTTTTTTTTTTTTAGCTTTGCCTATCTTTGGGGACTTTGACACATCAATCTCTAAGGAGGAAACAACAGAAGGAAGAACTCAGGAGTCAGATTTGGGTTAAAGTATATAAGAAGGATGTCATGCTTTGTCCTGCACTCTGAATTCACCCCCAATCCGTAGGGAAAGATTCCCAGGATGAAATCCAATTTTATCACTGCAGTTGCAGCTGAAGGGTTATTCATGGAAGCATTCGGGTTTGGTAGTTGACTCGCAAACAACTCACGCCACTAAAACTTCTGGAGTTCTGTCATATTCCTGCTGTGTGCTCATTGTAGTCAGCATTTCTCAGCTCGGGACGCAGCAGCTCAGGAAGTGGGTAAAATAAAACTTCTTCCATTCATGCAGCTCCAGAATTCTCCAATGTAAAAGTGCTGAGTTTTTAATCTCCGTTCACATTTTATTCCCTGTCCTTCTATTCATGCAGAAAGCCATTGCTCACAAAGACATATGCTTTCATTTTCAGAAATGGCCTAATTTTTGGTCTCATACTGTAAGTAAACAAAAAGATGACTAAAATGCATTAACGAAAATAAAATGTAAATTATATGAAAACAATCAAATAGAACCATCACAAAAAGGAATTTAACTGACATACCGTGTTTTATAGATTTAAGAGTTTTTTTTTCAAAATGTTGCTAAAGTAGTACAGTCATGTGATGCTCACAGTGCTGTACCTTCCAATGCCCTAATAGGCCAAAAAAAACCACCAGTGAAATTCAAGCTTAGACAACCCCCAAACAAACATTACCGGTGCAAAAAAAAAAAACTGATATTGGAGCTCTCCAGCCGTACAGTTTTGAGCCAGATTCCAGCTGAGGCGTGGAATAAAAAGACATACATTGATCTATTCGTCTACAAGTGAATGCATCGGAATGGAGCTTGTGGCCTGCCCATTATAGCCTCTACGTCACACCTACAAGCTTTTCCAAATGGCTTTTTTTTGTTTGCTCCTGATTCACAACAGTCTGAGTAAGGAAAACATTAAAAAATATATTTTAATATTAAATTCTCTTTATGCATGTTCTCGATCAGGAAAAGGCTGAAAAAACATGTTAAAAATACACTTTTCATCAGAGTGGGTCTTTAAAGCAAATTGCTGCACGTTATTTTTTTTTACATGTTCCATTGTAAAAACCTGAAGTGAGCTGCAAACATTTTGTGGAGTAATTCAAACAAGCAATTATTGACGCTGTTTTAAGTCTTTACAGGTTGACATGACACTAACTTATTTAACTCAGTCTTGCTAGCCTTTTTAAATGAAATAAATGTCATTTTATGCGCGGTCCGCAGGAAGTTTTCAGTGTAAAAGCAAACTACTGCACAAATATCTTGCAATTGTTTCTGTTATGAAACACAATTTAAGTGATCTTAGGTTGTTGTAATGTTTCCATCCATCCATTTTCCAAACCCATTTAATCCCTTTTGAGGTCACTGGGTTGCTGGAGCCTATCCCAGCTACTGTTGGGAATGAATGGTTTACCGATCCATCACAGGGATTGATTCTCTTTTAGTTGACCTTTTTTAGAGGCGCAAACTTGTATATTTTCTTTTTTTGAGTAAAAAACAATCCCTTGTTTTTGTCTAACTTTCTGCTGTATTCAGATGGGTGCCAAGGCCTTCAGAATATCTAATGCTTTACATGTATTACATTTATTTCATAAGAAAAAAAAGAAACATTACACTATTATATGGCTGCGTTCCATCAAAAAGAAGTGTTGTGAAATTTTAAAAGTGTGGTTTTCAGATGGGGAGGTGACCGTTCAATTCTGCAGCAGCACAAGTGTGTATCAACTGTTAAGCTTGTGTTTCACCTGTTTTACCTGAATGCAATAGAAATTTGGGGACATTTTGTTTCGCCAAGATGATGATGACATCCAAAGAGCTCTGCATCATTGAATTGTACAAATTTTTCAAACACATTTCAAATCCAAAAGATACAAACTTTTGACCTTTTACATTTATTCAGGAGTCTGGATGACCCCTGATTCAGGACGTGCCTGAACGCCTGGTTTGCACGTTAGAAGTGAAAGAGAAGTTTGTTCAGATTTGTCTGCATGAATGCACCATTTTGGATGTTTTATTCAATGACTCAGTAAGACGGCGGGCGTCTGTTAGCAGCAGCTCATCTTTTTGACGACTGTTCACACCCCGATGTTTTCTGCCTCTGACCTCAAGGCTCGTTGGCCTTAAGGAGTCGTTCCAGTGGCGTACTGTCTCTGCCTTTGTGCTTATTGGAGCAGAGTACCAGTATCTCAGAGGAATTCAATATGAAAGACCGCCAGAAGCAACAGAGACTTTCTGATTTAATAACATAAAACAGGAGTACAGAGAGACAGATGATGGATGTCAATCTAATTTTACAAATCTGAGACACAGTATTTTCAATGTGATCATACAGTTTACTGCTTTGCTCACTTCCAAGGGTTGCAAAAAGACTCTGAAGGAGGATCAGAGTACACATATTTGTATTCTCATCATATGCAATAATCTATTCCTGTGGGTCTCCAATATGCATATGCTTCTCCTGCCCCTTCATCTCACTTCTTAAAGGCATAGAGCTCGTGTATGACATCAAATAGATATTCCTCTGAGTTCCATTCATAGTCACATGCAGAGAAAAAAGCATATTCAGCTAATTCATGCAGTCTTGATTACGTCATCTAAAAGATTTTCCAGTTAACAACTAAATGTGTTATTAACTAACTATGGAGCACACACTGAGCAGATTTCACTGTTTTGTTGCCTTGCTTCATCTAGCAACAAAATATGTCCTAGTTTTTTTCCTAAAGCAGGAAAGTTAGTTAATCCAAAATCATATTCAGAGACTTAATAAACACAGGTGCGTTATCATGTGGCCTTACTGCATTATCATATATGCATTAGTATATGGCCTTCACCTTCTTTTCCAGGTTTGAGACCAACTTTGAAGTAGTTTTTCCTTAACAGAATGGACTGTCAGGAGCACAGCATCAGATTTGTCAATCGCTGCCCCTACGGGTGGATATGGGCCGTATGCGAGCAAAAAAATGTACCATATTTTCAGCATCATGAGGTGCACTTTAATATACGGCGAAATCTCAATTACTTAGTCTATTTCTGAACTTAATCCATACGTAAGGAACACCGTATTATAAAGCACATGAAAAAACATACGGTCTACAAAAAAAAAGAATGAAAGCAAAATAGTTGAACTTTATTCCACTATTTAACAATACACTCACAATGTTTTTTAATAAACTGACTCCCACAAATTCATCTAAGTCCTCATCTTCTGTGTTTGAATTGAACAACTGGAAAATTTTGTAATTCTTCTCATCGTTGTTGGAGTCGGTCTCATTGCCAGCAATGATGCCGGCTTTCCCAAAAGCTTGGACAACAGTTAAAGCAGACGCCTATCCCCCTACGATCCATTCATATATGGTGGCGTAACTCGCCCGACGCTCCCTACCAGTCCTATTAAAGATGCGTTTTCCAGCTGTCTCCCAGCCACTTGCAACTTCCCTTTGAACACCCCGTTTTCATCAGTGTCCAGCAGTCGCAGTTCTTTTGTTAATCCTACCAGAATGATGGGAGGCTTCATTTGCTTCACTTGGATTTTCACAGAAATGGTTAGATGGGCATGCATGGAGTTGTAGATCAACAGGGACGGTGAAAATAACCGTCCACCAGCATTGTATGTAGTGTACATATTACATCCCTGTGTCAGGCAGAAAATAGTCAGACAGTCAATCAAGTGGAGTTCTTACCAACATAAGGCACACCATAAGGCACACCAGATTATCAGGCGCTCAGCCGATTTTTGACAAAAATGAGGAGTTTTAAGTGTGTTTTATAGTGCGGAAAAAACAGCACCTTCAAATGTACCTGTAAAGGGGGCACAGGTGGCCCCCCATGAAATATCAAAGTCATAGACTGTGTGGTGATAAGTGTGTGTTCCTTCCGTGCAGTCTGACTGTAAAAAATTAGGAAATAGGAAAGCGTATAGTTTGTGTGGACATCCTAAGGGAAAATAAACAATATCCAAATCCGAACTGCTTCCCTACGGCTTCTCCCTATCCCTACATTTAGCCTTCAAAACGGAGAGATACAGTATGGGAAAATAGTGTCTTCAAATCCAGACATTACTAACCTTCAACGTCATCAACATTGGTTTTATTACTATGAAACAGTCATGAAAAAGCAAAAAGTTGTTACTTACGTTTAAGTGTTAACTTCTGTGCTTCAGGGCACACCCATGTGAACAAATACGTCACCCTACCCGGCGGAGGGATACCGCTTAAAAAAACAAGTTCGGATGGCGCTAAAGCTCCATATGCCCCTGCAATTAGAGCAATAGGGAGGTGCTGTAGGAGTAGGGAAGCAATTTAGCCAACATCCGAACTTTTGCAAAGATGGATGGGCATATTGTGCAGATAAAATGAAACAGTTTTGCCGATCAGTGCTAGCTTCACGGAGAAAGTGTGTGTTACATGCCACCTCGGAAAGGAGGGAGAAAATAGGTAACATAAAGAAATATTGAATAACCTGACAGGGTAAATTGGCCACACAGCTGTTTATTTGGGTGACAGGTGGCAGGCCTTAACATAAAGACAAAAGAAACTGGCAAAAAAAAAAAACACACAAAGGCTGACCTAATGTTTGAAACCCAAATTAATCCCAGGCCTTATAACAGACTTACAACAGAAATGTAGACATGCAGTCACCAAATAAATAACCCATTAACCCATTAGTTTTCATGAAAACTAATATTGTTTTGCACATTTCAGGTACGTTCCTTAAGATGCCTCTTCATGCTTTAAGATTTGAACATGCAATCACAGACGGCAAGTGTAAAACGGTTGAAACTTTTAAGCACTGTTAGATTCTCATTAGTCTTACTCCCATGGCGACTTTTGAGGGCAACTGAGTGATTTGAACAATGTGGAACTTGGAGAACATGGAAAGGACTTTTGAGGATTTAACCATCAGGCTGATGAAAAGTCACACGCTGACACAGATCTGATTATCTGGAGCTGTTGTAAACTCTTACCCGAGCACCTGCATCCTCATTTCTGCCTGTCACCTACAAGCTGTGTTTAAAAAGAAAAACAGGTCTCCAGCTTCGTGTGGTAATTGCATCCAGTCACACCAATTGCTTCACATAGGTTTTATTAGGCTTCTTTTGGTTGTTTTTGGTCACCTATTAGAAACAAAAATCTAAAAAGTGAAAGAGATCAACTCTACTATTAAATGGTTTCCTGTGACATGAAGCTTTAATTTATTTAGACTTCTTTCACAACCAGATAATAAATGAAGCGGGAAAAAACATCACTATTTTTGGAGGAATAATGTGAAATTCAAACATATGGTTAAATATATTGAGCTATAATACATAAATAAATCTATATAATATTATAGAAATATCATAATATATAATATTTCATCTACTGTAATAGATCTCAGATAAAGACTATGTACAAAATACTTTATAAGTTGTTTGATATTTGTCAAATACAAAAGTACATCAAGTATTTCAAGTACTTTTACCTTTCTGTGCCATTGGTTTGGCTTGCTTTCACACATTACATTTAAGAGCAAAAACTTCTGGAGTGACATGCAGTTAGCTCTTTCACATCAGAGCTTTAGCTCCACTGTTGACGTTCCTTCGACCACAGTAACTCTTCAACCGTTTACACAACTAGCATGATTCCAGCTGATTCCGAAGCAGAAAAAAAGCAGGTTTGTACCGATATGCAACACTGTACAGTAGTGAAATCAATCAGAGGATTTTGTCAAGCGATTTTGCGTCGTTATGCAACTCTTGACATTAGTAGAGTGCTGCACGTTGCTGCAAAGTTGATATTAAAAGCCGCTTTTCTCCATGTCAGAATCAGCTGATTCACGGTAAACGTTTGAAAAGTAACGGTATGTTAACGAGCTTGTACTTTTTAGGTGTTGCCCGCGATGTCTCCGGTGTTAAAGGGTTAGTGCAGCAGGAAATTTTGGGGCAGTTTTGCCCGAAACATCAAAAGGTGCCAAAAAAGAAAAAAAAAGGCAAGAAAGTCGTAGCTAAAACTTCTGGAAAATAGGGAAGAAGAAGAATGAAGGGAAGTCATGCCAAGCAGAAAAAAGCAAAACAAAATGTGTCAAGTTATTGTGTAAATCGCGATTAATTAATTACAGACAAATGAATGGAAGTATCGGAGGGCTGATGGTGTCTGACAGTTGGACGAAGTCCTTTCATTTCTGATAATGGACTCCTTGAAGGGCATTATTTCTCTTTTACTGCGTTCACCCACGAAATAAATAAATGTTAAATCAACTATTAGTCATTCTTGTTAATTTTTTAATGATGCTTTTCACAGCAATTACTGAGTTGGGCAATGAATCCCATAGCAGCACAATAAAAAGCCATCATCAGTACAGGACGTTCACCTCAACAACGAAAGTGAGTTTCTCTGATAGTTTTAAAAAGGTTGTTGTGAAAAACTAATTTTAAATGTGTTAATTTGATGTGAGTTATCCAGCTGGGAGCTCTAATTTCACCCAAATGCCACATTTCCATGAACCATTTCAGTTTGTCTTATCTCGCCTCAACTAGCATGAAGTTACTTAAATCATTCAAGTCTCATTTGTTTGTCTATTACTTGACTGTAATGTGGGGGCGGGGCCTTATTGAAGCAAAGAGGGACAAAGCAAACACCAACCATTACCAGAGCTGAAGATCTGGAACATTTACACAAACAATTCAGTTTTGTAGCGTCTGACACTCAGGATTAACGTGCACATCTGCAGTTAGGGGATGCAGGGAGGATGTGATGGGAGTTGATCAATCAAAAGCCTGTTCCAGCCTGTCCTGTACTGTTCTTAAAAGTTTGTGATTTTACAAAAGAGAATTAATAAGCTGCTCAAACTCCAAACACCAAAGTTTTTAGGCTAAAATGAGCTTCTGAACTTTGAGAACAAGTGTTACAGTAAAAAATAGTCAGCTTCACTCTGCTGGGGGATTCTCATTTTCATATGAAAAACTGACTTTGAATGTATTCCCAGGTGGCACATTGTAATCATTTTATTATTTTTTCTATCATAAATTGAAGAAATAAGTAACAACAGATCGGAATTCAACAGCTGTGCTGGAAACGCCTTCACAACTGCAGCAAAACACGCAAACGGAGGAGAATTTCATAAAACAAACCAATTGAAATCATCATAACTATTAAAGTTTAGAGCCTTTCACTCATTTGCTGAAGAAAATATGAAACAATCAAACTCTGGACTTTCCTGACTCAGCAGGAAGAAAACAGTTTGATAAAAGTGTTAAAGTCACATCATCAGTTTAACAAATTGACTGAGGAATATTGCAATGTTTTCCTGGAGGACGTGCAGCTGGACCACGCTTTTATCCTGCAAAAAAACTGAAAAAAGACCTTAAAGGGAGATTTTTATTCTTTGTTATGAATGATTAACAACATTTTTGTCATGGTTGTATTTCCTTTGTGTTAATGCTCTGAATGCAGGAACATTTGTGTTTAAAAGATCTGCTGGAGAACTATAGTTATGGCACATTTGATGTGAGTGGAATCACTAAGCAATGTAATGTTTCATTGGCTTTCAGAGTTCACAAACACAGCAAGGGTCTTTACAGTGAAAATAAACAGATAATTATGCCTTCAAATATGAATTTTACATTATTCACTATGCAAGTTTTCACAGCTGTGACAGAATAAGTGTTTACATGTGAACTATTAACGCTTGAATGTGAGGAAAACAGAGCTTCTGAATTGAACTTAAGGCATTTTGCAAGGAAGGAGAAGAGCAATCAATTGTTAAATATAATACAATCCTGACAGCAAATATTCCTGTTCCTGTAAAATAAATTTCATAAAAAGCCAATTCACATTCTTTTGAATCAATGTTTCAGTTTTCAAACAAGCTATGTTTACTAAAGAAAAAGCCAGTCAATCAATTTTCTCAAAAAAAAAAAAAACTAAAAAGTTGTGTTTTTAGCATGTTCTTGAGGCATTTATTAAGAAAATTAAGCTCAAAATTGTGTTTTGGGGTATTTTTTTATTAAAATCCCTGAATCAGTAGCAGAAAAAAAAACGCAGTTTAAAAAAGCGTACTTATGATGCAGAAAATACGCTGGGCAGGCCACAAGCTCTCTGCAACAAGGATGGGAAGGGGGGTTGGGGTTGCTCCACGCCATCGGTGCCGCTCACAATTCAGAGGCAAACTTCTAGTGAACTATTGGCCCTCTGCAGAAACTGTCCAAGAAAACACAATTCTTTTAAATTTTGGCTAAAAACTGCATAATTACAATTAAAAGTCTACTGGGAACGCTTTTAAAATAGGTCAGAAAAGCAGGAAGATTTTAAAAATTAAAATCAATCACTTTATTTATAAAGCACTTATCATCAATTTGCTGTTGAACACAAGATGCAACAAAAAAACAAACGACATAAATAAACATTAGGTAAAACAAAAAATAGTAGGACACATTAGATAAAAGAAACAATAATAAAACAGACGTTAAAAATAAAAAATAACGCAAACGCTGTGGCTAAAGTTTGAGAAGGCACTGCATTGATTATGACTTTAGTTAAAGCAATAAGAAGTCATAGGACACATTAGATAAAAGAAATGACAAAAAAATAGAATAACAATATAAAATATTAGGAACGCTGTGGCTAAAATTTGAGGAGGGACTACATAGATTTAAGGTAGATGAGGCAAAAACTTAAAAATGATCATCGTAAAAGCCGTAAAACTCTTAAAAGCCCAACTTATCATTAAATAGGTTGGCTAAATGAGTTGAAAAGATGTGTCTTTGAGTTACATTTAAAAATCTCCACAGAGGCAGAAACTCTCAGATCCTCAGGTATACTATTCCACAACTGAGAACCACGAAACTGAAAGGAGGCCACACCATGAGTCCTGGTTCTCACAGTGGGAAGAGATAATAGAGCAGAGCCTGAAGATCTAAGAGTTCTGGAAGGTTTGTAAGGACTGAGCAGACCAGAAAGGTACGCAGGTCCCAAACCGTTGCAAAGCATGGATTAAAGTCTCTTTGCTGACTCGAGAAAAAAAAGGTCTAACTATGGTAGAAGAAATTAAAATGAGAAAAAAAGCAGTTTTAGTGGTGTTTGAGATGTGATGTGATTTACTTCACTTAAGTTGAGATCTTCATCAAAGAAGACTCCCAGGTTTTTTGAAGAGTTACCCAAGTTAAAACCAGAGTTCTGAAGTTGAAAATGGCGGCTGCACATGGTGGAAATGCCCCCAAGCCACGTGTACTTAAATGAGAGTGAACTTCCTCATTCCTTCAAAGCCCTCAACGTTCTGCTTTATCAGACCTCACTTGAATATTGTTAAAACTCTTTTTACTGGGGGGGTTTGCCTTATTTTTGCAACAGGGGTGAATCTGTCACAGCTATTGTCTTGCTATTCTTTTATCCTATTTACTAGTTTTCTGCCCCAGAATGCATCAGATCTAATGTGATTTACTGCATGCATAAAAAAACCAGGGAGATGTAGCCAGTCTCTGCCTACTTTCCTAACTTAGTAAAAGTACGGAGTCTGGTAATGAATTCTCCCTCCAAGGGCACCGGGTTCAGTGTTTTCTTTTTCCTGCTCCTTTTTAAAGCTCTGTCGTTCTCTGTGAGAACTTCCTGCTCTGGGAGAAAACTCAAGAGAAATGAAGACAGACAACCAGGTCCAGGGATGTAAAGGAAAGAGGTGATTTATTGCATATCCAGGAAAATGCATAAATTCAGAAGGGGAGGGAGTCATTTTGCTTTGATTGTTTTGTTCAGTCTCTGTGGGGATAGGCGAGGAGCGTGTTCTCCACGCAGTATTCCTCCTGTGTCGAACGCCGTCTGCCACGTGCCATGCAAAACTTCTTGTTTTGTTCCATTTTTCCACATTCCCAAACCACATCTCTCAAATTACTCTGTTGACATCAGTGGAGAAAATAAAGCTCCACCCCTTTGAAAAGCGAGCTAAAGTGGGGATAAAAGTCGACAGAATTTTGTTGCACAGATATTTTTCAGTGTTTTCTCTCTGGAGCTAATTGGACTCATCCTGAATTCCTTTCCCTCTGTAAGCAATTTGGGTTTTGTGCGGTGGTCCTTCCTTGTAAAAACGACAAAAAGCACACCCCTTGTTAACCTTCCCAATCTCCATCCCCTAATAACAAACAGAAGCAGCAGGGAGTCGTTCCAGTTTATGTTTATTCAGTCATTCTGAGTCATTGATCTTTCATTTGAAAGAAGTTCAGTCTAACTGTAATCTATAGCCCTATATTCCCGATATTCTCTCTGTGGTGTGCATTGATATTTTTTTCTCCACCCTTCTATCAGTTCAGCTGAAGTCAATGAATAGTAACTGAGCTATAGACAATTAAATATGCAATGTTCCTGCAGCAGTTACTATTCCATGTCATATTTCATCTCTAATTTTTAGATTTTTGATGTTTCTGTTGTACCAGTGCTGTTACAAGGGGCAAGGAAAAGTACACACAAAGAAACCCCAAAACAGCAATGCACAAATGAAAATACCTATTTTCTCTGTATATTTTGTTTTTAATCTTGTCATTACAAATAATCTGATGACAGTTTTGATTTGTTAAGCTGCAGCATTGTATAGATTACAGCCTCTCACAACCCCAACATAACGTTAGCAGTGCAAAACAAAAATAGCGAGCAGTTTTGGAGCTACCCAGCCGTACAGCTTAGAGCCAGGCACCAGCTCGGACGAGGAAAACGAAGACGTACGTGGATCTAGGCATCTACAAGTGGATGCATCAGAATGGAGCGAAAAAGAGGACTTATCGCTTGGCGTTGTAGCTTTTTTATCACACCTACAAGCTTTTTCCAGTGGCATTTTTTCATCTGCTCCTGGTTCACAACAATTTGTAAAAAGAAATGTTCAGAAATAGTGAGTTAAGCTTAATTTTCTTTATTTATGTCCTCCATCATCAGAAAAAGGCCATAAGATCATGTTAAAAACACAAGACAACTTAAAATATAGAGAAACAAAGAAAGACCTTTGAGGATTTAAAATCATTTAAAAGCTAGAAGCCCAAATTCAAAAAGATGGATAAACAACAGGACTGATACAGTGCGTTTTTGCAAAAGATCCCTTTGTCCACCATCTCTGTGCAAAAGTCAGATAAACAAATCGCTGTAGAGAATAAAAAAGACAAAGATTGCAAGATCTCTCAAATAAAAAAAACAGACACGACGATAGAAATAATTATTTCAACTCACACTTACAAATGGAAAACTCCTTAGCCAGTGAAAACTTGATATAGTAAAAAGACCTTTATAAAAAATAAAATAAAAAAAGATGGCACAGGGAGACCTATAGGTCATAGAAAGGTCTTAATGAGAAAAAATGTGTGAAAAAAATGTATGGAGCAACAGTGATGTGTGTGATAGCAGGGAAGGTGTATAAAGAAAAGTAGAAGATGATGGGCCTTAACCCTAGGTAAGTTAAAACAGCAGAAGATTACATAATTGAGGGCTCTATGAAAAAGATATTTGTGCAATTTAGTTCATCAACTCCTGTTTTAATTAACGTCCCTTTTATTGTCTAGGACTCAAAGTAAAATCCCCGAGTCTGAACCTAATAATCGATAAAACAATTTACTTTTACAGTCCCTTTTTCTAAACCTAAGGGTGTATTCAGACTGTAAAAGTGTGTTGGTCTGGACCGAGTCCACTTAATTTGGTCTGGGTCAAATGGCCACCAACCGGACATTTCTGTTTCGAAGTAAAGCTTGTAAACAAAACCACGTGATGACAGATCTCTTCAGTCATTGGCCAGGAAGTACGAGGCGGGTCAAAATAACAAGATAAAGCCGGAGGACTGGCACTTTACAGTCCTCATCGGGATGATTATCAGAACTTTATCTTTCAATTGCTGTTTTTGAACGTCAGGAAAAACAATTTTTACTTGTTACTTTGATAATGATTAATGCTGGAAGACTGTTACTGGCGAGGAGACGTCGGGTATGAAGGAATACTGATTAAGGGTTTATGACATATAGATTGTCAGCAAAACAGTGAGAAGCAATGTATATCTCGTTAAAAGTTATTTTAACCTGCCTGCATTCACTCGACCACATTTCAATGAGTTGCTGTGTCTCATCGTTGAACTACAAGCTACAAGCTAGCTTTTAAGATGACGTCAACTCAGCGCGTGCCTCGCAATGAGACACAGAAAAGCATGTAAGAGTATGTAACAGTTGGACCAGTTATTTCCTCTTTGATAACACTACAATCAATGCTTTACATTTGCCCGCGGCTCACCGGTGGCTTCATTCCTAATAAGTTTACATCAAGTGACTTTTGGCTATGGTGGCCATTTTGGTCTAGTTTCACTCCCAGAGCATTTTGTATTCAGATTGAAGAATCTCAGAGCGAACCGAACCTCAGTCCGATTGGAAACGAACTGAAACCACCTCGAAAGATAGATGGGTTCCTGGTCCTGGACTAGGGTTCGCTTGCACGTATTCAACTGAACATTTGTTCCAGGTTATTGGGTGAAACAAACTCTAGTTCACTTTAAATAGACCAAATTTGTCCAGTCTGAATACACCCAAAATGAGGACAAAATCAAAGGACAAGGCAAAAATGAAAAGAGAGACAGAAAACAGGGTCGGGTCACAAACACAAAACCAGGTAATGAGGGCAGAGCAGAAATTCGGCCTGGAAACTTATGTGAAACTGGTGTGTGTGTGGCTAGGATACTGGGACAAAGAGGATGCTAAATTCAGAGAAAAGAGGTAAACCAAAAAAACTGATTACGCGCTATCCAGTGAGTGAACTTTCAGAGTAAAAGCACAGAAAAACTTTAACAAATAACTTTTGACACTTTTGCTTTGAATCCCTCCCCCTTACATCTCCCTCTTCAACTAAGAGATAACTTGTACACCCCTATTATCTTTTCTTTGTGTTTTTAACTTCTTGACACAAAAAAACTTTAATTCAGATTTACACTAATAAAAGAAAAAGTAAAGCAATTATTAGCAATAAGATAACATTTATCTGAGGTCGGAAAACATTGTGGAGAGCTGCAAGAGAGTCCTATTTGGTGGAAGCATGATTAATGACATCCCTGTGAGAAGACTGTGGAAGCAGAAGCATCCATGCGCCTGCATTGCAGTGCTCACTGGAGATAGAGAAGCCTCTTCTTTGCACGTTCAGCCATCCACTACTGTAAAAGAGAAGTTTGAGCATGAAAAGGGGCATGGCTGTGAGCTGCCCTACACCAAAGAAAATCAATGGTGAATGTACAGCTCTGGGAGTTTCATCACTTCACCAAGAATTTCTCTTTTTCTGTTAATATCACTTGCGTGAGTGTTACAAATGGGGAGAAATATCCAGGATCTGATCAAGCGCACACAGCTGAGCATGTGGGAGAATGCAAAGCTTTGTTTACTGTAAAAGGAAATGCAGCTTTCTGAAAGCATCATTGGAGACAGTCGAAACCGTATGGGTTTGTGAATGCAGATGTCTTTTTTTTCAGTCTCTGTGAGAGATTTCCCGAGTGAACAGAAAGAGAATAGTTTGCCAGCAACTTGAAGTCGGTTAAATCCCTTTCTTAAGCTGCAAAAGTGTTGAGTTTAATGAGATGTTCCAGCTCCCTTGGTGTCTGGACTTCTAAGATATCTTAGCGCACAAAGATTCTGGATATAGAAATATTGTAATGAATAGTTCCATTGTCATTGTTTTTACCTGCTACAGTGAAAAAAATGTGTTTTCTGACAAATACATTTTTTTAAAAACAGGAATTAGTTGGGAATTCTTCTTTGATGAATCAGTCCTCTGAGGGCCCAGAGGACTTGTACAGAATATGCTCACCCCACTTCCATCTCTGACCTTGAGATGAACCAGTGTTTAAATATGAATGGGGTAACATAGTTTTGCCTTTAACCTTGAAGCCACAGCGAGTACTCACTGAGGCTTGGATTCACAAAAAGTCCTCAATAAAAGTCCCAGATAAAAGCATATTTAATGTCATCAGATCCGTATGTTGCTAATCTGTTGCAATACATACGGTGTGTAAAGTCAACCAACAGTGACTGCTACCAATCTGCAAGCTCTAACAAAAGGTAAGGTCAACTTTCCTGTATTTACCATAAGTGTTAGATTAACACCTCCTAGTTTCACTGCTACTTTGCACCAGCTGTGATCTGGTCTTTTAATTACGATTATGCTATTTCTAGCCAAAGTAAAAAAATAAACCTGTGTCGTTTTATAAGACATAGTTTCTGCAGAGCAGCTGGGGTCTATTAGAAATTTGCCTTTGAGTTGTGGGCAGGACTATTGATATGGAGTAAGCCCGCCCCTTCCCGTCACCCATCTGTTTACACTCTCTGCAGATAGCTCACAGCCTCGCAGACCTCCTCCCTAACGTTACAGATGCAACAAAAAAGGTGAGCAATATTAGAGCCATCCAGTTGTAGTTTGGAGGCAGATGCCTGTTCGGACAAGGAAAATGAAGACGTGCATGGATCTATTTATCTACAAGTGGATGCATCGGAATGGAGCAGAGCCATTATAGCTTCCACCTCACAACTACAAGATCTTTCAAACTGCAGTTTTTCGTCTGCTGCTGATTCACAACCACTTAAATAGATAAATACTCTAGAATCTTCTTTATACGTGTCCTCCATCACCAAAAAGATCCACAAGAACATGTTAAAAACACCAGAAATAGTATTTTCATTGGAGTGGGTCTTTAAATATTCAATAGGTAGAGATCTTATAAATAAAAGTTATGATTTAATTGTAAAATAGAAAGGTGTGCAGAAACAAATAAATCTTTAGCAGTTAGGCTCTGGGCTGACAACATCTTGCACACTTGGAATAAACTCGGACCACAGATGAATAAACCCCCAGACACCGATGGTGATGAATCCACCCCGTGATTGCAAAACATTGTTGGGTAGAGCTGGCAAACCCATCTAGAGTGCAGAGAATTACAGGTCAGGAATTTACAGTCAAAAGCTGCACATATTATAGGTGTTTGAGATGACCTTGGTCGTGAACTGGCACTTCTGAATAAACTGAACTGAAATGAATTGAAAATGAATTAACATGTTTCTGCAACAGTGAGACTTGGTACACAGTTAGTAAGTCTTTATTGAAATTTGAAAAATTAAAAAAAGGATTTTTTTTTATTAAATACAAATTCTTTCATTTAAAAATACAAAAAAATTGTACAATTTAACACCTAGAGGAAAGGTCAGAGTGAGAAAATGTGATTATCGTCTAGGCTAAGCTTCGGTGAGACATTCTAAAACAATATGTTTGCATTTCTGTAGATATTCAAAAATATTAAAGTCTGTAGTACAAAATAAAATTTTAAATGTGGCAAATTGTACAATAATGAAAAAAAAACTGTCCTGTATGGTTTTCAGTGGTGCTTGTTAAATTTGTCAGAAATTATCTCTAAATAAAAGTTAAATATATATATAATACAAAACATTAATTGAGCAAAAAATAAAAGTTATTGTTTTCATTATTTATGTGTCTGTAGAATCTGACATAATTTTAATTAATTTTATGTCATGTATTTTGTAAATTCAGTTTGAATTTCAACATCTTCCATGAAATAAAAATAAATAAAAACATGCAGGTTCTTCCTGAGTAGTACATTGAAGTCTATGCAATATACAGTAATTAGTAATTTTACATTAAATATGAATTACTGGCAGTAGGAGCAACAATACTTCACAGTAACCTTTTTAATTTTTATTTTAAAACATATTTAATTACTTCAACACAATTTAATATTAGTAGAAAAAATGTGCAAGAATCCTCTGAGCCCAAGTACTCTACTGTGTGAGCATGGCATGATGCTAATCAGAAAGCTTAGGTTCTTTGTCTTCCATGTAGGTCTGCAAGGGAGAGAACAATTTCCTCTGGAGCTGAAGGTCTGGAGCCAGAGATGCTGGGAGATCTGATAAAGAAGATCTGAAAGAACCGATAAAGAAGTCTGGATCGGTGTTGGGATCAGCTCTGATGCCCTTGAAGCTGATTTTGAAAGGAGAAATGTTTTGCAACCTTCTCAGCATAATGGCCAACAATGTGCACCCTCTGCATTACAAAAGAACTAAACGTTCTCAGTAGTTATTCTGCAGCTCTGCAGCAATCAGGTCTGGAAAGGCTGATGATATCTTCCCATAGAACTCTCTTTCCCACTCGCTGTGCATGGAGACTGGTCTTCTCCCTTAAGCTAAAATGCAAATAGCATCTGTTGTTTATTTGATCTCAGTGCATCATGCGAATAGATTTATTTTTCTAAAACAATTATGCTGCAATACAATATTCTTTGGAGGGAAATATATTAAACATTGTTCTGTAATTCACAATCGATTCTACATAGGGCTTTTGCAGACTTTTTTAAGAGTATGTTTTGCATCTGCATTTTCTTAACTACTCAAGGGGAGTCTTTAATCCCTGCTCTGCCCCCTAAATCTCACAGTAAGCTCCTCTGAATGAAGTAGTGAACCCGACATCGACAACATTCTTGCAAATGATCTGTGTAAAAATCTGCAGCCACACACTGGGGACATTATGTGAAATATAAGTTGCATATGGAGACAAGCCTTCAAGAGATTAAGATGCCTAGTTTTCAAAAAAGAAAGGGCTCAATTTTAATCCACAACCTTAGAATAATATGTCCCCATTGCAGAGCATAAACACAGCATGTTCTATTTCGACTTATGAAAATAGTCATTAAAAATGACACTTAGGACAGCAATAATTCTGTTTTTACCAGTCTGACCTCTTTTCAAACCAGTAGTTGCTAATATATCTGTACTTCAGCACAGCAGTGGATCAGCAACAGCTGACTCTCTCTGGAGGATTTTTTTTTTACTTTACTCCTAGCCCTGAGCATTTTTTTCTGGTGTAACTGTGCAGAAATTATATTTTAATTACCTAATATTATGAGAAAATTAATGCTTTAAATAGTTTTTTGCTCGAAGTAAATGCTTCTCACCTGCAGAAATGCCTTTCTTGGGAGGATTTTTTAAAATCATTTTTCTATAATTAAAGAAATATTAGTCCTAAATGGGAGCTAGTGACTGTCTATCTCAATATGTGCTACATCATATCAAATTTCACATGCATTTGAAGGTCTCCTCTAACTGAAAAATACCACCCGATCTTTCATTTCATAGTGCCTGGGTTCAAATGAATTGATTGAAAATAAAATTTGTTCTGGGTGAGCATCAGTCAATAAGGCGTGCCTGTGCACTGCATGTGTATTTGTGCATCTGGGAGGCGGGAGGTGCATCTGAACTCCTAATGGTCTCCGTACTGTGCAGATGTCTGCTGAGCAGCAGGACGGAGATGTTCCTCCACTTGTTTAAATGCTGCTTTAAAAGCCCTGCTGGCAGATACTGGAGAGGCAGCTGAAAGCCAAACAGTTGCTTTTGGCAGGACCATCAAAGCCATGTGATGTACATTAGTTTCGCATCGCTTTCACATTTGACAACACTTTTTTTCTGTTTTCTAAGGAAATCTAACACAAATCGCCTCAGTATTTGACAGTGACTGCAAATCCACGGCCAAGAATCAAAACAAATCAATTCTTATGAAAAAAGCTTCCATCCAGCACCTTTCATAACCTAAGCGATCCTGGCTCAGTCTGTAAATTAATATGTCACTATTCTGTATATCAGCGATTTGATCTCAACAGTTAATTCTCCTAAGATTAGATACAGAAACAAGCATTACTCTCAGTTGCTCCACTGTTTGGATCATCAATGAAACAAAGTCTTGCACAGTTTGTATGAAATCAGTACAATTAAAAACAGTCAAATAACCTTACTTTGCTAAATTATAATAAAAAATGAAAGAAAAAAGCAGAAACAGTTCTTTTTTTTACACTGAGAGGGTTTGGATTTTCTTGCCTCCCTGGATTACACTCAGCATGTGGGCGCTAACCTTTTCACTCAGCAGGATCTCAAATGGGTCAAAATCTGTTCATTGAGACCATGAACATCTTTTTTCTTGTTACTAAAATGCATTTGCACATTAAATCTGATATGTATCATTTCTTTGTTTTGCAGTTGGCCAATTATTAATTGGGAAACTGAAGGTTGTGGTTCCCTGTAATTCACATTATTACCTGGAGAATAATCTATGTTGCATCTGAACATAAACTTGTTGCATTCAATGTCATAATGGATACATAATCAGTGGAGAGAGAGACATGATGCTCTGTCAAAATGTTTGGTTGGGTGTTTTTGTGAATACGCTAATGCAGCTTACTTGTTGCGGTGTTGGACAGTGTTTTTTTAACATATTACTAACACGGGATTTAGTGTAGTTAAAGTAACTTTTGTTTTAGCTGTCTCTTTTACATGTTGCAAACAAGGTTGGGTGTTTTTTATGAAAATGCTAACATGACTAATGTTTAGCGTTGTCTGACTTTTTTTAACGTTGCTAGCACATTTTTGAGTTAGCGTAGGTACTCTTAACGTTTGTTTTAGTGGTATCAGTCTGCTTTTTTTTGTTTCAAACAAGGCTGGGTGTTGTGAATACGCTAACACGGCTAACATGTCTGACTGTGTTTTTTTTTTTTTTTTTTCATTTTTCTAACTAGATTGGGAGTAAATGTAGTCACATGAAGATTGATTTTAGTGTTATGAATAAAAAAGTTGTATTCAAGGTTGGGAGTTCCTGGTTTTATGAATATGCTAATGTGGTTAATGTGTTGCGTGTTACAAACAAGTTCTAGAGTTATATGAAGCAATAATGTCAGACTGACTGAGAACTATATCTCTGACTCTTTTGTCTGGCTTAATGTGCCTTAGAGTTTGGTGCGCCTTATGGGCCTATTTGACAAAATGTGACAAATTCATTGACAGTGCACCTTATAATCTGGTGCACCCTATAGTGCGGAAAAAACAATATTTATATTTTCTAACCTAAGTTGCTGAGTTTTACAAAATTTAGAAAAAATTTCAATAGGAAGGCCAACAAATCACAAGCCTATTCCCCTAAATGCAAATTAATAACACATTGATCTTCTGTTTTTTTTTTTGTTGCAGCAATGAAAGCTTTTGCTTTTTTTGCTCAAAAGTTTTGTTAGACATCATTCCAGAGCTCATTTAGAGACTTTAAAATTGTTGGGGTTTTTTTTTTCTTTTGGACTTCAGGCTCACCTTGCCTCACCTCATGCTCTTCTTAACACCCAGCAAATTGCTGTAAAATGCTTGAGTAATCTTCTGATTTCAAGGTTCCTTTAGTTCACAGAGTATACCAGAGGCAGCAGAGCAGTCCCATGGCATGAATGCCTGTAAACAAACCAAAGCTCTCAACTCAACGGGAGCTTTACTGGAGCTTCCTGTGTCAACTTCTCATACCTCACATTAACTATGGCTTGCCTTTTTGAGTCTTGTTATCGGCAATAGAGCACTGCTGAACTTGAACTCTGTGGGAGTGTGGGAAACAGATTGATTTCTTGCCACAGGTCAGCCTAACGCTCCTTGAAGTTTTTAAACTCTTATTTCATTTTATCCCAGAATCTTCTTCACAGTTATTGAAGATATCATAAAAAACAGATTTAAGTGTAAATTTTCATCAACCGGAGAACACCTAAGAGAGGTCAGCAGTTTAGTGTTTAGAAAAAGAAAGATCTTAAAAGACCTCGTCGGATGAAAATTGTGTTTTTGGTGCTTTTAACATGTTGCATTTTTCTGGTAATGGAAGACATTTGTAAATAAAATTAAGCTTAAGAAATTTCATTTTTCTGAATATTTATCTATTCAAATGAGCAAATGAAAAAATGCTATTTCAAAAAGAGCTTCATTGTGACGTAGAAAATATGCTGGGCGGGCCACTAACTCTCTGCTTCTCCACTCTGCAACGGGAAGGGGGGGCGGGGTTGCTCTGTGCCAACAGTCCCGCCCACAACTAAGAGGTGAATTTCTTATGAACTACTGCCGCTCCGCAGTGACTATATCCTAGATAACGACAGTTTATTTTTTGGTAAAAAAAAAAAAACAGCATACTCATAATTAAAACACCACAGAGAACGTTTTTAAATCAAATGAAAAGATGACTGGAGTGGGACTTTCACTCATGGGTTGTGTCTGAATTTACTCCCTATTCTCAGTTTAGTGCACTATTTAGGGCATTCACCATTTTGTTGGGTTGTCTGAATCCAGTGTCCTGGAAATTTCAAAAAACCGAAGTGAACAGAATGGTCACCATAGACCACAATGCATTGCATTTTTTACAAATTGCAGTTACTTTTTCCATTTGACCATGTCCTAACTGAGGTTTCCCTAGAGTGTAACTTTATTCCCAAAAACAGAAATCAGAGACATTCTAGAGGCACGATTGCCATATTTTGCCATATTTTTTTTACTATAAGTCACTCCGGAGTAATAGACTGAATTTATGTACACTTCACTACCATTACCGTGTTTAGCTTCATGAAACATAGGAGGAACTGAATAAGTGTCTAGTATATTAGCGCAACATGTGTGCAATAATTCAGATGACCATATCATAAAAAACATTCTAGCAAGTCAACTAAACTCTTTACATCACTCTGAATCACTAAATCCACTGACTTGATTATCTGATTATCTTGATTTTGAAAAACTCCACCGATGCTATCAGTAGCAAATACTGATACATACCTTCAGAGCCCTCTAGCAGTTGTTAGTGGAAAAACAATTAACACATAAGCCTTTTTTTTAAGTCGCACCTGAGTATAAGTCGCACCCCCGGCCAAACTATGCAAACACCGTGACTTATACTCTAAAAATGCAGTACTTCTGTTTTCCCCAAGAACTGAGACAAAATGAGCATTCTAAGTGCAAAAACAATGCTTAGTGGCACACGGTTCTGTGATTTTGTCATTTATAACCTGCACAAAAAAGCTTACTATGGACTACAAACTACCTTTATCAAGTTATCAATTTTTTGGACAATGGCAAAGGTCACGCTGTGATTTAATTTCTTTCTTTTTACCTACATAAGAAATTTGTGCATGCAAAAGTGGAAAAAATAGGCCAAAAATCTGCAGCTACTGCCTGTGTTCATGTAGTTCAAGGACAATTAGAGTCCACCTTTTTGTGCTGTAAGGCAACATTTGTCTTCTTCCTCTGCCTGAGCAAGAGGTGCTTCATTAAAATGAAGTTGACGAAAGTTTCTGTGATAGGCCATTTTCATATCTTTAATTCAATTTGTTCCCCCATGAGCCCAACAGCAATCTCTCACTGCTGCTGCTGTCTCTTATGTCTAAATTATACAGCCAATGGATCTAATGACTTCGGCATGACTGTGTGAATTGAGTTGCACCTCTGTCACTCTAAATCATTTCAATTACACAGGGTCAGTGAATATAAACAAGACATGGACATGCCCTGCTGCAGCTCATGTTTGTAAGAATGCATTACGGCTGCACACCTAACGTACATCATGCAAAGGAGGTTTTGCTGAAATGTACTTATGACCCGACATCAGGGAACCTGCGTGGGTTGAAAATGGTGCATTGGTTTATGCTGAAGTGAAGCTGAGTTCAGATTTATTACAGCTCATTGGAAAAAGTTGGGACTCTGTGGAAAGTTTAGCACAAAAAAGAAAGAAAAATATGCAGTTTTTCTTCCATTTATGAAAAGATAGCAGGCCAAAGGAACTCGGCATTGTTTTTCTTTTTTAGTATTAGACCACTATTTGTCCACTGCGAGCAAGCAACTATCACATTTTGCTGTTTTGTTTACATTTAATTTAAGAATCAAATCTTGATCACATATAAAATCAACATTCGTTTTAATGTTGCTTCAAATAACAAGTAACTTAAACTGAACCTTTCTGATCCTTCCTTTTATCTCCTTTTAAGGGAAGCAGTTTTGGGGTGATGTCCCACTCTTCATAAAGACTGACTCAGATGAAAATTGTGTTTTTGGTGTTAGAACATGCTTTTCTGGCATTTTTCTTATGATGGAGGACTCATGTATAAAGAAAATTAGGCTCATGATTGCATTTCTGAATATTTCTGAGTAGGTATTTTGGCACAAGTCTCTAATTTGTAAAATTAGAGCTAACTCTTTTTTTTTTTGCCAGTCATCTTTAACCAGGCTTTTTGTTTAATTGTGGAATCTACAATTGAGAAGCTAGCTAGCTAGAGCTTTTTCTGTTTATGTACCTCCAACATGTATGGTTGCTCTCTGTAGCTTCTCCAAGATTAGTTTTTTTCTTCTCTGTAGGAAAACCTACTTCCAACCTCTCTACTCAGGCTTCTGATTGGCTCTTACCCATGATATGCCCTCTGTAACCAATCAGCTGGTGCTCTTGGCAGGACGATGCTGGAGACACTGCTGCATCTAGGAATAAACAGTACAGTGTTCTTGACTCATATCTGCCCACTGGATTAACAAAAAAGTTTGATACTGATTTTCGTCAAATTACCTAATAGCCAATAACTCAGCCCAACCGATTTATTAGTCAATTCCTAGTTTGTGATATTTGTTACAAAGAAAAACACTGTACAATCACTTGTTTTTTCCAGCTGTCTTCTGGTGAGTGAAAACACTTCCTGATTTTAGCACAATTTAAACGTGTGGTCGGCTTACCTTTCTATTTTTCCATGCCACTTTAAAGTAGCATGAACATACAAAGCTCCTACATCCACAATTCCTGTCTTAGAAATAAACTGCATCCACTGCGATCTGGTAAGTGTATTCAAAAGAGGTAGTCTCTTGCTATATTGCAGTTCACCTTTTGCAGTCTTGCTGCTTTAAATATTTTTTGTCCAATGTTGCATGCTTGTTTTTTCAACAACACACCATGTTCTGCATCCTGATTGGCTGTTGACCTTTTCAGTCAATTTCCTCTGTGCCATGTCTCCTGTAGAGAATGTGTGGTTTGCCAAATCTAAATAAATCTGCAATTGCAATCAGATATTTGCTTACATTCTATAATACTGGAGTTATTTTACTATGAAAATTTGAACTTCGAGAGTTCACACAAGAGAGAAAGGAAAAATGTTTATGTCTTTCTGAAAAGGTGTATTAAGTGTGTAGTGGGGAATTTTTCAGATTTAGGATCTGTGATCCTACTTTGCAGATTTCAACTATCGCTGGTCATTTTTAGAAAGTGTTCCTCGCGATAAACGAGGGAATGCTGTGTGTGCTTTTGGAACAATTTCAATCACTTTGTAGCTAACAAAATCAAGCTTTGGTCATCTCAGAAATTATTGCAAAGTCTTTAACACAAGGAAACAATTTTTAATTTCACCTATTCGCCTATGTATTGTAAACATTTAACATAGTATAAAATAAATACCACAAAAAAAAAAAAAAAAAAAAGTCAGGGCTACTGTTAACAACAGTTTCAGTACTTGTGACAGTTGTTACACGACTAAAGGAAACAATTAATGTTTGTTGCTGTGAGCAAAATGATCTCTCCTTCTGTGTGGAGGAAAGGGGAACAGCTCGGTCATTGTACATCAGTGCAGTAAGAAGATTTGCTGCCAGTTTCTGCTTGGTGTAAACCACTGATCAGAAGACGCTTAAACCCTGACTAAAATCTATCTTTCATGGACCCCATGCTGAGCTGAAACCAGAAAAAACAAATGGCTCAGAGAGCAAGTCTCCTTTGGAACACTTCTGCATACTCAACATGCAGCAATTTATCAAGACTTCATTAAATATACTTTAACAGTTCTCCCATGTGGTGCCCTTTTCCTTAAATTCTGTTTTAAAGCTATCTTTTTGTTCAAATTTGTTTGAGCGGCATCAGATTGAGACAGACACGGTAGGAATAGGAGCTAATGAAACCAATCAACTCACGCTGGCATGTAGGAAACGCTTTTATTGTTCTCATTACTCACACGCTGTGTGAGATGAATGCACACATTGGTAAAACGTCAGGTGAGAGTGCTTTAATCTTTTCGTTTTGCTGCTTCAAAACCAGCAGAATGAAGGTAACTTAAAGGTTACTGGGGTCACTTTTGGTATCATGAAAGCTGAACATACAAATATCATTTTAAAATAAAATACTTTACATGTCATCGTTCTGCAAACTTTCACCCAGTGTTCAGTGAATGAAAACCTATCAGAAGGGGCTGTGATTGTTGGAACCCATAATTGGCCAGTCCTGGAGGAGCCGTTTCTGACAGTTATGGTCTTCTCAATTTGTTTTAGCTACTGTGATTAGGGAGTGATCTATTACAGGCTCCACTCAAATATCTCATCTTTGAAGCAGTCACAGTGATTTCACCATCTGCTTATAGGAACACGATGTCCTTTTCCTAACACAGGTGGACAGGCGTCAGATTGCCCCTCGTCATCAATGGCACACATTTCACCGAGGGCGTGTCTGTTTATAGTAACAATGGGAGAAAAAGATCCGGATGCACAATGTGCGCTCTGTCATCCTGATTAATGAAAGAAATCTTTCATGGACTATCTGTGTTATTCAGGCGGACAACTAGTGTGTTTCATAATTATGTGCAGCTAATCCCTTTAAAGACCCACTCTAATGAAAATTGTATTTTTAACATGTTCTTGTGGCATTTTTCTGATGATGGTGGACACATATTAACAAAATTAAGCTCAAAAATGCATTTCTGAGTATTTTTTTGATTGAAATTGTAGTGATTCAGTAACAGACAAAGAAAAATAAACAGAAAGAGCGTTTTTGTTAAATTGAAAAATACACTTGGTGGGGTAAACTTCCTGTTTGGCTCCATTCTGATGCATCCACTTGTAGGCAACTAGATCAATGTACACCTTCGTTTTTCTCGCCCGAGCTAGCATCTGCATCAGACCTGTACAACTGGCTCCATAGCTGGCTCCAAATAGCTCCAATATTGCTCGCCATTTATTTTACACTAGTATTGTTAGGTTGGGAATGTAAGGGTCTGTAAGCAAACAAAGGAATGATGGGAAGTCAGGGCAGGCTTACTCCACGCAGACGGTCCCAGCCACAACTCAGGGGCAAATTTCTAATGAATGTTTGAAAATGGATCAAATGACAATCGGAGTGGGACTTTAAGCTCACACAACAAAGTGCTGTGATGACGTGGAAAATGTATTTGTTGAAAATGTCATTAACACATTAAAAACACATTAAAAATGATAAACTTGGAATAGAAGTCTAGTTGTGTAGTGATCTCAAGAGGATTAGGACAACATTTTTTTTATTAAAAAAATAAAACAAAGTAAAGTAAAAACTCTGCAATTCTACTTAATTATATTTGGGGTAAAAGGAGTGTTAGTTTACTTGCAGGTGAATTTTGGTGCGATTCATACAGTGTGAATAAATACCTGTACAAATTTGCTAATGGATCATAGCTGAGGTGAACTAGAGAAGGGATGTTAGTAGTACTGTACACAATTTGATAGGAAAGTAAACCTCCAGCACAAATCCAAATAAATTCCAATCAAGAAAAAGTTGATCTTTTCTTTACTTGAAAGAAGCTACAGGTGCTCACCAGATGAGCAACTGGTATGTGATGTTGTTGCCATCAAGTGAAAATGGACCAGACCAAATGAAGATCGCTTATTTTTGCATCACCCATCAACGTAAACCAAATCGGCTGTTCTAGTTGAAAGTTAATTTACAAGGATTATTAATGTTATCTGGATCTGGATTATCAGGATCAATTGTTAAAAAAAAAACCAAAAAAAACATTTTGGTAAGCATTCTCTATTAGAGTAACTGTAAAATAATTGGTCACGTGACATATGGTTGCCACAGAGCTAATCTAAAGCCAGTGTAAATCTATAAATTTGGTTGTCAGCATCCTGTTTGTCTGACTGTTCAGTCACAAATATGTTTGTTTTTGTTGTGAATCTAGATCAGGGGTCTGAAACCTGAGGATCTGGAGCAACATGTGATTTTTAATCACTCTATTGTGGCTCTTTGGCTTTAAAGAAAAATGCTACTACTTATACTTATACTTAATATTTGATTATTTAAGTTCTGTCATTTATGTCAGATTTTTAAATGAAGGTAATCTAATATCAGTAAAATTACTTGTTTTTTTTTTTTTCTTCCTACTGACATTACACTGAAATCAAGACGTCTTGTGTGCTTTCCCACCGCTCCCAAATTCAAACATGTCAGGTAACTGATCAAAATGACAGTAAAGACTTTAACTTATTGCCGGAGCTGTTCGTTATTAAAAAAAAAATTAGGCAAATATAATTTTCTGCTGCAAAACACTGTCTAGTTGCTGTTCAGAAGCAGAGTTCTTAATACATATAATTGTGTTTACATGTACATGTTTAATGGATTCTACACCAATTTTTGTCATGTTTCTATTCAATAGTAAAAGGAGAAAAAAAGATGTCAAAGTTATGATAGAAAATGCCATGATTGTCTCAACTTTCCTGTTTTTTTAATTTAAGTCAATTTGCTGCAGCAGGAGGATCTTATTTGAGTGGATTTTATTTTGAAAGGAGCCTAAATGTACTGCTGTCTTAAGTAAAATAGTGTGCTTAGTGGGACTTCTTTCTGGGTTTTGGTCAGTAAGAAACGGACTCAAATGTCTCTTTTAGCATCAAAGGTTGCAGACTCCTGGTAGTTTATTTTTGCAGAAACTGTGACCTTAAAAGGTACATTAAGCCCCATAGTGGTAACCTGATGAAGTTACGTGGCTCCAGTTTCTATTATGAAGCCAGCTTTAATGCAGAACTTTAAATTCTCCCAGCCTGTAACCTCCCCCTGCCAAAATCTGTAGTGGAGGAATCCATTGGTGGATGTGGGTCCTAATCTTTTCATGAGCCTCTCAGTATGAAGCTTATTTGTTTCTGATCAATTTGTATAAATTGTGTCTATCAAGAAGCAATTTTCCCCTCTAATTTGAACAGATTGCTTCATCTCAACACCATTAGTGAACTGCTGATACCCAACGCCACAGGCACACCTGTGAGACCCCTTCAAACATCCCAAAATCCATCAGTCCTGAAAAATAAGTTCTCATTTCCTTTTTCCCCTTATAATTTAAAAATCCATCTAAGAGTCAAAATTAAAATGATCACAACTGATACATAAAGGTCAGATGCTGGTCAGCTGCTGTTATGCTGAATACAAAGCAAGGAGAAAGCCTTCAGTCACTGAAAAGTTTATTCAAGTTTATGCCAATGAATGAAATTATTTTAAGAACCAAAGGTTTTTTTCTCTATGGAAATGCATTAAAAGGTCAATCATCTTCAAGTGAACTGGTTTCAATTTCAGATCGCTGATTATTATTAGAAGGGTGGCACATCATTAAAGGATTGCAAGAGAGAGCAGTTGAACTGGGTGGTAATGATACGAGTGTCCTAAATGAGGTAGTGGAACTACCGACAGCTCAACATAAGGGCATTTATAGAAGTGCCTGAACTCTCTCCCATGAGATCCTGAATAAAAATTCCACCTAAACCTCTGCTGCACTGAATACATTTGACTAAGAACTCTAATTAGCATGCAGTTTTACACAGGTGAAATAGTATTCTGAGACTGAACGAGCTGGACTTTTGTATCCTTTTTTTTTTTAACCAAGAGCCACCAGTTTTTTACTAAGGTTATTGTCAAGAGATTTACATTAACCTATAAATCAAATCGTCATTTGCATGCTCAGCAGTTTTTCAAAATTCTAAGATGCTGCACTACTGCCCTCTGCTGGCAGAAACTCTGCTGCTGGAAAAACAAATTGTCCTAGCCAGGTATTTTACCAGCTTGATTTTGTGATGAAATACTGTATGAACCCAATGAAATGTATTTAAAATTTAATGTATTTATATATCCTTAAACTTTTGCCCCATCATGACAATTTTCTGTGAACAAATGTAATGCCTTTAAAGATATAATTTTTTAAAAGCAATGTAAGCAGCCTGTTGGCACACTGGGGAAGGCTCTTGCTTTTGTCACATTTTTAAGTTAGACACTTTTCTAATATAAGTTTAGGAAAATGTCTTTTTTTTTTTTTAAAGAAAGCAACAGGAACAAAAGATTCCAACTGTAAATCAAATTTGGTGTGAAAACAAAAGTGTATTCTATTTTAGGCCACATCACCTCGTCCCATTTCAGAGTTGAGTATTAAAGAGTCCAAACACTTTTTATAAACATTTACTCATCTTTAATTGCCAGAATAAACCAGCTTAGACAAGAACACCGTACTGTTTCAGAACATCTGTGTATTTTGCAATCTTGCCCTCCACGTTCTTCTCTGCCTGCTTGGTTAGCTTAACCAATGTCTTTTTCTTGACATAGTGGAGCTTGGCCTTCTCTTTTCTCTTCTCTTCCAGAGTGGCTGTGATAGCCTGGTACTTCCAGCCGACCTCGTGTGCGAGACGCCCAAGGTGGGCAAACTGAAGACCAACAGAACAAAGAAGCAACGGAAGTTTATGGTCTGAACTTATTCCAAACAATTACATTTTAATAAAAACACAACTGGGTGAAAAACACAATTGGGTTAATTCAAGTTGCAAAAAACTGTCTTTGACATAGAACACCTGTGTGGAATTGTCATCACCTTATGTTTTATTTTAAAAAATGGCCTGTAACTGTCAACAGTACATTAAAACAATATATTTACTCTTTAAAGGCTTACCTTGCGAGAGGGCTTCAGCCGCACTATTTTAAGAGCAGCTGGCACAACCACGCGCTTTCTCTGCAGACAAAAACCAAAATTATGTCAGAATTAAAAAATAAAAACATTTTCTTTTGATGGAATGGTTTGTCAGAGGACACCGAACCTTTCCAGAAATCTTAACAAAAGATGCAATTCACAAGTAAAACAATTGGCCATGAGTCAAAACAGTGGCACACCTTGTCATAGGGGGGTGGGATGCCATCAAACACCTTCAGCCTCTCCAGAGCAGCCTGGCCTCTCTTGGTTTTGTGGGGCAACATGCCTGTTGACAGCAAACACTCGTCAATTTTAGTGTATAAACACGCACACACACAGGATCTTGTAAAAAAATAAAATCCTTGCTCAACTCAGTAATCAGATCCGTAAAGTTTTGGATCATCAATGATTAAATCAGATTCGGGATAAAAAGAGTTCATCACTGTAAAGCAAGGATCCACCTGATACACAACTGACATTTTGCAGCACAATAAAAACACATGTTTAATGGCCTTAAAAACTAATTACTAGGCTGTAATGGGACCCAACAGTCAAGCAAGTGCATTTCCTTTAAAGGAAATTTTTATAAAGTAAATCTATGGTAATTTACATCAATACACCAGTGTGGAACTGTTTAATATGTTCACAAGCTACACCCCACCTCTAACTGTCCTCCAAAAAATCCTGCTGGGAGCTCTGAAATGATACGGCCCACGAGAGGGGTTGGTGTTCATCCTCTTGCGCAGGAAAGCCAGGTACTTCACTGTTAGAAAAAGTCAAAAATTAACAAACTTCCTGTTCTTAATAGAAAAACTGTTGTGAATGTATTTACGCTCGTCTCAGATGGTAGTGCATGTACAATGTTTTCAAGGTCAATGAAACTCAAATACTAGTGGGAAAACATCACAGACAAACATTTGCAAAATTAAAAATAAAAGCCCAAATTCAGATGTTGACTTACGCTTGTTGCGATAGAAGTTGCCAGAAATGTTGATGCCTTCACATCTCACTACAACAACTTTGTGTCCTAGACACACAAAAAAAAGAACAAGACAAATTAAGCATAAAGATAGAGAACAGAAATTCATCAGAAATCCTAACTGTGCAAAATCCTCAGAAACATGTAAAATTCTCACGGTCTTGATAACTCAACCAAGGGAGAATGTGGAATCATCACTGATTGAGCCAGTTGTAAAGAGTTCAGTCAGCTCACTCAGAACTAGCCATCATTTAAAATTCTTAACTTACCCAAAAGAACTTGTTTAGCCACAATGGCAGCTAGCCGGCCCAAAAGGTGACCCCTGCCATCTATCAGCAGAACCTGCAAAGACTTATTTTATTAGTACATTGCAACATGTGGTCGAGGAGGCGCAATAATAAATAAATACTCAAACAATGGTTAACGGAAATTCTAATTTTACACAATCAATAGAGCACAAAAACCCACTTATACAAAGAGAGAAAAGCTCTTTGGAAGCTACAAAAATCTTAATCAGCCCGGCTAAACTGCCGTTAGCCTAGCGTACACGTCAAGCATTCTAATCCATTAATTCCCCTTCCAAACAACATGTGCATGTAGTTATGGTACGAAACCACACAACTTACAAAAATGAAACGGAAGCTAAATAACTTAATTTCAAAATCACGAAATTAAGTGCCAACTATCTAATTTGGCCTGTAAATAAAGTAAAGCTAGCATGCTAACACAATTTTTCGTTAGGGAAGCTGCCATTATGAAGGCATGTTCCCTCGGCTTCGCGTGTGAAACGTTTAAAATTGACGCTATAAGAAAGAACTGGGAAGCATTAGTTTGGGATCTATTGCAACACAAATGATCGCATAATACTAATAAGCAATGGATGAAAAGTACAGATAAACTAACCGGGGAAAAAACAATGAATATATGTAAGCAGCATCCACGCACCTTATTGAACCGGTCCGCCATGATGAGCGAAAAGAAAGATGAACGGGGTTGCTCGTGGTAAAAGGCAGGGGTGGGAGGAAGTGACGACATTTTAGTCTTCTTCGCAAGTTTACATTTGAATCAAAGAAGCTTTATTTATATAGCACTTCACAACTCATTTAGGTGTACCAAAGTGCTTCACAATAGAAGAATGAATGAATGAATGAATAATAAAATTAAGCAAATAAAATAAACAAAATAAAACTATCATGAAATTATTTTAAAAAGTCAGCAATAAAATACATATAAAATGAATAAGAATGCAATAAAACAAATAAAAGAAAATAAAATGCCACCAACTACTGAGTATGAAAAGCCATTCTTAATGGGAAGTTTTAATTTACATTTAAAGCTGTTTAGGTCCGATAGTATGTGTAGTTCTCCAGCAATTTTATTCCATGACTGAGGGCCGGCAATGGAAAAAGCACGGCCCCCCAGTGTTTCTGTCGTGACCTGGGCACATCAAGCAAATATTGGTTGGCAGACCTTAAAAACTCCGGAATGGCTGTGGACAGTTAAAAGCTCAGTTAAGTAAACTGAGGCAACGTCATGAAGAGGTTTAAAAACAAACAGTAAAAGTTTAAACTAAATTATAACATGAACAGGGAGCCAGTGAAGTAAATAGAGTACCGGAGTGATGTTTTCTCGTCTGGATGCTCCTGATAACAGTCGTGTTGCTGCATTTTGAACTAACTGGAGATGGCTCAGTGATTGCTGAATGACACCAAAGTGCATTCAGTTGCAATAATCCATGCAGGAGGTGATCATGGCGTGGATGGCTGTTTCAAGATCACTGTGACTCAGGGAAGGATTAGCTTTAGCTCAAAGGCGCAAGTGATAAAAGTTCATTTTGAAAACATTGTCAATCTGTTTGTCAAATGTAAACAGCTGTCAAAGATAACCCCCAGGTTTTTAACAGCAGAAGAAACAGCTGTAGAGGTGTCACCAAAAACAATGCTCTCTGTTTTTGACTTCTTCAAAAAATTCTGGTTCAACCACTGCTTTACATCGTCAATATACTATTAAAACATTTTGTGAGCTCTTTTTGTCCTAAATTGAGTGGTAGATACATCTGCAAAATATCTGCATAACAATGGAAAGAGACATTATGCCGTGCAATGACAGAACCAAGTGGCAGAAGATTTAAAGAAAAAAGAACAGGATCAAGGATGGAACCCTGTTGTACCCCACAGGACAGAGGAGCCACAGATGAGGAGGCCTCATCAATGCTAGCAAACTTCTCCTTGTTAAATAGGACCTAAACCAGTCAAGTGTGGTCCCACGAATGCCGCCAGGATGTTCCAGTTGAGATAGGAGGACTGTATGGATCACCGTGTGGAAGGCTGCTGTCAGGTCCAATAGTACCAGAACAACAGGCTGTTTGGAATCAATGGACATGGCAATGTCATGGACTCTGTGCTGTGACAAGATCTAAAACTAGACTGAAACTTCTCAAAAATAAAACAGTGTTGTAAAAAAGGCTGTAACTGCTTATAAACAACTTTTTCTGATAGCTTAAATAAAAAAGACAATTGAGAAACAAGTCCAAAATTAGTTTTAAAAAAAGAAGTGTCAGGATGAGCTTTTTTTAAAGAAAAGGCTTAACCACAGCATGCTTAAATGCAGATTAAAAGATAAAAAAATGAATGATGTCAACCAAACTTTTTTAACATTTCATTTTTTTCAGCACACATCAAGGGTTCATTATAAAGCACGACATGGCCTATTATTTCTTTTATAATTTTAGATTTTGGTTATGTTTGCAGCACTTAGGATGACAACTTTACTGCTGTGTTTTGACATTGTTTGGTTTTTTTTTTAAGTCATTCCTTTGGCACAAAGGAATGTTCAAATCATTTTTCACTAGTTAACCGCAATATTTGTAGTTAAACCTTCACATTTTACCCAAAGTTCAATTGCTCTAGTGACCAGCCTAGTTTTCGGAATAAAAAGAATATTATGGTTTCCCACATGAAGTAACCTTTTTGGTGTTTTGCCCTGTAAATCTCCTGTTCTTACCTGAAATCACCTGTCTGGAGGAATCATTATTAAACAGCTCCTTATAGGTAAAAGTATTCATAGTAATCAAGTCTTTTCCATTTTTACATTACACTAACTGCATTTAGCACTTACTACAGCCTATTTGCCAAAATTAGGCACAGAAGACTCAAAGTAGTGATAAAATATTAAAAGGAATCTTATTCTCTCATAAGTTTATAACTTTAATTTACAGCATTTAATAATACCACTTCTGCTTACATCACAGTATTATACATTAAATAACATGCAATGATCTCAAATAAATTTTGATATTTCCACACAGGTGTTTCCTTGCAAAGACAGAATCTACGAGACAGTAGTTTAACATTTTAATTTGTAGTAATAAGATCGCTGTTGTGTATGTTCTGAAACAGCATGCAATTGAAACAAGAGTAATTTCATGAACAGTTTTATTAGTTTGTCAGCACTTACAGAGAATACCCTGTATTATCCTGATTTTCTAGATAATACAGTCTGCACGGTTATCTGTGTGATTACAAAAAGGCGCATTAGATCACTGAAGGTTTAGATGTTTGGAAGGATTGACTCAGTCATCATGCTTCAACTTTCTGATCTTTCCCTTGTGGCGGTCAATCTCGCGCTGCAGACGTTCAATCTCCTTTTTATGGTGATCGATTTCCTCCTCGTGGTGCTGCCTCAATGCAGCCAGCTGCTCCTTTTCTTTACGTCTTATGTGAAGGTAAACAAAAACACAAGGTCAAACAAGAAGCACATAACATCAATAGAAAAAGAAAAACCAAGACAATCAGTCAGTATGTGGTTACTACAGAATGAAATGACACATACTTGAAGAACATCTCCTCCTCGGCAACCTGCCTTTTTCCCATGGCTCCACCCGCATCTCTAATGGAACCTCCGCCTCCTCCACCCTTCCCTGCACCTTTACCCAGTTCACCAAGCTGGCGGAGGAGCAAGAGACCATAGAAATATTTAGTGAATTAAGTCTTTGGGGCAATAATGTTCTTAAAAGCTTTCAACTACTAACTTTAAAATGTTAGAACTTATATTTCTAAAACTTTTAGATGGCTTTTTCAACAACTCTTAAAAGGTCTGGCTGGACAGATTATTTTAACAAATAAAGTTAGACAAGTGCTTTTTTTATTAATATTTTTAAAATATCACGCTGTAAAATATGTATTTATTTCTTACAGATTCAAAACGTTTTTAATACCAGCAGCTCTTTTTATAATAACTTATTATGGTCACGTACCTAATGAAAAATTCTGGACGGATGTCGTATTTTTCTCCAAAGTAACCTTCTTTCTTCCATATTATTTTATATATATATATACATATATATATAAATAAATCTGATTGTGCATATTGATAAACACAAATTCCAATAGGAAGTCAGAAGGTAAAGGCTAAAAAAAACGAATTAATATGAATACTATATTATAAATTACTGATCATTTTAACTTTATTCTCCTGATGTCATGTGTTTTCTTGGCTCCTATGTTGTGTTCAGTTACGCACTTTCGCCATACGTTCTCTTGCGTCTCATCTATGGCTGTTCTTGTCTCATTTTAAATAAAGTTGGGACGAGAAAAAAACTTTTGTTCCTAGGACGTGAGGTAAAAGGAAGAATGCGATTTAAACGATAAATGAAGGTCAAATTTTGCTGTATCAAGCGAAGAAAGATAATTTGGCTAGTTTCTCGGAATGTACGTTTTTACTAATTATCACAATACACCTGGCACTGTAAAACAAGTTCCATAAAACTTCCTTACGTTAAAGGACAATTTAACCCGAACACCAACTCTTAAACTCTAAATTATCACCAATGATATTTTCGAATTAACTTGTACTACTATTTAAAATAGTACAATCCTTCAAATATTGTGTTTGATGCATAAAATTACGTAATTATTAGGGCAAAGGAGCTGCCGCTAGCAAATATGCGACGCTAAATGATGCAAATAAAATGAGTCTAGCATAAACGATTCTTTATTCAGGAAGGCAGTCGAGCAATGTAATGTCAGGCTTTAAAGAAAATACCTGGTCGGATGACATTCTCAGCTGAGAGGTGACAACACTCCTTATACTAGGCCTGAGGAACCTCGCCATGTTTGATTCTTCTATATGAAAACAGCGCTGACACTGGAGCTTGTCCTTGTCTGCAAAAACATTGTTAAGGATCAAACCATTAACGCTGGTGACTCCACACGTGTCATCGTGTCCACAAAATCAAGATACTGAAATACAAAACATGTTTAGTACATTTTTAAATATTGAAATTGTCACTTTAAATGTTTTCAATGAATGCAAAATACAGTAGAGAAAACATACGGTGAAGGAAACAGAGACGTTTCGTAATGGTACAGTCTCAAAATGACAAAATTTCCTTTTCCGTTTTTCGAGCACCGGAAAAATCATGAATACTCTATTTTGTATCTCTAAAAAGCGCGTTTTTAAAAAGTTGTCTGAATCAGTTCATGGTTATTTTTTATATTTTACTTTCATTATTGTTGGAAACAAAATTATAAATATATACATCCGGAAAGGACTCATTATAGGTCATGATAAAATCAAAAAGTTTTTTTTTTTTTTTTTTTAAATTCTACTTGACAGTTTTTGGCTTGAAGACGTTAAACCTCTCATCCCAGCGGCTTCTTCAGATCTGTCCAATTAGTGTTGAGCTAGAGATCAGTGGCCTGCAGTAAGGGGATGCTGTGCCTCACCGGCAAAATATAGTTTGAAAATGCACAAATAAAATAAAATAAATATACTTTTTACAAATAAAATCCAATATTATTTTTCAGACAAGTCTTTTCCATGATTACCTTTTTCTGGGTGAGTTTTCAACATTTCTTCAGCGAATATAGGCGTTTCCTAGGGCGGGTGAGGCAGCAGCCCATCTCTGACGCATGCGCACAGCAGCGGGTGCGACAGCAGTAGTCGTGCCTCCCCAGCGCCGCACACGTCTGCCACTGACAGGTGCTTTACTAATTCACTCTTTTTATCATCATAAAAGACGCTTTATTGTAAAGTTACCTAATTTGTTTATTTCCCACCATCTGTTTAATTACATTGCTGCCAGTTTGCGACTCATTTAGTCTTTTTATACGCTAAAAATGCATCAGGTGAGGCAGGCGTATTGCCGGGCTTACCAGCAGAGGGCGCTGGTGAGCCCGGAGAATGTGACACCGCGGCTAAATAATAATAGAATTAGCGGTAGTAAGGCAAGTGCAACTGTCCAGTTACTCTTTCATATTGTTTAGCATCAGTTTCTAGGAGGCATACGTTTTTAAACCCCTAAACTCAAGAATTTGTTTAGACATTCACTGATAGAGATCTCCGCTGAGACAGAAAGACTTAATACTGAAGAACTAAAAGGAAGCCTTCTACAAACAGGTTATTAATGCGTTTCTTGAGGAGAGACCAAAGACCTAAAACAAGGGAGCGACACAAGGACTTCTTTAATAACTAAAAGTAAGTCAATAACAAATTTTACAGCTTTTGAACAGAAGAAAAATGTTGAAATTTTAAACAACACACTAACTGCTGCCAATCAAATGGTGAATAAGCTTCTTTGTAGGGTTAATCTGTTTGTAAATCTGACTGATGATGTCAGTGCCTCACCAGCCGTGAACCTCACTGCACGTCACTGCTAGAGTGGACCAGAGTCAGCCGTACACCTAATAGGCATTGTTGTACAGAGGTGAAAGTGACAGGTGATGTAACTCAGAAGCACGGAGGACATGCATTCAAGAACTTTATTTAAACACGTCAAAGACAGCAAACAATCTTCCTCAAACAAACCAAATTCTGGCTCATGTGCTGACACCTTCCCAAAAGCCCCATTGCTTATCAGCCAAGAATGGGCCACAATCAAGAAAAGAAACTGAGCTTTGAATTAACTTACAGTTTTAAACCAAATTCAACCCCCTTTTTTTTCTTTACAATTCACCCCATCACAAAACAATAGTTACATATTTACAGTTGCAGTTGGACCCTTGGTAGAAAGCAAGTGCTACAGAAAAAGTATAACATGTCCACTCATTTTGCATAAAATAAATCTCAATTCCAACGTTGAATCAAAGTCTTTGCACTGCTTTATTTACAATTAAAACTAGAGAATTAGAGGCACTCATATTTTTCTTTCCTAAAAGGTGACCAAGCTCTTCAAAAAAATATTAAATTTGAGAAAATGGCCCTTTTCATTGAAAGACTCTTCAGAACTTGCCAGAAAAAAATATATAAAAAAGAAGAGTTGTACATTGGGGGTTAAATCAATAACTGGCCTGTGCATTTATTTAAAAAAAAAAAAAGGGGGGGGGTTACATTTCTCTATTAAAAGATGGTAGTTATCATGGTGGCATCCCAATCTAAAACATAATTTCTGTCTCTGTCTCTGAAATAAGTTGTGAATTCAAAAAGTCAAATTTCCTCAAAAAGAAAAATGTAGCATCAGTTCAAGCTGGTAAATCCATCCATGCTCTGACAACACCACCTTTTTTTTAAATACGTATTGTCCAGATGAATTGCTAACAAGTACATGAGTGGTTTCAGAGAAAATAAGACCCAAAGCTATAACAGGCAACCATTTGTCAAATTTTTTGTTGTTGTTTGAAATAAAAGGATCAAAGAAACGAATGGAAAATATGTCCTGAAAAGACTAAAATAAGTTAAAACAAGATGGGGCTGATGGGAAGAACATCCAGATGCATCACAGGGCCAGGAGAGGTCTGCGAAAGCCCTTCGGAGGAGGCAGCAGTCGCCGCTCCTCCTTCCAGCCCTGTCAGTCCTGCTTAACATTGCCCAGGGCTCTAAGGCGCTCCAGCAGAGGAGGGTGAGAGTAGTGCCACATGGAGAACAACCAGTCTGCAACTGGGAAGCCCAGGTTGTCCTTGTTGAGCTTGATAAGGGCAGAGTAGAGCTGTGAAGCCTTACCCATATTTCGCGCAAAAGCATCTGCCTGGAACTCAAACCTACGACTCAGCACCGTTAGACAGAAAGACAGCAGCTGCAAAGACAGAAAAAAATGATTATAAACATAGTTTTGAAAATTTAGTTGAACGTTTATGGAATTTCATATTCACCTCATTGTAAGGAGAAAAGATGAACTGGAAGATAATCATCAAGCCAATTAAAGTGGGCTGGGTGTTGGTGAATCCAAAAGCCACAAACAATTCTTTGCGTCCAATTAGCAAAGCAAACAGAGAAAAACACAAGAAGGAATTCATCTGTGGAGGAAAAAAACAATGGACTTGTGATTTTTTAACACAATTTTAGTGTCACATACAACCAAATGTGAAAACAACAAAACATATGTGGAATTACCTGACTGATGACAATATTCTTGACAGTATGTCCAAGCTTCCAGTGGCCAAGCTCATGACCCAAGACAGCAAGGATCTCTTGGTTGTTGCATCCTTGCTTCTTGTTCTGTTAAAGTGAAATAACTGTGACTCTGATTGTTGAGAAAAATAGGAATTATATCACAAGATTACCAGATTTCATAATCATTATAATAGTTTCCCCAAATTACCACTTAAAGTTCCACTTTGATCATCTTTACTTTTATTGTAAAAGTGTTCCTAGTCATCCTTTATTGATGATGATGATGCCGTTTTTAGCCGAAAAAAAAAGTCTTGTTTTCTAAGACATGGTTTCTGGAGAGTGGCAGTAGTACATTAGAAATCCATCTCTGAGTTGTGGGTAGGACTGTTGCTGCAGAGTAACGCCATCCCCGTTCCCAATGCTGAAAGCTCAGAGCAGGGAGCTTGTGACCCGCCCTGCGTATTTTCTACCCCACAAATAAGCTCTTTTTCAAAGCAAATTTTTTTTGGTCTGCTCCTAAATCACACCGATTTGAATATAGAAATACTCAGAAATGCACTTTTGAGTTTAATTTTCTTCATACTTTCCTCCATCAAGAGAAAAATGCCACAAAAACGTGTTAAAAAACACCAAAAACACAATTTTCTTTAAAAGAGTTTAAAAAACTTGTGTTTATGCAAACACTATTCTTTATTTTCTGATTTAAAAAGGCTACTTTTCCAACCTTGGGCTTAGCTTTGGACTCGTTCACAGTCTCTTCGCTCTCCATTTCCTCAGGCTGCGACTCTCCAGCTTTGTTGAGAGGCGAGTAGTCTTCCAACAGAGTGTCAAACAGCACAATGCGTTTGTTTTTAAAAAAACCGTAAAAGTAAGCATTGCTGTGGGACGAACGTTTGGAACCTGAAATTACAGTCAAGTTTTTGAATTTTTTTAATAAAGTAAAATATTGCCAACAAGCAGAGCAAGAAAAAAAATTGGAGTTCAGGAAATTACCTTCAACTACATAAATCTTCATCAGAGGGAAGCTAATACTTTTAGCCATATCTTCTATTGCTGTCTTTAATTCTCCTTCTGGCAATGGGGTGAACTTGTCAAACAGAGGAGCAATGTAATCAGCGTAGATGGTAACCAGTACCTTAAAACAGATAAGAGAATTAACACCTAAAAGATGCACTTATGAAAATTATTTAAATGTAAATTACTTATAATAAAAAAGCTGTTGCTACTAACCAGAGAGACAGCCAAAGTAAAAAGCCAAGCATAAATGAAGAAGTAGTCTCCGCCAATTTTTATAATGTACAATAGCAGTGAGGTCACAGGGAGCAGGATGCACTGGGTCACAACAAACTTCTTCACGGCATCTTTGAGGAAGAATCCTAGAGTCTGAAGGGAAGATCAGACATCAATTAAAAGGAAGAAAAAAGGAAAACAATAGAGAATAGAAACTTTCATTTTATAACATCTCCATGCAGGAAGCAACTGGATTCTCTCAATTTATATATATGTCAAACTCAGAGATGTAGAATCAACAAACCTGCTGGTTGAAGCCGTGTTTTTCCTCAATGACAAATGTGTTATACAGACTCCAAGGAAGTCCAGTCAAGGCACTAAACAGAGTGGCAAGTGTAAGAAAGACCAGGGACTGGGTTATCTCAAACTCTGGGGTGAATCCAAAGCGAGTTGTTAGAGACCCGGCGATGTCCCACATAAACGGGATTCCACCCAGCAACAGGATCAGCTGGAAATGTTTTAGGAGATGAGCATCGCTTTGATAACAATTAACACACACACACACAAAAGAAAGAGTTACCATTTCAAGAAACTTTGACTGTTTCATCTCTCACCGTTCCTTCCGTTTCAGAATAAAGTCCAGACCAAAAGCTGAAGTTGCTTTTATCAAGCTGATAAAGACGCGACTTCTCAAAGGTTTCAGAATCCATGATCTTGCCAAGTTCCTGTGGTACATGTGTTGTTGATCTATATGTTCTCCTCTACAGGCAAGAAGAGAATGTTAGGAGACAGCAAAAACAGAATTAAAAAAGAGGGGTCCAAGTAACATTTTAAAAGAAGTTAGGTTCCATGTCTAATTTCAAGTCGACTAAATGCAAAAATAAGCTACATTCACAAGAGTCATTTACATAAATTTAGTGCTTTGAAGAGCAAAAATAAAGCATTTACTTTTTTTTTTTAAGATCCAGCCTTTTCATGGACATTTATCCAAAGAAACATACATAAAATATAAAGGGGGTGCAGTTTAAGAGGCTATGCTTTTTTCTTAATGTTATTTCTAATAAAACATTTTGAAGATGTTAACATAAAAACCTGTGAAAATACTTAAAGTAAGCAACAAGAAAATTGGGTGATTTCATTAACTCACATTTGCATATTTCAAAATAAGATCTAAAAACTAGGAAAAAAAACCTTTTCTGTGTAATTGGATAAATGTTACGATTGTCTTAAAAGTAGGAAATTGTTTTTAAATGAGACATCTTTCTTCTATTTCTTAATCTGATGTGTATTGTTGCTTTAATCTGCTTTTTGTTTCATTTTCCATCCTAAATATATTAGTAAGAACAGGAAATGACATGAACAAACCTGTCTGTAAGAAAGGTAGGCCTCCCAGAGATATACCGTCCACGAAAATCCCAAAACAGCATAAAATATCTGTTTTTCCACCGGAAGATTAAGTAAGGTTTCAAACATCTTGGCAGGATTTCTTCTTGCTGCAATGCTGTTTGGTTCGGTCCTTTTGCGAAGCCTCGATGACACCCTCGATGCTAATGTAGCTACTTAGCTTCCGCTCAACAACAGACGGACAGACAGTTGAATCCCAAACGATGAAATAACTTTTGCAAAGTTAAGCTGTTTGATACAAAGTAAAAACACAATCTTTGCACACAGTTTTCATTTCTAAATTGAGGCCATGACGTTAAAATATCCCTCCATTCATGCGAGATGCTAATGAGAGCCTGTCGGTAATGCGCGTCTGTGAAATCTGTCCCTCGGAAACGCCTAATCAACGTCTTTGGTTCCGTGGCAAAAGGATTTACTCGTTTAGGTTTCAGATTCTTACCTAAAACTGAATGTTTCAATATACTCAGCGGTTTAAAAAAAAAAAAAATTTTAATCATTATTTTTTCTTTGTCGGCTTTTAAAATGGCTGCTTTTGAAAAAAAAAAAAACGTTTTAAAATATTTGTGATAACCCCTCAAAAAATTAAGATAGCATTTTATAAACTACACCAGCATACTACAAAATATGTAAAATCTAAATATGAAACTATATGAAACTCTGAAGAGGGCTTTATTTTGTGGGAACATCTTTTGAGATATTTCACTTTAGGTGGTAAAAAAAATATGCATAAAACCTTGGTCACAATTCTTATAAAATGCTGCAGATGAGCAATTTAAGGGATTTCCCCCTCATATTTAAGTCTGCAATACAAAAAAATGCTACCTTCAAAAAACATCAAGATATACTTAAAATAGTTTTAGAATTTAGAGGGAAATGTGGGCCAACTTTTCTGAAAATGTCAAATATATGCAACAGAAAGGTGCAGTGAAAATATATCATGCACTTTAGCCTAATTAGGGTAATTCTGAGTGAAGATGTGCTTCTATTTCTGTTTTAAATTGTGTTTTCTAGAATTTTTGTCTAAATTCCTGACTAAATAAAAACACTTTATTCCAAATCAATTTTTCCACTTACTTTATTAGAAAGTGTTACATACATGACCCCCACTGTCTGACCACTGCATCCAAACACTAACTTTATATAAACCGGGGTGGAGGAAAAAAATCCAAACATGAATCTTGAGGACAATGCAGTCAAGAAATATCTTAAGTCACATTTTCACAAAAGTGAAAAGGCATCGCATTGCGCTACTGACCATTTTTAACAATCTGGAGAGCTGTACATTACCTTGGAGCACTACAATATTTACACTTGTGGTGATGAGCTGAAATATCAAGTGGGTTCTGACTGAAGTCTGAAATGCAGTCACACATGATCTTATTTTCCTTTAGCTAATGGTTTACAAAACTTTAATTTGGCACCTTACAAAAAAAAGTCATATTAAATTGTGAATAAAACAAAAAAATACTGATGCATATCTTATGAAGATACTAAGTAATCTGCCAGAAGCAAAGTCCAAAAGGTGCTCAATTAAACTAACTGCCAAGAAGCAGTTTGCTGTTGTTGGTGTCTGATGGGAAGAGGTCAGGCAGGGTGGTGCACACAGGTCTCCCAAGGACCACCACTGGTTTGAGGAACTGAAGCTGCTTGATGGCCAGGTCCCCACACCCAGCTAGTGCTTTGTCCAAGATGGACTTCAAGTTTTGGATGGATGTGAAGTCTCCAGTGGTGCTGTTGGACTTCAGCAGTGGGGAATGAGTCCGCCTGCTGCGGGTGTGAGAGATTCCCAGGTGGTGGTTCTCTTTGACTGAGCAGCTGCGTTTGAATGTGTCTCGCCGTTTCACGAGGGCCTCTTCGTCTTTTGGAGCGGTTTCTTGGATAAACTTCAAAAAGGAGGACTCAAAGCCGATAGGCTTGTAGGCAGTGATGTCAAATGAGTGCTGAGGACTGCTCGGACTGTCCTTCACGTTTGAGGGCTGTTCAGAGATTTCATTTTTGCGTTTCAGCGGCAGGCGGACAGGGGGAGAGCTCACCGTGGCCGACCCATTCAACATTTTACAATCCTCTTTGTGTTCTGGTTTATCTTGCGAGCTCTCCTCGGGAGTAAAGCGAAGTGAATACGGAGGTGAGAGGTCAACTGTGACAGGACGAAGAAGAGGCCTGATTTGATCTAAGCTTAATCTCTCCTCAAGTTTGGGAGAGCTCTGTAGTGCCACTGGTAATTCCTCAGGGCTTCCATCTGTTGTTGCTTCATCTTCAAGTACCTCATTTGAACCAACAAGGACTTCATTTGTCTCGACAGGTGGAGGCTCCTCCTTTTCCTCCTCTGTGGATCTCGGAGGATCAGGCGAGTCCCCATTCTGTGTCTGAGCTGTGACTGATGGCAGCTCTGTGGGTTCTGGCTGCTCCTCAGGGCTTTCCGACTCTTCTCTGTTCTCTTTTTCTTGTACCTCGTCTGGGCTGCCTTCACCTGTCGCAGCTGGCTGAGCCGACTTCCTCTGTATCAGCTCCTCGAGCTGCTCAGCAATAAACACGAGCTTGCCTGCATTTCTGAAAAGTTCTTCCCGACTCAAATGGTGCACTTTCATGTAGTGACGGTGCACGCTGTGCAGGTACGTCACCACAGAGTCACAGCCCTGGACCATGCATGGGTAGGCCACGCGCAAGCAGCGGTCTTGACACATCTGTAGTGCTTCTTCGTGGGATCTTAAAACCAAGTTGCTGACACAAGTTCTTTTTGACTTCTTTGCCCCCGACTCTTTTTTCTTTTGCGGACTGTTCTGGCCTCTGTTCTCTTCAGACTGAGTTGATCCTTCTGGTTTTGAATTCGATGTCTCATCCTGCGTGTCCGGCGAACCGGCGTCTGTTTTCTGCAGACCCTCCTGTGACACTACGAGCTTATTTTGGCATCCAGTAGTCGACTTTTTGTGAGTGCTCTGAAGTCGTACCACCAGGGAATCAAAGTATTCACAATGACTATAAAGTGTATGCTTTTTAAGAGCATCGCTATGACTGAAGACCCTTGAGCAGCCCTCATGCTTGCATCTTATGAGCTCAGGTGGCTGTGAGTGAAAATCCCTTGTGTGACGCACCAAACTGCTTTTGAGGTGGTAAACAGCGCGACAGTTAGCAAAGTGACATTTAAACTGAGGCTGAGGATCATCCGGGTTTGGCTGGGCTCTTTTCCTTGCAGGCTCCTTTCGGACCTCTGGGCCCCTCACATCAGAGTCTTTGTCCAACAGGAGTTGAGAGCGGTTGTAATGGTGTATGAACTGTAGATGGCGCACCAGGCCTCCCTGAGTGGAGAATGCTGCGTCACAATTTTTTGCCACACAATGGAAGGGTTTGCTGAATTTATCCAGGATGTAGCACAGGTTACTTTTGGCTACTAAACGTCTTGTTCTGACCTGTGTGGTTTTGTTCTCATCTTTGTCTTTCTGCTCTTCCTCTTTCCTCCCTGCTTCATCTTCTCCTTCAGATGGTGAATGATTGTCGGAGTTTTGTCCATTCTCACTAATCAGGCTCGGGGTGATTGACTCCTGCTGTAGTTCCAGCTTGCAGGTCTCTTTCTTGAGCCCTTTTGGATCGTGGTTAGTCAGGAGTTGAGAGGTGGACTGTCTGTCTTGGTCTAGCTGTACTGTTCCACAGCTTAGTTTATTCACCAAAGCCACACTCATTTCATGGACTTGAATGTAGTGAGCCCTAAGTACGTGTTTTTCTCTGTGACTCTTGGAACAAAGCTGGCAGACGTAGGGTTTGAACGAGGTGGTTTTGAAAGAGGTCATTTTTCGGGCTTCTTCAAGGCTGCAGCCATGTTTGGAGATGTAGTGGCGCAGCAAACTGTAACTCTTGGCAGTTCTAAAGCCACACTCTTTGTACATGCAGACGTAAGGTTTCGCATTACCTAGCGATTCCATGCATTCGTCATTTGCTGCTACCGTCTGCTCATCGGACCCATCTGACTTTTTGTTGGGCAACACAACTGGAGGTGTTGCCAAGATTGCTTTATGAATAAACTTCAAAGAAGCATCTTGGCTGGACTGAGGAGGCTCACTTGACGAGCTAAGAGGCACAGAGTTCAAACTTAATTTACTCAACCCAAGAAGAATTTCTTTTAGTCCGTCGTTTTTGGCATGACGACTTAAAAAGCTTGTTTCGTTGCTATTGGGAGCGATGGAAGTCTTTTCGTCCATTTCAACGGGTTTTAATGGAGCCAAGTGCTCATCTGTTTCCTTTTCTTCTCCGTCAGCCACCACGTTGGTATCCATGCCTTTGGAGCCCTGCTCTTTGTCGTGTTTGTGCTCTCTGTTCTCCAGTTTAAGGTGCTCCGGGTGTGCACATTTCAAGTGTCTCTGGACATCTCTGGCTCTGGAAAAAGTCATGCCACACTTTTCAAAGCCGCAGGTAAACTTGCTGCCATCGAAGCACACAGCCACAAGGGTCATTGTGGCCTTGGGCTCCTTGTTGGGCAAATCTTCAACAGAGGGGGCACAACTCATTGATGGAGGGTTCAGGACCTCTCCGTTGATGCCATCTGGATCGCTCTGCTGGTTAAAACCCACTGGGGCCTCAGCAATGACCTTAAAAACTTTTCGCTTTGCCTTCCTCTGAGCTTCAAAGTCTTCTTCTGTGAAAGTTATCTTGTGTGTTGATAAATGCTTCACAAATTCCTTTTTGGATAGGAAGTACTTCTTACATTCAGTGCTACAGCAGGTAAATGCTGCATCTCGGAAATGCTGTGCTTCATGGTGATACAACTGGCCCAAGTCAGAGTAAGTGACGTAGCAGCCTTTGAGCTCGCATTGGTAGCTCAGCTGATAGCCATGGGTCTGCTTATGTGCGACCAGTTCGTTCGATGTGGCAAACTTTGCACCGCAACCGACCATCACACATGTGTAAGGCTGATCCCCATAGTGGGCCCGTCTGTGTTTGTGATGATGGTAGGCCGAGACGAAATGCCGACGACAAAACACACACTTTACCCGTTTGTCTCTCATCTGGTGGAAGTACTTTACATTTTCGTCACTTTTGTGATCCGACTTCAAGTGAACATACAGATACTTGGAATGCTTGAAAACCCGATTGCACTTAGTTGCCGGGCATGGATATTCATCCCGGTTCTGCAGTTTGAAGTGCTGGTTGATGTACTCGAACGTTACGTGCTCGTCATTGTCCGGACTCTTCTCTTTGGAGGTTTTGGCCTGCTGTACAATGTGATGCAACAGATCCGGATCGCGAGTGGAGTTGTAGTAGAGCACTAGAGATGGGTCTAAGGTGATCTCGCCAGGTTCCACATCCTCCTCCTCGTCCTCCTCCTCATCTTTTATGTTGTTTTGTGATTGAATCGATTTGCTCCCAATGTGTTTTTTCATGTGGGGGACAAGATCTTTTCTGCTCTTAAACATTTCCAGGCAAACAGGACAAAGGTGATTGTTTTCCTGGGCATGTCTTTTGGAGTGATGAACAATATGTGTGTCAGTGAATGATCTCTTGCAAATCTTACAGCAAAATTTTTCCCTTTTTTCTTCAGAGAACGCATTGGTTTCTAGGCGAGACTCTTTTTTGTCTTGTTGATCGTGACCCCCAAGTCCTCCGTTTATCCTGCTGTGGAGGTCAGCCTCAACCCTCTTTTGAACTACTGGTGCCTCAAGTTTTTTAGTCTTTGCCTCCTTTTCATGTTCCCCTTCTGACTCGGGATTCAGCCCCAGCAGGGAGTTGCAGTGATACTTTAGAGTTTTCCAGTCCCAAAACTCAGGGTCAAAAGGCCAGTATGCTTTTAGTGCAAGGAGCAACTCACAGCGTAGCGAGTTGGGAATGACCTCGTTCTCTTGGTCATATTTTTGGTCAGGCCGTAAGTAGAGTTCTTCAAGACAAGTGAAGGCTTCCTGGCTGGAGCCAAGCAGCAGCTCGGTGAGCTGGCAGGCACGCAACACTTCAAGATCACTTCGAAGAAGACAAGATATTGTCTTGCAGACAGATATTCTGGTTTCAGAGTCCTCCTGCTTTGGGAGTTGTAGGGCTTTAACACAAAGTTCAACTGAAGCAGGTGTTCCCAATTCTTCTGCCTAAAGAGACATAATATTAGCATTAATTCATGCATGAAAAGCCACTTTAAGTATAAAAACTACCAAAACATCCAAATGAAATGACTTTGTCTGTGTACACTCACCTCTGTTTGAATAACACGAACCAGGTAAAGCAAGTGTTGAACTGTTTTGGCAATGGCACCGAGCTGAAGGCATCGTTCCAAAAGAGACACCAACGAGGGGTCAAGTCTCCTCTGCAGCTTACTCCACAGCAGAGTCAACTCCCTTTACAATTAAAACAACAAAACACTAAGTTTCTTTCATTTAAATAAAACCAATCAGTCCTTCATGTTCTTGAATTAAATCGAGGCCACTGACCAGGAGCAGTAAAGATTCTGCTGCTGTAGCTGCTGAGTTAGAAAGGTTGTGCACAGGATGAAGGCTGTATTCTCTTCTCCTTCCATCTCTAAATTACATGTGATCTCCAGAACATCTTTACAGTCAAGTCTGGATATCTGATGAAAACAAAAAAGATCAGATCTTGAACAAAACAGATCTAGCACAACTACACATCTTTATTTAAATATTACAACCTTTTCACAAGCCTTTTTTTTTTTTACAAAAAAAATCCTCCATTTTGTTTGGATAAAAACCAAATCCACACCCGGATTGAACAAGACTGACTTTTTTTTTCAAAGGTATTTTTTAGAGAGGAAATCTTTGGTCACATAGTGCAGAAGCTGAAACAGCAGCTGTGTGCTAAATAAAGGTGGTTCTCCTTTTTGACCTGCAGCGTTTCTACATGTTTTTTAAGATGCAGAAATAAAGGTAGACTCATAACTGACATAAGCAACATTTCCAACTGCTTTGCTAACTCAACCTGACAGTTTATTTCCAAAACTGTAAAAACTCAAACAATGTTGTGACAAAAGCATTATTTCCAGATAGTAAACAAATAGTTATTACATTTCTTTTATGGAATACTTCTGTTTTACTGTTTGATTGATTTAAATAAAAGGAAAAAGACAATAGAAAAGACACAATTTATTAAATCCATTGAAGATTTTAAGTGACTAGAATAGAGAAAATAAAAGAAAATGATGAAGAGAGAGATTTTGGCTGACAAGCTGTGCATTAAATTGAAAATAAGCCACAAAATGTTCAGATTCCTGGAATATTAATCTTTTCAAACAGAGTCCTGGGCTCTACTTGCATGACAATTAGAGGTTCTATTTTTGGAGACGTAAAAAAAAAAAACCCTGAACTGGCCTTTTTATTTTTTTTATAGACTGCTTTGATTTTTCAATTTTGCTTTCCTGTCAAATAACAGACATGTCCTGGAGACAACAAAACATGCAAATGGTTTGTGATGGAATATTAAGAATAGAAGAAAGTTTTTTATTAAGTAAAAAAAAAAGAGAAAACATTTGCCAAAAAAATCATTTAGACTTTTAAAGTTTTTAACATTTCTTAATATACAACACCTTGATAATCCATTGTACTTGTTGTTTTAAAACAACGTACTGTACATGTGTGAATTTGACCTAAAAAATCCTGACCAAATCAAGTATTTGCATTGAAAATGCTGCCGTACCTCTATTATTGCCTCCTCGTTGGGCAGGAGATGACAAAGAAGAGAGACAAATGTCTGGCGAAACATTGCCTGGTTGGGAATGAAGCTGCATTCGCTGCAGGCTTTGGCCAACACTACCGCTTTTGCCACCTCGCCCATCTTCTCCAGATGTTTAACCCGCATCTCCATGAAGCCCTCGCCCTCCAAGATTATATAAGCTTCAACTACAAACAAAGTTTGTTAAAAACCACCTTCAACAGAAGGAAAAATCCTTCAGAATGTTAAAGTGACACATCCAAATAGAAAGAAAAACCAACCTTCGTCTGGGTTGGTGGCCTGGCCAGTGAGGAGAGCAGTGAGGATGGGGTTGCTCCATGCTCCTCCTTCTCCTGTGATCTGCAGCAAAGCTTGAAGGTCTGTACTTCCAAACTGCAATAAGTTATCATGGGCAATCTGCAACATACAACAACACACTTTGGTACAACCATCTCATTTTCTCTTTTTTATCATTTCCACTGAAAAGACAAAGCTGTAAAAATTTTCAGTCACAGTGTATGAACTTTTGCCACTTAAAAAATGTGTCCATTTATTCAGTAGAAATGCAGCAGGAATGTTAGACATTATATTTTACGTTGCTGCGTATGAAGCAAGGCTGTTTCAGATGTGCAGACATTCAGCTGCATCCAGCAGCAGGGTCTTCAAAACAAGTCCACCTCTCACACCTCCTGGAATCTCAAGGACGCAGATATGCAGTTTGTGGGAAGATGATAAGCCATTGACTGTATATAAGAACTGGACTGAGTGACCTTGCCCCCTCTTATGTTCAAAATAGGAAGTACTTGTTGATTGCAAGAAGCCATTGACCTCTACTTAGAAATAAACATCTATTTCTCAGTCATTCTATTTATCAGAATAATAATTCTCGCTCTGCTACTTTTTTAAAGATGTTCTTGCTAATCCTCATAATTGTTCACGATATTTTTTCTTAAATGCAAGTTATTTAAGTTATAAGCTGGCCAATCAGGTGTCTCAATACAAGAGTGTGGTGCCTGCTGGTCCCCACGGCGAACGTTCAAAATGGTCAAATTCAATGACAGATTCACCTGAGCTCACGTTCAAGTGAGTGGTTGCCATGGAAACAATGACTCAGACCAATCACTGCTTATGTCATCTGGCTCTAACATGGCGCAAGTAAAAACTTAGAAAGAGAAATTTTGAGTCTTATTGTGAGTCAGGAGACTCGGATATGAACTAACAGCAATCTTTTACAGTCTTCTTTTAGAAACGTTTCCTGACACCACCACAAAAGGCTCTTTATACATTTACAACAAAAGTGACAAAAGCTCAATAATTTATCTCTTCCATGCACTGTAAAACATTTCTTCAGCCCTGTCGGGTTCTTCTCAAAAAGGAATTCCATGAAACTGCTGAACTGAAAATATGTGATTTTGCAGGCAAGCTGGTGGCATGACAGAACACAAAGATGCATTCAAATCCAAGCAAAATCAACACAGGCTGCAAATACACTTATCTGCTAACAGCAAATAGACCAATATCCATATCTTTTGTTATTAAAGGGGGGTGGCCAGCGTTTTACCCCAAGGAAGGAAGCAGCCACAGGAACATTGGGTGATACTGAAAAAAGTTCTACAAGGTTGTAGAATACTTCTGTAGAGTTATTATTAGAACCTACAAATATTTTTAATGACAAATAAATATAGTTTCATCACCTTAAACTTTTTGTGAACGTGCTGATTTCTGCAACAAAAATAACAGACCTTTAAAGACTTTGATGCTGGTTTTAAGAAAGAACAGCTTCTTCATCTCAGCTTGGAATCTAATCAACACGCACACTTCTCAGCACATTTTAGCAAACACAAAAACATTGCTCAAAAATCTAAAATGCAATGCCAACTTGTCTTTAGTTTGATCTTTAGAGGTGAAAACAACCTTTCACAAAGAACAGCAACATCCAGAAAATGCCTCCATCTGTGCATCCAATTTTTATTCAGAGTTCAAAACTTCTGCAAGACAATAAGTTATGGACATTTAAAATGAACCACTCAGTACAGTATCAATTGACAAAAACTCCAATGATTTACACCTACTAGCTTCAGCTTTGACTTTTTTTTTTTATTTGTTCTTTATGAAAGAAACAAGCCTGTGAACATTAACAATTCCAAAAATGCAAATTACAATTTTATTTATTTTAAAGCATTTAGAAATATATCTTTATGTAAAAAAAAGTTAATATATAGGCATAAACAATTATTTAAGTTCAATCTGATTGTTAACAAACTCCACATGTTGGTCCTGTCTTCACCTCCATCTGAACCTCTACGATACTGACAAACCGGAGATTTAACTTTTTGTTTTTGCTGTTCCCTCTACACCCAGCATGCCCTAAAAAGCCGAAGGCCGTAAACTCAGAGGATTTAGACACAACAAGGTACAAACAGAAAAATACCTACCATTCCTAGTTTTTTATTTGTAAACGTAGACAACCGTGATTGAAATCACCAGCAAAACTGTTCCTGTATCACAGCATATCTCAATTTTATGCATTTTTCCCTTTCTAAATCTGTTTTATTTTGGGCCACAACTCAAGCACAATGACTTAAATCCTCATTACCACAACATCAAAAACAGTTATGGCTTCTGTGCGTTTGCAAAGTTGTAACCTTGTTAGCGCCGCATGTTCAAAAGCTTGCAATACTTGGCATAAAGTATTGACTACAAAGGAGTTATGACAAGGTAAACTTGACCTTCTGCTTCGCATCTGAATTTGCATTTGCAAGCAAAAAAAAAACCTCTTAATGGTGCTTTACCTGAACAGATTGGTTGAACTGAACCCAAGCTTCAAATGGGATTTCATTCTCAGGGACTGACAGCAAAAGCTCAAAACAGCTCCTGCAAGAAAGACAAACAAAGCATGTTGATTAAAAAGACAACGTTGTGTGACAGTTACCAACAATTTTGAGGAAGCCTTAATGAAGTTCTAAAATAAAGTTTTATGATTTCCCTCAAACAAAGGAAAGACAGTAAAGTAACCTATAAACTAACACTTTGTTAATTCAATTATTTTTTTGGTCAGAGCTTTAAAATGACATGTAAAAATAAAGATACATCATCAAGTATATCGGTAAAACATTTCAGACAAGCTGACAATTTTAGAATAAGCTCTTCAAAGTTTCTGGCAGCGCTTCAGTAGCACATCTCAAGTAATCAAGTAAGTAAACTAAGCATTGATGTAAAAAGGTAAATTGAGCTTAAAGTGTAAGGAGGAAAAAACCTCACAAATAAGTAATAAACACTAAATTTAAATGCTTAACTGACAGTTTTCATATTAAAAACTGTCAGTTATCAAAATGAGATTCTATCATTTGCACCTTGATTTTGAAAAGATCTTGGGAAGGCCATTCATGCCCTGATTACGTAGATAACGCTTTGTACTTTAGCATCGCGCAGTATTAACTTAACTGCTTGCAGCAGCACGATTGTTGACTAAGCTCACCTCACTGGTTAGCTGTCTACTTTAGTTTAAATTTTCATTGTTTGTTTTTTAAGCTCCTAAAGCCCCACTTCAATGGAAATTGTGTTTTTGGTGTTTTTAACGTGTTCTTGTAGCATTTTTTCTGATGATGGAGGACATTTATTAAGAAAATAAGGCTCAAAATTGCATTTCTGAGTATTTCTTTATTCAAATCGTTGTGAATCAGGAGCAGATGAAAAAATGCTGTTTGAAAAAGATTTTTTTTGTGATGTAGAATATACACAGGGTGTGCAACAATCTCCCTGCTCTGACCTCTCAGCAACAGGGAGGGGAAGGGGGTCTGGGGTTGCTCCGCACCAATGGTCCTGCCCACAAATCAGAGGTGAATTTCTAATGAACTACTGCTGCTCTGCTGAAACTATGTCTGAAGAAACAACACAGGTGTTTATTTTTTTGGCTAATAACAGCATAATTCTAATTGAAAGACCACTAAGAATCATTTTACAAAAGATAATAGAGAGTCGGAGTGGGTCTTTAATGGTGTTGCCCCAGCTTGCTCACAGCTGTTCTAGAGTTTAAAGGTCTGCAAACCAGGATCTGATTGGTATGTCCAGGTCACAACAGTAACACTGGGGGTGTATTTTCTATTATTGGGCCCCAATTATGGAATAAGTTTTAAGTTTAAGTTTTAAATATAAAATGAAGATTTTTGTTCTTATTTAGCACAATATGTTGTTTTATTCTATTTATTTGTCTTATGTGTCCACTTTTAAGGTAACTGTTTTAAATTTCATAATACTATGTTTGACAATAAAGGCTTTCTATTATAAACAAATCTAATATTTAATGTTCTATTTTTATCTCTCTTCGTATTGCAAAGCACTTTGGTACCCTGATGATGTTGTAAAATGTTTAGAAATAAAAAATTCATTCATTTGTTTCACTGTAAAGAAATCTATTGACTAATGTAGCCCATCAAAGCAGGTTCTTATGAAAAACACAGGAAATGTCTTTTTGACAAACAAGTTATGTAGAATATAAACAGCTGTAAATATGTATCACAGTTTGAATGTGGTTTTAAAGGTTAAATCTGACTTTTTTTTTTTTACATTTAGGGGTTGAAGTTTTGACATCTGCACAAAAAGACTTGCCACAAAGAATCTAAACGCACTAAATCCAGTATATTAGAGGCAAAATACTTCACAGTGCATTTTTTTGTTTGTTTGTTTCAAGCAATGAGATCTATTATTCAACATCCATACTCTGCCCTGATGAGAGCAGAGTGCAGATGTAGGTGTTTTTTACCACTATTTCTTCTCATGTATTTCCCTTTTTCTCTCTATCTAGAAAAGAAAAGGAATTTCATCGTACCAGTTCTGGTTGCACGTCAACTCATCTTTTGGTCCATCTTAAAAGCGTTCAGTGTTCTTTAAAATTTGATTGTGCTGTTTTAGCCAAAATCAAATAACCAATGGCGTTTTCTAGGAAATGGTTTCTGCAGAGCGACGGCGTTCATTAGAAATTCATTGTGGGCAGAACCATTGGCTCGGCGCAACCCAACCCTACCTGTCACCCATAACCAAAGATTTTGTATCACTGGACAGCATGACCCCTCCCTCCTCGCATTCCAAACAGAAAGTACCTCCTGGCTCCAAGAAGCCAAAATCCCATGGACTTCTTTAGCGAAATAAACAGCTAATACTCAGTCATTATTTTTGTCCTAATTTTTTTCCATATTTATTTTTAATCATAAGGTATTCAAAATTTAAACTGACCAATAAGATCAATAAAAACATGTGGTGCCCACTTGCAACTAAAATGGTGAGCAATTTAGGATCTATCCACCCGTACAGTTTAGAATCAGATGCCTGCTCAGATGAGGAAAACGAAGACGTACACGGATCTTTTCAACTACAAATGGAATGCATTGGAATGTTAATAAAAAACCAAATTCACAACTTTTATTGGAGTGGGTCTTTAAAATCTATTTTAAAATTACAGGACCAAAACTGTTCGATTTGTTGCACAAGGAACTGAGGACAATTTCACATGATTTTCCTATATGCTACTTCTGCTTTACAGGCAAATGATTTTACACTTATTATCAAGACTACTGCTTTGCAGTATCTGTTCTTCAAACACAGCCAGACTGTGTAACTTCCTAACTGAAGATCATGACAGACTGAAAAGCTTACCATACGTGTACCACATGTTCACACGCTAAAATAAAGCATTGGTTGGAAATAAAAAATGCTATTTTATCTAAGAATTGTACGTCGGATTGTTACCAAGAACTAAAAACGCATTCAAAGCCAAAATATTTCTTCATGGATCAATTTTCTGCTGTAAAATCCTGCAGCCAAATGACAAATATATATTTAAGTAAAGGCAAAAAATAAAGAAAATAAATGTCTTTATTAGTTGAAGGGGTTTCTTGAATTTTAGTGTTTGTTACTAGATCAATGCAGCAGACTAGCTTAAGCATCTCCTAAAGAGAAACACTTCTCGCACTTGACAAGAGTGCCTGTTCCAGGTGTTGAAACAATTTTTTTGTAGTCCCACATTTGGAAGCTACTTCCTTCAAATAGATTTTGTTGCGTGTGGTTTGATGTTCCAATTTTAAAGACACAAGTCAACATTTCATTTATTAACCACCAGCCGGTGGATGAAAAAAAACCTACCGGCCAGGCACAATTTTTACCAGACAAATTATTACATTATTTTACAAAGAAAAACTATAGGTGTTATTTTAAAAAATGATATTATGTTGAATGCAAAGACAGAGGATGTCACAGCATAACAAAAACATAAGATAATAACTGTCTTAAGTGACTTCGATTTATAATCAGTCTTTGGTCTCTGCTTTGGCATATTCATTTGTTTATGAAGTGATTTATTTTCTATCACAAATGTGTTGTTTCTTCTCTTAAGCACAGCTAAAAAATGCCCCTGTGGCCCCAATGAGGAGAGCTGTCAGTCAGTCACCTTTAGCCTGAAGCATTGACATATATAGAGATGAAAATTACTTCAATAATTTTTTAAAGAAAATGAAACAGCATGAAAGTACTTTATAAATAGTATTAACACATCTTTAATGTCATCTAACTGTAAACTCAAATTCAAAGATGCTGAGAAAACAAGGACAGATTTACTACAGGGGAGCAGATTGACAGAAAATGCTCTTTTTGCTATTCTGCCTCCACTTGATTCATTTTATATAAAATCATGACAAAAAACAGCCTAACAGCATTAGAATGTTTTGGATTCTTGTCATTATGTCACAGCGCTCTCATGGGGGGGGGCTTTTCAGCTCAACACTGAAATGTTAGTTGATAAAGTTTCATTCAAAGTTGATTCACGTCTGTTATTGTATTTAGAAAACACAGTTTTTATGAATGTCCCATGAATTAAGTGTGTTGTACTCTATTTACCCGCCATGTCTTGAAGTCCGCTCCGTGAAAATGTTCTCCGACATTAAATTGGTCACAAACTGGTGACAAGCGACACAGCTCATTAGCATAGAATATAGCGTTGTAGCATGATAGCATCAGTGTGCAACAACACTGCTGTCTCCAAATCAACACTTTTTATCAAACTCTGCTGCTGCTGTGAGTCGGTTTATCCTCCATTTCTGTTCGGATTCTGTCCATCTGCTCCATCAGCCTAAGCTAAACGCTACACAGAGAAGTGTACGGAAGCTACGGGAGTGGTGGTGGTGGTGGGTGCTTTACGTGTCGCGTGCGCTTGTAAATACGCAGCAAGCTTTTTTATTCTTTTTCTCAGCCTTGCGGAAGAAGCTCCTCTGCTTGTTATTGTTTCATTTCTGCTTGTTGCAAGAGACTGAGGGGCGGGCTCACTTTACTCCGAACAACAGGAGCCCAAGAAAGCAGAGAGCTGGGAAAATAAAATCATGATTTTCCAAAAATAAATCGTCTAAAACAAAAAATTTGAATTAATCGATTGTATTGATTTATCGCTCAGCCCTACACCCAGGCATTGTCAAGTATTCAATGCATTCAAGTATTCTACTTTACGTATTTTTTGTACTTACAAAGCTAGTCTCTTTAACACAAGGGCCACTCTGTCAGACTCGGCAGTGAGGTGAGATCGCGCTGCAGCGAAACAGTTAATGGACAGGCAGTAGACCTCCAGAAGTGGCAGACCGTGCTCCATGGAGTTCCTGCTCCCGGCATAGTGCATCAGTGCCTAAGCAGGGGCAAAAGAAGAGGAGGAAAAAAAACCAAAGAAAACAGATGTGTGAATTGTTGGAAAAGAGATCAGAGGAGGAGATCAGATGGGAGTCGTCTGTAGGGGATGAAAGCAGAAGGAAGGGTCCTCTGAGGGGAAATGTCAGTCTGCACCTGATCGATCCCAGCTGACTGTCTGGAGTAAGGTGCTCCGTGGTCTAATGGGACTTCACTGTGTTCCCACTAATTCTGTACAATAAAAACCAACATCTTAAAAATTATATTCAAAAAACCTTCTTACAGTATGCAACCATTTAAAAAGGCGAAGTAAATTAACTTTATCTAAATCATCTGCGCTCTATCCAAGTGAGCCAAAAATAAAAGTCCTGGTCCCGTGGGAAACACATCAGTGTACTAATTACAGCAGCCCTTCTCCTGATACGAACAGAGTTAACACTTTTATTTATTTCAAAGAAAATAAATAAATAAGAAGATTCATGTTTGTCTCCCCTCCAAGTTATTTGATCTAAATATACCAATAAATGAACTAACAACCATTTGTTTTCACCAGGGTTATTTACCTCCAATGGAGATCAAATGTCAGGGGTTCACTTAAAAACAAACCAAACAAACAAACAAAAAACACGTACCAATGGACCAGAGGGGTCACAGCTGCAGGTTGATTTCTTTTTTTTTTTTTTTTTGCAAAGTAAGTTGCTAAACATGAAAGAGTTAAATGAAATTTGACACCATGTTTAAGAAACATTTGTTTAAGTTAAAATCTATTTTGATCTTCCATAAAATATATGCATTTATTTGCCAATTTAACTTAATCAAAACATTATATTTTCTCATCTATTATAATAGATATAATTATAATGATTAGTGCTGTAACAATTAATCGACTTAATCCATGAACCGATGTATATTCCTATGATCCAACAAAGTCAATCCATCAGAGGCAAGTGGTAAATCGAATAGACCTATACAATTATAAAATAGTTTCAAAATGAAATACATCGATTATAACCAATATTGAAAAATATCATTTGGATTGAGACTTGGTAGGTTTATTATACTATGACAAAAAATGGTCAAGTGTCATCACAGCGGACAACACATGCGATGTCAGCTAAAAAATGATCAATCCATCATTACAGTCAAATGTGTGGAACACTTTGAATTTTGCAGACATGTGACCACACAGAGTGGTAGAATGTTCTAACAATGTTCTTTTTGTTTTGTTTTATGTGGAAAACAAGAGTGGGCTGAACTGTGTGAAACTCAAATGTGAATGGATTTGCCATTAATTTTTGTTTACTTATTTGTTTGTACACATATTGAATTATTAATCGATCATCTTTTAAGAAATACAAGGAATCTGGAAAACTTCACCTGCACTTGTCAGTATTCATGTATTTATCTCTGAGTCAAACTGGTTTAATCTTTTGCTAAATATGTCCTGGATCGGTTTTAGGTCAGTAAATCAGATTGTTCAAAACGAACCAATAGCGAGTATGGTCAACCACAGATTATGATACGAATCAAATCGTTGGTAAAATTAGTCGTTACACCCCTACAAATGCCTACAAATGAATAATTAGCTTATGTTTAAGTAGTTGCAATTTTTATTTATTTATTTTATGTACAGCACGTTTAGGTGTTCTGTAACAGAAGTGTTGTATAAAAAAGTTGAATTTGAATTTTTACAATTCAGTCACTTACCAGAGGACTTCATCAGCCTCATTGTTGAAGGCTTTAAGTTAACTATGAATATTAGACCACATTGTGCTGTTTGTCATAATTATTGCGCTGTTATTATCGAGACTGAACTTATTTCTGACCATTTCCAAAGACAAGCCTTCATGCAAATCATCTAGAAACTCGCAAGTTCGCATGTGAAGGCAATCCGTGTTTAACGGAATGGCATCAATTGCATGGCTTCCAGCTGCAACACAAACAATGGCAGACGGATTTTTATTTTATTCTCTAGTTAAAACTGCCTTTGCATTACTACCAAAATGCAGAATAGTAAAAATGTTTAGGGACGGTGCCCCGCCCCATTTGCATGCAGAAATCCCTGATGTTCGATGCCGATGTCAGGGCAGCAAAAACATCTGGATTAAATTTGATTGCGATTTTTACGAATAAATCTAAAAGTCTAAACCATAAAATATATATATGTATGCTAAAGTACCCCTGCATTAATAACTTACAAATGCGGTTTACTTATCGACCTTCTTTATTGGGATGGGGAACTACGAGTTAATTCATGAAATTATATGCATTCTAGATTAGAAACAAAAAATACGCTGCGTTCATTTGTTGAAAAATAAAGATGTCAACATTAAATGCACGATGTTGTTAGCATCCCAGCGTCACTCGGTTAATTTAGCTGGCGGCAGCGAAAAAAAACAACCCAGGGGGAGCTAATGTGAAGCTAATAGTAGCTTTAACGTTGCACGAACATGTTACCTGGCAGAAGTTGTCGCAGTACTCCGTCGAGGATGCCACGGAAATTGGTTGCTGCCTGAGGACGTCTTCAAAAGCCCTCAGTGTGGCAAGTAGGGTTTCCATTGCTATCAAAGTGTCTTCGGCCGAATCCAGGGCCCAGTCGCTCCATTCGTGCTCTGCTTCGACATTATTTTCCGCCATCTTCGTTCTCCGCCACGGCGCGTATGCAGTACAGTCTGGTGATGCGTTCAACGCCTCCTGGAATTTTCTTGATATCACATAAACGTCCCGATAAACGACATGAAGAGATAAAAGTTCAGAGGATGAATGCACCAAAGTAATAAAAAATGTGAAAAAAAAACATTATATAGGTGATAAAACTGATTAAATAGAAAAATGATGTTCCCAGGCTCTATTTCTAGAGATTTTGTAACATTTGGAATCCTTCTACCAAACAAAAATGAGGAACTCGGTTGTAATTTAAACCTCTGCATAGCAAAATGTTTGTATACATAAACACAGAGTGCTGAAAAGAAACGCTATTTTTTATTTAGTTATTTATGTTTGAACTGGAAATATAAATAAAATATTTAAAATACTATATATCAAATAACAGGGGTGTGGAAAAAGTATACAATATGTCAACAAAATTTCCAATTGATGTGAAGTAAAATATATGGGGAATACATGTATTTTCAAATGTTATTAGTTTGACTTGTATCATAGTACTATTTGTTTTGTTTTTCTTTATTTTTGCACCGTTTAATTTCATTTTAATTCCTTAACAGTTTGAATAAAAAGTTATGCAAGATAAAATTCTACCTGTTAAAACCCTAAACAATAAGCCTTGCATTATTAAATTTGTGATTATTTTTGTTTTAACATTGCTTGTTGTTCTGTATTTTTGTTCATTCAGACGGAAATTACTAAATGTTTTTGTTACTTCACTGTATGTGAAGTCATGTTCTTCCATGGTCCATAATCGTTCAATATAAAGAATAAAATAAGTTCAGAGGTAATAAACATTAAGAGTTATTATCACTCACAATTTTACATTTAAATAAATCTATCCATTCATTTTCTTTACCCGTGTAGCATGCTACGATGCCTTCTGACTTGCTTGATTTCTCAAATAATGAGAAATTAAAGAAGAACAGCGAGTCTACTATTTTCAGGAATATATTCCAAGACTCAGACCTTCCAAAGCCATAAAAAAAAACCTCTCTGAAGATCTTATCAAGACGTTTGAGAATCTGAATTCACCTTGGATCCTGAAAGGTCCAAATGTGACCTGGAGCCCCCAAAGAGTTTTGTTACTTCTCAAACCCTATTTCTTGATCAGGGAAACACTGGACAACTCCGATGAAGGTTTTGTGGAAACAGGGATTTACCTAAAGGGTTTTCAAAGAACACTTTCTGTCACCCTCCTGGAGGGACTGACTGCAGACTCCTTTTGAATGTAAGGTTTACGATTTTATGACACCTGCGTCCATGGGAGGACATAGAAACACAGATCAGAACAAGCTGAGATGGACAAACTAACATTAACTGACTTAATTTTATCCACAGATCCACAGGAAGTTAGTGAAACTTCCACTATAATCTTGTTCTCCATTAATATTTTAATTGCATGTGTAAATAGGAGCTCAGACAACATTTAATCATATATTGATGAGCTGCATGTTAGAGCTTATTGTGTTGAATTCGGTTCAAGTTTTGACCTCTATATTTGACAATCAAGAAACTTAAGAAACTACATGCTGATGTTTTACTATGAGTCATAACTCCATTGTTAATTGTTATTCATTAAGAATTTGAATGTTGATGTTTTAACCGTGAAATGCATTTTGGTGTTACAACACGTCATTAAATGCTCACAGCATTTAAGTGATATATGTTTTGATGGAAACATGAAGCTGTTAGACCCACTGGGAGATGTGTGCTTGCAGCTTCTGGCTGATAGGAAGGCCTCCTCTGAGGTCACAAGTGTGATGCACAGTCTCAGCTCAGTTCAGTTTGAGCTCAGAGGAAGAGTTCAGTTCAGATTGGGGTTCAGCTCAGTTGAGTTCAAGAGAAACCAAGGAAGAAAAGGGAAACTTTTTCTAATTCTTTTGGTTTTGTATTTCTTCTATTTCAAATTACCCAAAGTAACTAGGTTTGTACCAAGACCAACATTTTAATTATTTCATATTTTTGGTAACTACCTTGCATTTCTTTTTTTAGCTGTTTTGAAGTTTTTCATAACTTTTGCTTCCCTTTGTTTTATTGACCAGATGATCCATTTTAAGACTCCAGCGAACTTTCAGCTAACCACCCTAACTTCAGCCGCATTCCCAAGTTCCCAAGTTCCAGAAGAGACTTCAGCCATTCTCCTCCACCCTGCGCCAAAGCTGTCCCTCTTTCGTCCATCTTGTAGGCCTCAGGGTCTGAAAGTCCAGTCCATGCCCTTCAAGCCTCTCTGGTGAGAAGATCTTCTCAGCCAATCTGTTGCGGTTTGATGAGGTGATAACAGCCAACTTTATTTATCCAAACTAGTGTCTTGAACAGGTGAACAAATTTGTTTTCTTTAGATTACAAATTTTCTCTTAAACTGTTCTGAGGCCTTACTTTGGTCATCCACTAATTTTCACACACCTTCATACTAAGACACACACACAATATTGAATTGACCTGTTTGTTTTTGTGATTAGGTCCCTTCAGAAGAGAATTTACCACCTGAAGTGTTGACATTCAAATTTAAGATTACTCTTCTAATCAATTTTAAGATAAAATTGTTTTTTTTTTTTTTTATATTTTCATCATTGAGTATGTTTTTCTTTCCATTAAGGAAGGTGGTGCCTCTTTACAAGACAAAGTTGAATTCTTAATCTAAATTGACCCCTGCTATAACATACAACAACAAAAAAACACATTTATTGAGACAGAACGAGGCTATAATTTGAAAATAAACTGTTCTTAAAACATGTGAATGTGTGACCAACTAAAAAATTTTTTATTTCAATGTATGGAGATAAACTGGAATAATTTGGATGCAGATGGGATGTATTTGTGATAAACATTTTTTGCGAGGAAAAAAATCTAAAAAGTTGTTTTCAGTCTTTAGTCATTGGTTTTCCTTCATCATCTTGTTGTTTTGAGAGATTGTTTTATTTATTATAAAACAAAAAACACCACTGTGAAGCACATTGATATTTTTAGGATAAAATGGTACATGACTTGTCTGTTATTTTATATAATAGCTGTAAATATTAGAGTTTAGAATGTTTATTTTAAAAAAAGATATATTGCATAAGTTTGTGTTTTGAAAATATTGAAATTGTTGCAATAACAGACTATGATTTAGTCAAAAAATAAAATAATCTGAAGACATGAAAACATTTATTTAAAAAAGGGGGTAGGAGTAAATAAATTCTTACATACCATAATCTTTTTTACATTTTATTTGTGTTAAATACCGATCTTCAATATTTTAGTATTTATCATATTTTTATATATTTCTTTTTATTTGAACTGCTTAATGCTTTTTTTTCAATAATAAATTTTTTTAAAGTTCAAGTCAGGCATAGTTTGTGTCGTTTGTGTATTTATTATTATTTTATTTTGTTTTATTTTAGTTCAAACTACATTGTTTGTTTACAATAATTACAACAAAAAAACTTTCAATTTAAATATAGTTCTTTTTTTAAATTTTTGTAATAAATATGTTTTTTTTTCAAACTTATTACGTTTTTTTCAATAATCAAAACAAAAAAACTTTAAATATACAAATACTTCTTGTGTTGCAGTTATTTTATTTTATCTATTACTTTTTGTCGTTGGAAAAATAAATAAATAAAAAAGACGTCGCCCCCTGCAGGTGAGTAGAAGTACTTCACTCCCCTTTGACTCGGAAGTGCTTCTCTCTGTCTCGCGTGGGAAAGCTAAGTCTCAATACTGATCTTTGTAAGTCATCATTACTTTACTTATTTAGCCTGAACTCTATCTAAGAATGTCTATTTGTATGACTGATTTTTAAAAAAACTGCTTGTTTTACTTGTAAAAGTAAAAACAAGCGGCTGTGATTATAAATGTTAGAGTTTAATCTTCGACAAACCTCGCGTTTTAAATGTTGTTTACTGACTTTAACCACACGGAGAATACTTTGAGAGCCACATTTATTATATTTTTGTGTCTTTGTCTTCCCAGTGGACAGAGCATCATGGGTAAGTCCAAGCAAACAGGGAACCACAAAAAGAAAAGTTTGAAAACAATGAAGACGAAGCGCAGGACTAAAGATCTGGATCAGATCCACTCGGACATGAAGCCAGAGACCGCAGCCAAGCTGTTAAACCAAGAGGTGGACTATGACGTCACGGGATGCGCACAGCATTACTGTTTACACTGCGCGTAAGTGGCACCCTCTGCGCCTTTACGCATCTACTTTTTATATGTAACTGGGTTTTTGGGGATGTACTGACATTGTTATTGACTTGCAGAAGATATTTTGTGGACATGAAATCCTTAAAGGAACATTTCAAAACTAAAGTGCACAAGAAACGGTAAGAAGGGAGCTTCTAGTCTTTGGATCAACATCAACGTGAGCTGATTGTGTCCTCTCCATCCAGGCTGAAGCAGCTCAGAGAGGAGCCCTACACCCAGGCTGAGGCAGACAGAGCAGCAGGCATGGGCTCCTACATTCCTCCAAAGATGATTGAAGTCAAGACACAGCCAGTGGAGGAAGACATGGACTAAAAAAGAAATAAATACAATTTAGGGAGAATCGTTCAGCTATTTATTATTTCTGCATCTATAACTGTCATAGCTTTAATTTTAAAGTTTTAACTTTAGAGTCTAAAAGAAAGAAGAACACAGACATGGAATTTTCATCTGCTTATTTTAAGCTACAGTTTTGGAAAAGTAACTCAATCAAGTCCTGGATTCATCAGTTTTTTTTATTGATTGATTTATGAAGGCCAAATTACATTGAAAAAACAAATTACTCCTGTACAATATTTTAGTAAGTATCTGCTACTTTGAACTGTTTAAGCCACCAAAGCTCCAAAACCTGTAAATCAACAATTCTGTAATTTCTTTTTGTTTAAATATTACAGAAGCACCTGCAATTTGCTACTACCATGTAATGAAAAATATAAATTTGCTGTTTACTGACTTATTTAAAGTGAAATGGATTTGAGAAAGGAAGAGTGCAAATGCCACAATTATATGAAAACCAAAACATCCCTTTTTTCAGGCTTTTTATATATGTGTGTATCAGGAAGGGGCTGCATGATGATGCAGTGGTTAGTGCTCTTTCCTCACAGCGAGGAGGCCCTGGTTTAAATCCCAGCTGGGACCTTTCTGTGTGGTGTTTGCTTGTTCTTCCTGTGCATGCGTGACTTTTCTCACTTCAGCTTCCCCCAACAGTCCAAAGACATTCTTCATAGGTTGACTGGTTAACGTGACTAGGTGTGTGGGAGTTGTGTGTGCCCTGCAACCTGTCCAGGGTGTAGCCGGGACAGGCTCTGTTAACCCCGTGACAAACGGATAAAACGGATTTAGGAAATGGATAGATGAAGGCAATATCAAACTAACACTGAGTTGAGCAATTGATTTAAATATTTGTGCTGCCAAAGTGGCCTACCATCCAGATCTATACCAAAAACATGTATTCTGAAGCAAAACAGCTAAGGAGACCTAAAAAATTAAATAAACAGGAAACATGTAGATATATGGCCTTTAAAACAAGAAAACATATCCACATCTCATTTACCCTGAAGTTTTTTGACCAAAAGAAGCTTAAAGAGTTCACCCTAATGCTGCCTACACTTGTAAATGTGTTGTTCACACGTTAACTGCCAACAGTTCTATTTTTAAACTTAAACCCTTTTCTAAAAATGTTATTGAAAAACTAAAACAATTTGCAAATCCTCTTCGTTTCCCTGCTGCTGGATTTGGGAAGTGACTGAAAATAATGGCAGACACTTCTGGCACGGAAACATGTAATTTTGGTCAAACTAGGCATTCTTTGCACGAATAAACAGAACCTACCCCTTTAAAATTGACTTGAAGCTTGTTTTAAAGTTGGAGTGGACAACATACGAACTTCCGGTATTTGTCTTTCAAAATAAGACAATCCAGTATGGGTAAATTGTCGGATCATGGTTAATTTGTCTTTAATTTCTGTAAATTTCCCGGTCGTTAGTTGGGAGTCATATAATCTATCCTTTATTGGATGACGTATTGAGAATCTGAAGCAAATGTTTTTATTGAGTAAATAAATAGTAAATTCGAGATTTTGTTTTGACATTTAAAATGTCAAAGATCCGCTTTAGCCGTATACTACCATGCTTACTTGACTTTTCGTCTCACTCAGACGGGTCCAGATTGGATGTGGGATATATCTGGGAGGCGAAATCACGTCTCGCAGCCGCTGCTGTAACTAACGGCGCACCGAACCTCCTGCGGACACATTTTCCTACTTTCCGATGAGAAACTCCGCCTCAAAAAATCTAGATTTACGATGTTAACAGATGCCATCTTCTAAATAGCTGTCCGATGATGGCCGCAGACGTGGACAAAAAGACTTCAGAGGAAGAGCGAAAGACAGGGGAGAATGGGCTCCGAACCCCGGCCTCTGGATCCAGGTTCCACAGGGGCGTGTGGACCCTGATTCTGGTCTGTGCTGCCCCTCTTGTTTCTTATGGGGTCAAGTACTACCAGGATACCCAGCTCCTCAAACGTCATGTGAGACTTTTTGTGTGTCTACAGCTCAGTTAAGAAAACACAAAAGTTAGATTACATTATAGATTATGCAGTTTAAAAAAAAAAACTGTAAAAATGTAGAGTTTAAAAAACTCTTTTCTCTCATTTCTCTCTTTAAATCAGAATATTTATTTGTAATTAGATGCAGTAAAACACAGCAATGGAAGCTTTTCTATATCCTGCTGGTTTTATGGGTGGGTGGGTATGTGTCTCAGCTGGTAAACCCCCACCATCCTCAAAACCTCATCTGAACAAGTACAAAAGGATCTGAATCTTGCACACACACCCTTCCCTCCATTGGACGGATGCAGGCTGGCACGCATCTCCTTTGAACTCATTTTCTGATCTTCATGCAGGCAGAAGCCCCTGCGCCCAAACCCCAACCGCTTCAATTTAATCAGCAGCATTGTTTCCACACTGCCACCCTCTCTGAAATCCCCATGCATGCTTGTGTCAAAAGTGATTTGATGTCTTTTTTTTTGTTACTTTTAAGAAAAAATCTGTTGGAAGCTTCGTGATAACCCAGTATCACCTTTTTTTTTTCCCTCTACAGGAAGAGAGCGTTCGTGTTTTGGGCGCCGAGGGCCTTTTCCTTTTCTCCTCCTTAGATACAGACCATGACCTCTATCTCAGCCCTGAGGAGTTCAAACCAATTGCAGAAAAGCTCACAGGTTTAACATTTTAAGTGATTATAAAACACAGTTTTAAATCTTCCTTAAAGACCCACTCCGATCATCTGATCTATTATAAAAGTGTTATTGTGATCTTTCAATTATGATTATGCCATTTTTAGCCCAAATCTAAAAACTTGTGTTGTTCGATAGGACCTAGCTTCTGCAGAGTGGCAGTAATTTATTCATAACTAGCCTCTGAGTTGTGGATGGTACCGTTGGCACAGAGCAACCCTGCCCCCCCCCTTCTCATCACCCATGACTGAGAGCTCTCTGTTTATACTCTCTGCTGCTAGCTTACAGCCCCTCACACCTCCAACCTAACATTAGCCGTGAAACAAAAATGGCGAGGAATATCATAGCTATCTTGCCGTACAGTTTGAGCCGGATGCCAGCTAGAAGCTGACATTTTTTTCAGGAAGGATTCCCATGGGATGGGAGTCGTCTTTGCCATTAATCATGTGACCTGGACAGGTCGGGATACAATTCTTATGGGAGTAGGACGGGAGCAGGAACTGACCAATAAGAACAACGATTTTGTAGTTTTCTGATAATAGGCCTACAAAAAATTAACTACATTACACAGAAGCCATCTGTGTTCCTAGTTTTCTAGCTGAAATCTAAGGTGCAATGATAATATATCAAAAGCAGCGATGGAGAGAATAACAACTCACGGCATGTCAGTGATAGAAAAAATGACATCCAGTAAAGAGTAAGGATGAAAGAAAGTAATAAAAACTCATGAGAGTTAAATAAAAATAGTATTGAATAATAATAAAGACAAAAATATAAGGGATTGGGACAGGAGGAGAATAACTTTGAACGGGACAGTATTATTTTTTTTAAAGCTTTGTTTCTGGGAGCGGGATGGGACAGGAGTGAAAATCCTCTACCATGTCATCCTCTAATGCCAGCTGAGACGAGAGAGTGGAGCAGGGTGCTTGTGGCCCGTCCATTGTATTTTCTATGTCACAAAAACACGCTTTTTCAATGGCACTTTTTCGTCTGCTCCTGATTCACAACAATTTGAATAAAGAAATAATCAGAAATGCAATTTTAGGCTTAATTTCTTAATAAATGTCCTCCATCATCAGAAAAATACCCCAAGAACATGTTAGAAACACTATTACCCATCGGAGTGGGTCTTAAAATCTATACAACAATGCTAACAAAAGGATGTTCCTCAAAGGAATCGCCCCCCCAGTGGATGTGTACGAGGAAGTGATCCAAGACCCTGATGGAGAAACGTTGACCTTGGAGGCTAAAATGCAGCCCCTGCTGCTTGATTCAATGACTAAAAGTAAAGATGGCTTCCTTGGGGTATGGAAAAGTAATTTAACTTTTGTAAATTAGTGCAAAGACGGTGTCTGGAACATTGACTGTATATAAGAACTGGACTGAGTAACCCCTTCCCCCTTGGGTTCCAAAAAGGAAGTACCTACTGGTTCCAAGAAGCCAAAATCCCATAGACTTTTATAGAGAAAAAACAGCTATTACTCAGTCATTGTATTTGACAGAAGCATTATTCTTGCAATGCTACATTTTTATTATGTTCTTGATAATCTTTTCTGTAGCACAAGTTATTCAATTTATAATCAGATGCCTCAATAAAAGTATGTGGTGCCTGCTGGACCCAATGTCCAACATTTGAAACGTTTAACAGATTCTCTCAAGCCTGCTTTCAGGTGGTCGGGCAATTGGCGAGATCGGTTGCCATAGAAGCGACCCAGTTTGATTTGGTCAAATCACTGCTGACTGACGTTGTCTGGCTCAATTTTTCATGGAAAAAATGACGACTAAATTGACTTAATTTAATTGGAGCGGGAAGTAAATCATTTTCTGTGGATGATGTCACACTCACTCGGTCCACTTTTCATATACGGTCAATGGTCTAGAATAATCCCTTCCACTTTCTGGCAGGTCTCTCACAGCTCTCTGATTGGACTCCGTTCTTGGAAGAGCCCCGCCGTGCCATCTTCTTCATTCCTCGCCAATCAGTTCAGAGTGTTTCTGCCCCCGAAGAACAAGGCAGACACGGGGGATACTTGGTGGGTGATTCCCAGCGAGCTCAACATCTTTACTGGATACTTGCCCAACAACCGTTACCATCCTCCCACCCCTAAGGGCAAGGAGGTATCTTAAGCACCCAGACTCTGCAGTGGAATTTCAACTTCTACCTCTTTAACTTTGCACTGAATTACGTTTTTTTCCCTGCAGGTTCTGATTCACTCCTTGTTGAGTTTGTTCCATCCTCGGCCCTTTGTCAAGTCTCGCTTCGCTCCTCAGGGGGCAGTCGCCTGCATCCGTGCCAAAAACGACTTTTACTATGACATCGTCTTCAGGTGAGGAGTCGGTCAGGAGGATGGAAAAAAAACTTTTTATCATTTAGACACCAATAAATAAATCAATTTTTAGAGTTTTTGGTATGATTGGAACTTCCAGTCTCAGGGTGGACACTCCACAACAAGGGTACTGAGCGCAGGGCATTTTCTTCTACTGATCTTCCATCTGGATCAACACTGTGCGGCTGGATAACTCCGATATTTCTTCCTTTTTTTTTTGCTACGCTAATGTTAGCTAAGGTGCTTAGCTAGTGGAAGAGAGTATAAGGAAGGAAGAATTTTTTTGGTCACCTGTGTCAAACATGTAAAGAACACATTTGAGTATGATCTTAATCTTAAAAGCAAACAAACAAAAAAACCGTAGGTAATAAAAACGCATCATAACGGTAGTTTTATCGGATAATAACTCTAACCAAAAAGGGAAAAAAGGATTTGGAGACACGCCATTATGCTTGTTGGAAAGTGGGACTGTTTTACACAGTTTAGTATATACAAGTATATACTAGATATTTACTGAGAGTATAGTAACTAACTTGCTTGTGTTGCAAGGCCTTTAGTGGTAATTTGTTGAACTGACATCGTCTTTTCATACTGGATTCAAACAGGAAGTAAGAGTGTTGGCATTTGGGTCTTCCGTAACAAATTTTTCTTTCACAGTTTCTTTTTTTTCCCCCCTACCGTCTCTGCAGGATTCATGCTGAATTCCAGCTCAACGATGTCCCAAATTTTCCCTTCTGGTTCACTCCAGGCCAGTTCACCGGCAACATCGTCCTTTCTAAAGATGCTTCCCACGTTCGACACTTCCACCTCTACGTTCCAAACGAAAAGTAAGAGCCCTTTTCACGCTGTCGCACAATCGTGATCTGGCTCCACAATAAGCTCATGGCCTGGTTGTGTTGCAGATCTCTGAACGTGGACATGGAGTGGCTTTATGGAGCCAGCGAAAGCAGCAACATGGAAGTGGACATTGGATACCTGCCTCAGGTGTAATTTTTTGTTTTTTCTCAGTTCAGTGCCACAATTCAATCAGAATTATGGGTTACATCACAAATTAGACTTTCTGAGACGTTCCTGAACGTCTGAACTTTTCTATTCAGATGGAGCTACAATCCACAGGACCCTCCATTCCGTCTATCATCCTGGATGAGGAGGGAAACATTATTGACAGAAGAGACGGCAGCAGCGAGCCCATCCAGTTTGTGTTTGAGGAAATACACTGGACCTCAGAGATCAGCCGGAAAGAAGCGGATCGCAATCTGGAGGTCACCTTCTACCCCTTTAAGAAGGTGACCACCTTGGATTTAGAGAACCCCGTAGGTGAATTCCTAGTGATGTGAGAAACCCGCGTGTTTCTGTGCAGGTGCCATACTTTCCCTTTCCAGAAGCTTTCCAGAAAGCTGAGGCAGAGAAGAAGTTGGTGCATTCCATTCTGCTATGGGGAGCTCTAGATGATCAGTCCTGCTGAGGTAAGAGGATTCATGAGGAAAATAACTTCACATTTAGAGGCGCAGGCAGCAAAATCCAGTTTCAGGCTGCTATGTTTAAGATTTTTTTCCACTTCATAATTTGATGTGTTGTCTTAGCTCCCCATCTTGGAGCCAAAGCTCAACATGCAGGAAATGGTAGATTCCTTTAAATAAGCTACTGTAAGAGAAGATACTTCTAAAGCTTGGAAATGAAACATTTCTGTGGATCAATCGATTTTGGTTGTTTGGAAAACATTTAGGGTTTAGAAAACTGAGTTTAAACTAGCCCAAATGTTGCAAAAAGTAAAAAAAAAAAAAAAACACATCTAAACAAACAAAATAATAAATACAAATATGGGCAGACAAAGTGTATCCCGTTTTGCACTTTTAAAATAATGCCCAATCCATTGTCACCTCTGCAGGTTCGGGGCGAACTCTCCGGGAGACAGTCCTGGAAAGTTCGCCCATCCTGGCTCTGCTCAATCAGAGCTTCATCAGCAGCTGGTCTCTGGTCAAGGAGCTGGAGAACATGCAGGTGAGCAACAATTATCACAGGAGATTTAATGTTTACCTTAAAGACACATTGCAATGAAAATGATGTTCTTAACTTGTTTTTCTGGCATTTTTCTGATGATGGTGGACATATACTAAAAAAAAAAACAAGCCTAAAATTGCATTTCTGAGTATTTCTTTATTCAAATCGATGTGAAGCAGGTGAAAAAATACTATTGGAAAAAGTGTATTTGTGATGTAGTTTTAATAGTTTAATTTAATTAGTCATTTTGTTTTTGTTAATAGGCTGATGTGCAGCATCCAGAGCTAAGCGAAAAGGCTCGCTTACATCTGGAAAAGTACAGTTTTCCTGTGGAGATGATGGTGGCACTTCCCAACGGGACCATTGTAAGCATTTTTAAATTAATGCCTTGCTCAGAGGTCCAGATTTGGTGAGGTGAAAATGTGTGAGGGCCAACATTCTTCAAACCCTTATAATTACATTAAATGCAAATGAACTATTTAATGAAACAGATATTTGATATTTTTCATTTCTTTACATGAAACAGAAATACATCTAAATATTTTTTTTACTCAAATTACTGTGAATGTTATATTTGAAACCCAGACAAAAATTGATAATTAATTTTATTTTTATGACAGGAGACTGCCAGATGGTGAAAATTTGAATGTAGGCCGCATTTGGCCCACGGGCCAGACTTTGGACATGCCTGGCTTAGCCCATCAATAAAACTGAGCTGCAGAAAGCACAAACAATAAAAGCTGATGCTAATTGTTATAATTGTTCATAAATAAATGTTCATATTTCATCACAAAAATGTCTCCAAACAGTCTCCAGTTGGAGCTAAAGTCTACTTTTAATTTTCTATAAAATCAATTGCCTTCCTGTTACTATTTGGCGTTAAAACTTGTGTCTATGCTTAGGTGCACCACATCAATGCAAACTACTTTCTGGATCAAACTGCAATGAAACCAGAGGAGGAAGATGCGACTGTCAGCTTCTCATCTGGGTTTGAGGACCCATCCACCTCAACTTACATCAATTTCCTGAAGGAGGGGCTGCTGAAAGCAATGGAGTACACAGCGCAGTAACATACTTGCTGCTCTGCAGGAAGCAATACTTGTCCTTTTAGGGGGGATGATCCACATTGAAGAAAACTCAACATCAGTCATGTAAAGATTGAATGTCTGTGTTGGCAGCTCGAAAAGGGATTTAGTATTCTCTTTACTATTTAAATTAATCTTTAGCTTTTTTTATGCAAATTTTGGATTAAAAACCTTTTACAATTTCTGGTTGTTGCTTGGACAAAAATATATAAACCTGGTACTCCCACTAATGTTGTGCACAAATACTTCATGGTTTGCTTTAATTTCTTTAGTATTGTGGTGTTCCATGTGCAATAGTTAACGGTGAGCCTTGAAGCTGCCTGGTCATCCAGAGCCGGAGTGCACTTTGTTTCCTCCAGCCACGTTTCTGCAGTTTGTGAAGTCTTGGCCTGAAAGCTCAATCTGAGTCGGGCGAAGCCTGATGTCATTGCTGAAGCGTCTGAAAGGAAACTCCCCGCTCTGACTCTCCTGACAAAAGCAGCAGGAAAACTGAAAGGGACTATTTTTCTTTTTTTTTTTTGTACTTAAAAATGTTTTATTCTGAAATTCAAAAGATGTGACCATACCAAAGAGCATTGTTTTATCGTGTCAAACAAATAAATCTACCAGATGGGTGTATGTCAACAAGCAGCTGGTGTTTCTGGGTAAATAAAAGGATGTACTTCATGTTTCATTGTAACACACCAGTCTCACTCATTTTAAAGACAAACTCCAATGAAAATGTGTTTTTAACATCTTGTGGTATTTTCCTCATGACGGAGAGCATATATGAAGAAAATTAAACTTAAAATTGCATTTCTGAGTATTTTATTCAAGTTGCTCTGAATCAGGAGTAGACAAAAAAATTCAGTTTGAAAAAGAACTTATTTCTGATGTAAAAAAAATATCCCTGGCGGGCCACAAGCTTTGCAACGAGGAGGGGAAGGGAAGGGTTTGCTCCGAGTTCAAATTCCTAATGAACTCCTGCTGCTTTGCAGAAACTCTTAGAAAATGACAGCATACATTGTATAACAAGCCTACAGAAATGGCGATTTTATGTAAATTGTTTACTTTCTGAGTTTAGTGACTTTTATATAAGAGCCTTTAAATTATGCGTTATTTTTTTCAATTTTTTCCAAATAGGACAGCATTGTGTCTTTGCAACAATCACACAGTGGTTCAGGTTTACATTGTGCTAGTTTTATTAACTAACCCACAGTTTTGTACAATGTAAGCAAAGTCAATCAGAACAGGAGCATGTAAATGTGAAGTCTCTTTACATTTTTTTGAACCTTTATTTTGGAAACAGCTTGGTTTCCACACAACCATGGGGTTTATGAAAGTATTTTTAAAATTTGAAAAGCCCAGAACTCTATGATTAGTGGTTACATGGAGGACGAGATGGCAAGTAAGACAGCAGGCTGTACAGAAATGCAGTTCAGAAATTTCAAAATAAGAAAAAAAAAGTGGGGTTTTTTTGGGTGCTCCTAAAGAGATGAACAGCAACATGAAACTCAGAACATGCATAAACGGAACAGGCACAAAATGTGTCTTCATGAAGAGATAGGTCAGCAAAGTGCATACGTGTAACTCGCTCTATTATAAAATAAAGATTTATATGACCTATTTTTATAATATATTAGCTCTTTTTAATTTGGCTCCCAAGCCCACAGGAATGACTCCGGTGTCGCAACTCTGAGACAGTGATCAGTTCAGGATCTACCTTCTTTGTTTTAGCTCTAAGTGATAGCATAAATAAATCTAAATGAATTTTTACACGGATGTTGCCATGGAATGAACAGTTTAGTGTTTTTTTGCTTTGTGATAAGTCTGCTTTCACTGAAGCCAGTTGGTGGCTAGAAAGTCTGTCAGTTAATTGAGAAGAAGAAGAAGTCCTCCGGTGGGCTCAGCTGAACGTCCACACCTCCAGCTCCATGATGCGGAAGTCGTCTGTTTCCGACAGGCAGCAGTTGTTGAATGTGTAGCAGGGGCTGCTGCGGCCCACGTACAGGCTCTCATCCACCCACAGCCCAAAGTGACCACTGAGGACAGAAGCACAGACTTTAAGCAGGGAATGAATACTTCACATGCTAACTTTAGTGCTGATAGTTTAGTGCTTTTAGATTTGACACTTTGTTACACTGGACTGCTTCTGCTGTCCTGCCTCTAAACAACAGCTATTAAAGTCCCACTCAGTTTGTATTCTGATTTATTTTTAAAGCGTTCTCAGTGGTATTTTATTTATGATTATTCAGCTCTTAATAGTGCTGTCAATTGATCAAAAAATGAATCAGATTAATCAAACTTTGGGTTGTGATTAATAACGATTAATCACAATGTTTTATGAGTTAAATTTTATACGACAATATGCAGCTTTCAAAAAAAAAGGCCAGAAAATTTCCCCCCAAATTTTTATTGTCTAAAATTTTTACATTTATAAAGTGTTAACTCAGAAGTTTCATTTGTGTGCACAAAGCACATCAACAGTAAGATGAGCAGAACTGTAAAGATGTTTTTGTCTGCAGTATTACCCCAAGAAAACAAAGATGCTGATATACATCCAGTAGCAACATTAGTGTGTTTCTGCACTTTAAATGCTCCTGGTGAATACTACTACTACTACTAATAATAATAGAATAATAAAAGTTGATTGCATATTTATTTCTTTTGTAAGTGACCATGTTATAAGCGACGTGACCAACTAAGTCTGCATTCGTGAAGCACGCCGCGGAAGCTTGAAGACGGTTGTTTTGCAGTGTAATTAATTAGTGTTAATATATATTAATGCGTTAATTTTTTAAAATTAATTGTGTGCGTTAACGTTGACAGCCCTAGTTTTTAGGCAAAATATTTTTAAAACTGTCGTTTTCGAGGACACAGTTTCTGCAGAGTGGAAATGGTTCATTAGAATTCACTTATGAGTTATGAGTGCGACTATTAGAACCACCCCCCTTCCCTTCCATGTTGCAGAGAGATCTCTGTTTACATGCCCTCCCACTAGCTTACAACCCCTCACACACCCCTAACCTAATATTACCACTGCAACAAAAAGGTGAGCAATGTTGCAGCTTTTCAGCCGTACAGTTTTGAGCCAGGTTTCAGCTCGGACAAGGATGCATTCAGAACGAAGTGAACCAGGCCAGACATGAACACTCTTTTTATAAAACGGCGTTTTTTGTAACCTCCTGTTTACAACGACTTGAATAAGGAAATACTTTATGTGTCCTCCATCATGAAAAAAATGCCACAAAAACACGATTGTCATCAGAGTGGGTCTTTAAAGCTTCACTCCTAGACTTATTTTTATCTTCCAAAAAAAAAAAAAAACATGAAGGCCCACATTTCCTTTCACTCCCGTGTGGAGTTCCACAAGGTTCTATACTTAACCCCACCCAGTTTTCTATAAAACTGATCCCCTCACCTCCATTCCTGACAAAGTCAAGTATTCCCAGTGGTAAGCAGATGACCTGTAAACCTGTCTGCCAGTGTAATCATTTGTTAACTTTTATAATTGAAGGGGCATCCTTGTGGGTTCGCTTTTTAGTTTTCAGATTTGAATAGATTTACTGATTGCCATAAATGTTTACTCCCCTCTTTAATAGGGCATATTCTCTTTACAATCTCATTTGTTTGAGCTGTCTTTTTTTGGTTTGATTTTTACATTGTATTTATCTAATAAATCACTTTAGGTTGTATGGATAGTTTAAGCTATTTCTAAATTTCATTCATTATTGTGCTTGTGTCAAATCTAAAATATAAACCCCTTTATTCTAAATATGATTAACCTTCAAATTCAAATGCATGTGAACAAATTAGATAACAATAAGAAATGAAAAAGGAAATTACCTGCCTCCACCAATAGCAAAGCAGTCTAAGTCTCCTTTGATAAAAAAGGAGTTTTCTCCAGTCCATTTGAAACACTGTTAAACAGAAGAATCACAAAGTTCAAACAATGATCAAACACAAAATCTTCTTTATGTTTATCCCTTCAGAAATTGTCCACTTTACCAATATTGAACAGAATAATGAATTAAAAATATTGCGGAGTAATTTCATTTAGAGAAAACATCCGTACTTAAAAACAGATTCAGAGAATTAAAATATTTTCTCTTTTTAACTGATTGGAGGAAGATTTTTGACAATTCAGGTTTTTTGCTTTTATCAAGTTTGGCACACTGTCTTCATCACTCTTTATCATCACGTCTGGAATAGGCCAAAAAATTACATATTTCAGCTTAAAATATATTCTTGCCACATGTCTCTGAGACACAGAACACACTATTTTTAATATTTCCACTCTGGTATTCTGTAGAACTCCAAGTTCATCTGCTTTATCCATGGTGTCACATCTTTTGAGGAAATCATGGAAACTTTTATGTTTCTTCTTTAGCTCATCCAACCGTCAGCTTATCCTCCCGAGTTCCAGCAATGCAAATTTGTCTTCTGTAGAGGGCATTTCTAAACCTGAATATCACCCAACTACTGTGTATGGCTAAATGTACACCTTTTGTTATATACAGAGGACATTTGGGGGTTTTCAATGATGATCAATGGGAACTGTAGTCTTTGGTAGATTCAAACAAATTTTGACTGGACAAATGTTTTTTCTTTGGTAGTCAGGAGGTTCAGTTGGGCTTTTGGTTTCTTTAAAGTGTTGTTACCTTGAAGCGGGGGTGTAGCATGAAGAGAAACGTCTCTCCTGTGCCATAGAAAGTTTCACTGGGTCTCAGTGGGTGAGACAGGAAGGCTCCAAAAACCTGATACGATAAAATCACAAGTAATGAGAAGAAATAAATAAAACAAGACAACTAAAACAGGACGAAAAAGAAAGCACAATTTACACTAGTTTACCTCATCAAGGGCGTCTTTGATGACTATCAGTGCAGGAGAGTCTATTGCTCCGAGTTTTCTGTAGAGGGACTTGAGGCTGGCGCCGTGATGAGACGTGCTGTAGGTCAGCTGCCATGAGTGACCGACTGTCCAGGCTGGCAGCTCCTTATTCAGCTGAGAAAGAAAATGAGGAGAAATTAAAACGTTTAGTAGGGCTGACAAATTATGGCGTTAAATACGGTTGATTATTTAATTACAGATGTTTTAGCGCATCTTTTTTTTAATCTCTTGCTGGCATTACCCCGCTCGTAGCAAAGTCATTTACGAAAAAAAAAAAAATTTAATCATTTATTAAAACTTCAGTCCTGTTATATTTTAAAGGTGGCGCAGTGGTTAGCGCTCCTGCCTCACAGCAAGAAGGTTCCCAGTTCAAGTCCTGGCTGGGGGACCTTTCTGTGTGGAGTTTGCATGTTCTCCCCGTGCATGCGTGGGTTTTCTCCGGGTACTCCGGCTTCCTCCCACCGTCCAAAAACATGCTTCATAGGTTAATCGGTTACTCTAAATTGTCCGTAGGTGTGAATGTGAGTGTGCATGGGTGTGTGATTGTGGCCCCTGCGACAGACTGGCGACCAGTCCAGGGGTGTACCCTGCCTTCGCCCATGAGTAGCCGGGTTAGGCTCCGGCAACCCAGTGACCCCGAAAGGGATATATATATATATATATATAGGGATATATATATATATATATATATGTATATTTGTTTCAAGGCTACTAATGCTTCCTTCTTTGTAATATGTATATATATATATATATATATATATATATATATATATATTTCTTAAATTGTCAGCAAGAACTTTATAAATGGATTCCAAAAATTTTTTATTTTTTTAAAAGTTGTCATTTATTTATTGCCTCTAAGATCAGACCAGGGGCATTTATTTCTACATGTTTTCTGGAATTAAAATCACTGGTAGGTAGAAATAAAAAAGCGTTATTTTGATAACCAACTAGCCTTTTTATTAGAAAAAAATATTTTTTAATAATAAATATGTTTTAAATGTAGTGACCAGACTTGCATAATTTTAGAGAAATATAAGTTAAAAAAGGAAACAAAAAATTATCCTTAATGCACTACAGCTTTTATTTTGCCTAAGTTAGATTTTTAATTTGTGTACATATTTAAAATCCCATACTACACTTCAGAAGGAATAAAAATGTTTTTTTTTTAAAACAGTACTATTATTAATGATCAATATTAATTGCTTTTTGCAGCAACTTTAACTTCATTTTATCCCTAAAATAAAAACTATTATAATTTGTTTTTGCATTTGACGATTTTTCAGAAGTCAAAAATGAAGAAGCTTTAGGGCACAGCTACAGATTTGGGGAAAACTGGATTTTTAGAATAGTTTCACTTACACCGAGAGTGTAAACATATGTAAAATTAAAAAAAACACAAAACTAAAGCTGTTTGGAATGGTCCCACTTACTTCTCTGACATGAGACTCCTCTAAAATCTGGCTTTTTTCAACAACGAAATGGAGCCCGTCAGGTTCCTTCTCACTGGCCAGGATCTGCTTGTCCTTACTGTCTTCCATCTTCAGCACCATCTGCCAAAACAAAAGTACATCTCACTCTCAGGCGAGTGTGTTCGGCTTTAAACGGACCCCATTCTGTGACCTGCTGCTCGACTCTCCTGTGGGGCTGTCACCAACCCGCTCACCTCCCAGTCATCAGCAGAGCTGCAGCGCCTCTGAAACACTGCTTCCTCCTCTTGCTCCTCATCTTCCTCTCTGCCTTCGATCAGTACAAACCCCTCTTCGTCGTAGTCCGTCGTAGTCACCTCTCCCTCCTCGTCTCCGTCAATGATGCACAAGTCTGGCCGGCAGCGCTCCAGGTAGGTGTGCAGTTCGTCGGAGCTGCGTCAGAGGAAAGTGACTCCAAGGGTTATTGAACAAACGGCAGGATCAGCCTGGTCTATGCAAACCAATGGCTATTGTGTATTTTTGAGCACAATCACAGAAGTAAATAAGTAATTTTTGGGATAACATTTATCCCCTAAACTTTACCTTGAAGAAAGTTTTGCTTTAAACAAGTTGGAGGAAAATCACACAGTTAAAAAAATCAGGAGATTACATTTTAGTCTAAGAACGTTGTCCTATTACTGAATCATTTCTGACTATTTTAATAAATTTGTAAAAACCAAAAGGTCCATACCATAATTTGAAATATATGGTATTTTATATAAAAAATAAGGCACATTGTTCATATATTGTCAAGCAAAATACTAGAATTTAAAAGCAAGCAACCATTAAAAATGCATTCTTGGACTTCATTGGAAGTCATCCATCACATAGTAACTCATTTCAAGGCAGTTTTGAAACTTTTCTGTGAGTTAACATTAAGTTTTCTTGGTTTAATGTGTATACGTGTGCAAGTTAAGAAATAGTGGGAGTTGTTTTTTAACCAAAGAGGCAAATTTTAGAAAAAACGAATTTAATGAGTGCTCTGATAAGGAGAGAGGAAGAATTTGAAGAAAGAAAACCATTGAAATCTAAGTTATTTCCTATTTTTCCCTCAATTATTTTTTAAAATTATTATTTTTAAAACCAAGACAAATCAATGTAGTGGTACCATCCATCCAATCATCTTCTTCTGCTCATACGGGACCGGGTCACGGGGCAGCAGTCTAAGCCAAGATGCCCAGACTTCTCTCTGAGTATTGGAGTGAAGATCGACCAGTAAATTGACAGCTTTGCTTTCTGGTTCAGCTCTCTCTTCACCATAACGGACTGACACGACATCATACAGTGGACGCCGCACCAATCCGCCTGTGGATCTTTCCTCACTCGTGAATAGGACCCTGAGATAGTTAAACAACTCCACCTGGGGTAGGAGCACTCCACCCACCAATTTAGAGATACCCATCATAAATATAAGGAATTATTTAATAAATAAGTAAAATAATTACATGTATATGTAACAAAAATAATTTGGGAATGTCAGTCTTGAAATTGGTTTTAGAAAAACACTAAAACATTAGAAAAGAGACAAAAATTTTAGTTTTTACTTCTTCTGAAATGATTTGGATATCTAAAATGTCAGTTGGAAGCACAAGTTAACAAATATAAAGTAAAATACTTCAAAATCTGTCCAATTCCATTCTGTCATGGACTTTTTGTCATGATTTTACCTTTCCTGTGACAGGGCGAGCCAGGTGTCCTGCCGTGTGGAGGTTTTGACTCCTCCCAGCAGCAGACCTTCTGAACTCTTCTTCTCCACAGGCGGCTGAACCTGCAGCCGCACAAACATCACCCTCCCAGAAGTACTGGCTGACGACCTCCGAGGAACTACAGGATAAACCGACTTACAGTTACGAGAATAAAAGTAAAATGATAAGTTGTGAATGAGAAAGAACTCCCACCTGGAGTTTGACTCTCCGTGCTGGCTTTACCGGCCTCCTCTTGACCTCCACAGCAGAAGGAGGCAGCGCTGCTCAAGACCGCCAACCCACCCACAGATTTCCCATCCAGCTCCCGTTCGACCTCCGCCATGTCTCTGCTTTCTGCCTCCTCTTCCTCAAATGGTTCCTCAGCCAATTTTTCAGCAAAATTAGGATGAGCAGATGCCGAGGCAGGAATGGACTCTCCCACAGTTTGCGTTGGGACGCTTCCTAATCGATTTTTGACGTTTTTCAGCCTCTGGAAAACATTCTTTTCTTTTTTTCTAAAATTAGATGGAACAAGAATGCAGTATTTTAGTCATCTGCGGCAATGTTTCAGTTAAACAACAGTACGTCAGTGCTGACCTCTGCCGGGTGGTGTTGAAGTGAAAATGAGAAATATCAGAGAAGAAGGACACAGAAGCCAGATTGTCAATGGAGCAAGATAGAAAGTATTCCTCACAGCCATGCTCCTTCACTAGAGGATGCTTCTTAAATGGGTCAAAGAAGATTTTACTGGAGGTCACCAGCAGAATACCTGAAACCGCACCCTGATATTTAAAACAAAAACAAAAACCAGCACACATTAGCTATTAAACACAGCAAATCCAGTGTTCAGAGGAGTCTTTCTTCTTCTCACCTTTCTGTCAGTGATGTGGCGACCGAACAGTTTAAGGTAGGACATGGCTTCTGGGCCCTCCCCCTGACATAACTCTGGGGGTAGAGCGAGTAAGCAGAGCTGTCCATCAGGCAGAGGCACCGCCTCCACATCCTGTCCGTTTCAGAGATAACAGAAAAAATATGACCTCCGAGTGAGAACTTTATTGTCTTTCAATGTGGGATTTGTCCTTTCTGTGTATCAGTTTAAATCATTTCTTTGGGAACTGCATTACTTTTGATCGCCTTTGATAAATCTTGTATCTCAAATTTTGCCTCACAATTACTGATAAAAACCTTAAAACTCATCAGAGTTAAAAGGCAGCATGCTCGGTTTTTATACCTCAAACTTTATGCTCTTATTTTGATGAAAATCTGACATTTTTAATCCATCTTTTCCTAAAAATGATTAAAAAACTATTTTTTATTTTCTGAAAGTTAAAAGAAATCATAATTAGACATTAGAAAAGAATTTGGTGAGTCTTTTTTGTAAGGTGTTGTTGTTTCATTTAGCTGAGAAATACATTTTTAATAAGAAAAAAACAAAAGCTGTTGGATTTCAACCCATTAGCTAATACCTTCAGACTTTAAATACACGTTACAATCATTTTCATATGATCACGATGAGGACATATTTTAAAGAAGTGACTACAATTTTTTCCACTTACCAGAAGTTTGTCATAATCTGCCTCTGGGGACGGTGACTGAGGCTGAGCGGTAAGCGTAGCAAAACAGTTGCGGTCGGTGTCCGACTCCAGCTTTTCAGGAGGTCCGGAGAGCGGTTCTGACTGAGTTCCATCTCCGGAGGTTTTGGTTAGTCCCTTAGCGATTAGCTGCTTCAAAACAGAAGCCATGAAAAGATCAGCTTAGAGGACTCGCTGTTCAACATGAGACACTTCCTCTTCTGCTGGCCTGCACAGTCCCCTCCTCTCTGTTTACAGTCACTCCATGAGACCTGAGGGCTGTATATGTGAGGCTGAGCATGTGGGGGGTTTTTAAGCTTCTGAAACATGATGGTGAAAGAGGATGAAGCTGTCAACTTCCATTCATAGAACAGGCATATGAGAAGTCTTCTTTTGGTCTACATTTAAAGAAATGAGCATCAAAAGCGCACAGCTGACCTCACCTCTGGAGTCATGTAGGTCACAGATGAGTTGTGTTGTGTCTGAGAAGCCGTGAGGCTCATGCCCTCTTCTGCTGAGGGGGCTGCGTCACCATTAAGCTGGGATGCAAGACTGAACCCTGTGTTCTCCGGGAATCCCTACATTCATATACGAAAAAAACAATAACTTTTGACTTCTTTTTTTTTTTTTTTTGCTTGACTTTTAAACAAACTGTAATTCTTTGTTTCTGATAGCTCCAAGCAGAGAACACAACAGAAAACAGTCCCCCTAGAAATAAGTCAAAAATTCTTCAAATCTTCTATAAATAAGCAAAAAAAAAAACAATAAATGGGATAACAAAAATGTTCTTACCAAGAATTCTTATTTTAAGAAAAATATTCTAGCCTCTGAGACATACTTCCTTAAACTAAAATAATTTTGCAATTGAAAATCTTTCGTAAGATTGTTTTTCTTTCAAGACAATACGACATTTTTTTCTTGAAACAAGGGCCGTGGTGCAGTGGAAGGGCGGTCGACCTCTGATAGGAAGACTACAGGTTCAGTTCCTGCTATGCCTGCCTGAGTCGAAGTGTCCTTGGGAAAGACACGGAACCCCGCATTGCTGCTGGTGGTTATAGGGTTGATGCCAGTGTTTGGTTCAGTTTTTGCAGTGCATTACAGGGCCTATATCACGCTAAATCAACTTTTTAGAGCTTTTAAGTTTATTATGATTTTATTTCCTCACGAATAAGCAGTCTATTGATCCATTTACACATTCTGAGTATTCCTCTAAAAGCCCCTTGTAGGAAGAGTCTGCGCTGCCAGGACCGTCCCCAGGCCAACACACACACTCGCTTTCGCGATCATCAAAAAAAACGCTTTCATTTTATATGCATAATATGCACATCGATCTTTGCAAAAGTTCGGATGGTGTTTGTGGGTGAAACGCTGACATGCTGCTGAGGCCGGCTCTAGGATGACGTCATTAAATGGATGACACCCACAAGGAGAGAAAGGCGGTGCCCCAGAGATTGAGGCATCTTGCTTCCAGGTAAGAAAAGAGCTCAAGAAAATAACTCATATTTCATTCAAAATGGTTCTTTAGTGTGCCAAAGGTAATATATTTTCATTTACATGGAAATAGTTTACTCTGAAAGGCTTAAGAATAGCATGTAGACTCTTTAATGAAAGAAACACCCTTACATGTCAAAATCTTTGACTTTGATTTAATTGGTTGACAGAGTTGTGACTCTGGATTGCTTCAAATTAAAAATCAAAAGATCGACTTCATGAATCCTCACAGTGAGCTTCTGCATTTGCCTACAGGGTCTGATCTGGGCGGTCTAGCTCCTAAAAAATTGTGAAACTCCTCAGGAATACTCAAAGGTATTTCTAAACACTTCATTCTAAAGCTCAAATCTGGATAGTGCAGCAGACTCACATTATTTAAGCAGGGAAAGACAATAATAATAATAATAATAAAAATTTGGTCAGTTTTCACACTGCAGTCTTAACAGATCACCAGGGGTCTGCAACACTTAAACAGCCATTTGGGTCAATTTTTTCACTGACAACAGCACAGTAATAGCACCAAAGTCTTATTTCACCCCTTACAAAAATAAGACATTCCCTTGTATTTGTGTTTTTGTTAATATTACGATTAATATGAATAAACCTTTTTTGACCGAGGTTCACATGGCTTTTTTTCAAAATAAAAGACACCCTGTTTCACATCGGACCATCTCAATGCAGGACATGTAGAGGTAAGTAGTGAAATGTTAGCAGTGATTAAAAAAAAAGGTTTATTTTACCGTTTATGGTGCATCTCAGCCAGAAATGTATAAATCTAACTAATCAAAATTAAATACGAGCTAATTAAGTGACCCTAACTATTTTTCTAACCATAAGATGCACTTAAAATCCTTGAATCTGTAGAAAATCTGGTTTATAATCTGGTGTATTTTAACCACGGTTGTGCTTACTGATCTCCAAAAATCACTGCACAAAAATCTGTCACGATGGTTTAGTTCGACTTGGTATATCAACTGTTCTTCAACTGTTTGTGAATGAGTTAAATAAAGTGTACTTTATTATTTAGGCTACTTCTTTTTTTACTTTGCAGTTACTTCTAAAATTAAAAACTTTTTTTCATCAGAGAGCCACAACAGAGGGGTAAAGGAGCCACGTGAGGCTTTGGAGCCTCATGTTGCAGACGCCTGGTTTAAATTTATGGTCCAAAAGTGTATCTGTCCACGGCAAAAAAAAAAAAAACACATGACAAATAATATCAAAGGCCTACAATTACAGTAGCTTCACTCTGTGGCAGTCCTAAACAACACATATTATCTTTCGTGAAAATATCGGAACTATAACACAGTTTGATGATGTTAAAGTATTGGATTTTACTCACAAATTTCCACAATCAAAACAGTTTGTTTTTGAATTTTAAAAATACCTTGGTAAAAAAGTCTAAGTCTTCTCCTGCGGCTGTGTTTGTTGCAGAATTTCTTTAAACATGCCTCCAGTAGTATCAAAGCACAGTACGGCTTTTCCTGCCTCGGAGCTCATCTCTGAACCTTGAACACTCCATGTCAAATTCTTTCAAGACCATAAACTGCACCACCAACATAAGAGAGCTTCCCAGCAACTCTAATCAGGTGTTACATAAACGCAGCAGTAAATTCTCACGTCTCACCGGTTTCCATCTCTTGGCAGCTTCTAAAACTGAATGGTGTCACTCACCCTGCAGTTTATGCTGTCATCCGATGGTCCACCTGAATGCTCCTTTGCTACTGCAGTGCTGCTTAGGTCCCATGAAGTCCCTATAGGAGGGAAAAACAGGAGACATTTCTGTGGAGGACAAGGATAATTGTCATATGATCTAGCTCATGCCTCTTCATATGAAAATAACTTCATGCAAAGGCATACAACTGCCAAGAAGTTTCAAATGACATGCAAATTCAAAGCTGTGTTTTTGTCCCACAGACGTGTCGCACAAACTGACTGCAGGTGCCAAACCCCGCCGGATCACCTTGCAGGTAGTACTGCCGCAGCTTTGGGTTTCTGATGTGGGGGATGTGGTCGAGAGGCCGGGTCAGAACGGGCTGGTTCTGGAGCTGGCTGTCAGCGGCGGCCTCCTGCATTGTCTTCCAGGGGGGCTTTGCGAACTGTGGAGGCTGGGAAACGCCAGTGGGAAGCTTGGATCCCAGCCTGAAAGACGAAAACACTTTCAGTCCTGGAAAACTGCACTGTTTACCAGACACAGCCTGAATTTAATGTGACTGTTTTTTTTTGTTTTTACAAAAACTGGCATTGTAGCTAATATTTTCCAGCAGGTGGCAGACTTCTCTCTGTGTGAACCTGAACAATGAGTTGCATAACTCTTTCATTCCACTTAAAGATCATTTCATGTTTATGTGTTTTGACTGAAGGCATTAGACAATGGATTTAATTCATCTTTAGCAGATTTAACTCCTTATGCAATAAATAAGTGAACTGGAGCTTCTATAAAAAACACATGACTTGAAAAGCTTGGTACCAATAAAAGTACTTTTACAATCAACTGAAGCATATATTTTTACTTGAGTAGATTTCCTTATGCGGAACTATGACGTCTACTCTCCTACAGTTGCTTTTTCTTTTTTTGTTTCGTTGTTTTACTGCCAGATAGACTAAAACACAATCTTTAAAATAGATGTATACATTAAAAAAAATGTAAAAATAACTTTTACCACAAAATTAGGGAGAAAACATGTTTTTATGTCTATCTACAGCTATAAAACATTAATTAATTGCAGTTTGTGGGCACAATATTATTAATTTCTAAAGTTTTTTCTTTCTTTTTATATTTTTCATTACAAATGTAATTATTTTTTAATTCAGTTTCATTTATTTATAGTTCCACTTCACAATCAAAGTTATCTCAAAGCAAAACACAAAAGGCCAGAAACATCAACCCAAAACTAATCCATTACTGCTATACTGATCCATCTGCTATAATCCAATTTAATCCAGATTATTTAATTAAAGCTAAATTGCCTTAACTGTGTTCGAACAATAGCCTATATAACTGACTGCTTCATAGGGTATTCCTCATAATGAGCAAGCAATGGGTGAAGTGGTGAAATTCAAGGCTTCCTGATGCCGTAGTTGATAATTTACATGTTAACCTGGTTTTATTTGGTCACAAATACTGTCAGACAGTATTTGTGCCAGGAAATTAAAAATCAACACTTGAAACTGTTTTTTATGCATTTTCCTGATAGGAAAGTACTTGATGTGTGAATAATCAAATGGAAAAATGCTTGCCGTCTGCTCTGTGTTATTTATAGAGGAGTGGGAGTTGTCTGTCCAATGAGGAGCCACAGTTCCAGGGAAGGCTGTTCTGCTTTCACCCACATGATGCTCATATTGGAGTTCTTCAGCAGTAGAAACAGCTCATGAAAAATGTCAGTCTATTATGAATACTCCTCTAGCCCCACTGCTCGTTAGAGGGTTCTCATTACAAAAATTCCGAACTGTAGGTTTTAAAGTAAAAGGAAAAATGCTTGCTGATCTTGTTTGTTTTCTCACGCGTTAAGAAGCCTGACCTGCTTTTCACTTTGCAGAAGTAGCTGGTCCTGGAGTTGTTCCTCTGTGACTCATGGTTCATGGCTCTTAAAGCCTCTAGTCTCCTCACAGATTGAGCCATTCTCAGTCACTGCGCCGGGAACAGGAGGTGTAGAGGGATGAGGGAACAAGGCGGCATCCTTCCTTCCTTGATCTCCATCCCCTATCTTTGCCCTCTGGTTACAGCACCTACACACAGGAATGTGGACAGAAACATTAATCTGATCCAGGAAGTGAAAAAAACAAAAACAAAAAACAATACCCTACTGGGAAATGTTTTAAAGCCCTTAAAATGTTTTGTTGCATAACTTTACAGTAATATAAGTTAATGAACAACATTTCACAGAAATGCAATGATTTATTATAGAATGTTGGGTGGCATCAGTACAATTATCTCAATCAATACTGAATTAAAATAATTTAAAACAATATTAGTGTAAATAACTTGTTCATAAACAAAAATAAATATATTTATCTAGAAAAACATATATTTTAAAATATATGCCAAATTCCTGGGTCATGTCCCCTTGGGTGCAGATTTGAATGAACTGGATTATCTTAAAGAACAGGTCCAATTAGCTTATTTTGCCCTTTCAAATAAGCTCTAAAAATAATTTATCATTTGAATAAATATATGTATATTCCTTAAATGATGGTGGTATAAATATGGTAAACATTTGAAGAAAGTATTTTAAGCGACATCACGGAATGATCGCTACAGCTAAGGCGGAAACACATGACATCGGGAGCAAATGACACAGAGATTATGGGCACGCGGGACACAACCTGCGCAGAGAGTTTGCTGACCTTTTTCTTGCCCGTGGATAAAGACGAGAGTCGGTCACATGCGCATGTTTTCATAATGCAGCAGTGTTGTGGTGGTGGTTGCTCCGCAGACACAGTAGCATGATTAATATTCAAGCTCCGCCCCACGCTCACGGCGCAATAAAGAGGCTGCTGGTAGGTCAGATGATTCCCGTCTCCGGACCGGCTGAGCGGAAATGACGAAAGCGGAAGGGGATAAGAAGGGTTATCTTGTGTTTGGAGCTCCACCATCATAAGAATATGCAATTCCAATTTTTAATAAATGTATTAATTTTCCTTGCTAAATTTACATTAAAAATGCAAAATTCCAAAGTGTTCTTTATTTCTGGTAGAGTTTAAACTATATATTAATATAATTATTTTTGAATAATCAAAAAGCTGCGAAATTTCTTGAAATTTGTTCTGAACACAAAATATGTGATGTCAATTTAGCAAAGTGTTATCAAAAACAAGACAAAAAAAGCTATGATTTCCAGCAAGTTACCTGCTATTTGTGCAAAGACTCGTATAAAGACAACAGTATTGTTGCAAAACAATTTCCAAAATGAATTATATCGATTTTATGTTTTTTATTAACTTCTTTGGTTAATCTTTCACCACAAGCATGTTTTTTTTTTCATCAGACGCATTTTTCCCACAGTTTTGCCCCTTTGCCTTAAAATGAAGCTAAAAATTACCCACAGGCAGCGTAATATTTTTATTTAGCTACTAATTTCTGTAATCCCCCAATACGTAACGCTTTGTATTTCTTACAAATTTTACTGAGGGATCGGTGACCTTTACAAAATATAATCAGCTTTTCTCACATTTATAGCAGGGATAATGTCATTGGATAAAGACAAGACGATGCTGTAAATGCAACCTAAAATACTTGAAATAGGAATAACTAGGGTAAAACAATGTATCAAACTGTAACCATTGCTTAAAAATTGTTATCTCAGACACACACTATTTTTTTTTTAAATAAACGTTTTCTTCCTCTCACTGCAAATGCAGACGCCGTGCACTGCAAACGCAGCGAGAAACCCATTTCTCACTGCGTTTACTTGTCACTATCACTGGAGGACGCCATTGAGCACATTTCTCACTGTTGTGATAGTGACGTTCACTGGACAGCCAATCAGATCCGAGGACACGGAGGCGCAGGCTTCCGGCCTAATGAGCTGCTATGAAAGGCAAGAAGCAGAAGTGAATAATACCTGAAATCGTGAATTGTTTAGAGTTTTTCGGCATAATTCTTATGTAAGTAGATTTACTCTTGTATTTTCTAAAGTTAGTAAAGATCAGACAGACACCGGTTTTTTATTTTAAGTCAAATGGTTGTTGTTGGTGCCGCTAAAGCTAACTTATGTGTTTAAAAGCCCAAATCAAGCTAACCAGTAAACCACCTGCTGCTGAAACCCAAAGGCAGCATTTAATACAAAAATAATACGTGTGTTTATGTGTATATGAGAGAATATCCTTGTCTTATTGTTAGAATTTTAACCACGTCCGACTGTGGACAGCTAGAAAAACCTGCGTCTTAGATCGGCTAGCCTCTTTAGCCGACATCATCTTGACTGTTGATTTATTTAGAGGAGAGCAAAGCAAAAATACTACTATTTTTAGTTTTTTTTCCCGAAGCAAATAAAAATAAGGCATAACTTAACATTTTAACACTTTTAAAGGGAATGGATAACCGAGAGCCGCACTTAGCGTTGTGCTGCTTTATTATTGAATACATTTTTAGTTGAATTATGTTTTGTTTCAGTCATTTCTACTGGTAAAGTGGAAAACTAAGTAAAGCTTAGTTTTTTTTTTTTTTAAATGTAATTTTTCTTAAGGTTTTAAAAAAATATTCTAAATAAAATCTTAAGATGTGATGCAAACATTTCAGTCACTGGATTGTCCTGGGCTTTACATCAACGGAAAGGGTTCCAAGAGACCTTTTCTATGATTTAAAAAAAAAAAAAAAAGATCATTCAAATAGAGCAGATTTAAAGAAAGTTCTGTCACTTTAAGTTATCACATGCAGGGCACAATTTTGTGCTTCAACTAAAAATAAAAACACAATAAGTGTGACCAGAAACAAAGGCAAGAGTGTTCAAAGTGACATAACTTTCTTTTTCCTTGTCCACTTCAAGAATGGGGGGCATTATTGCAAAACTAGTAAAAAGTACTGCAAGAAAAATGACAAATTGTATATAAAAATCTAATTTAATCCATGGCAGACAATTGCTGCTTGCCACTGTGGATTGTGAATGAGACAAAAGCACCTGCTAAATATTATTTTCTCATGAAATTCGCAGGAGATAAAGAAAACGCTAACAATAATCGATAAGATAATTGATAAATAGACATCAACTAACTTGCCTTAAGAAGCTGATAATGTGGTTTTGTGAACCAAATTCCATCCACCCATCCGTCCGTGGTTTTTGTCAGGAAAATGTTCTAATTTATAGTGCCAGATTACAAAATTAAAAAAACGGGTTAAATAGAAAACTGTTGAGTACATCATTACTACATGTATTTGAATGTATACCAAAAAAAGGAATGCTACAGCCTCGTGCACATGTGTGATTGCTGGTCTGGCATCACATGTGATAAACACACACCTGGCTAATCTGGTTCTACATGAATGCTTAGAATTTGTGTGTTTCATCGACCACAAATGACCCTCTAAAGCAGATTTTTTTTCCATGCGTGCTAAAAAATGATTTTTTTAAAATCTTTATCAAAGAAATATCTAAGAATATTGATGCCTATTTATAACATTTGGAAATTAAAAACGAGAGAATTTGTGCAACCACTTACAAAGGTAGCTGTGTTACCGGCATACTCATTACACTAAATTTATCTTCCGTTTAACTTATAACTAAACTAATTACCATTTTAATCCTAGGAACAAGTTCAGACACTTAACATGACATCTGTTAACTGAGCTGCTACATCTCCAGACATCGCGAGCACCCAGCACTGGTGTGCTACTCTCTAACGGATGACACTGAGCAGCCATCAGCATGGAAACACAAGCAGTAAGATTTTTTTTTCATCTCCCTGAAATCTACCTAAATAGCAAATACAGCAGAAGAGCACTCAATTTTTTTGGTGTATGTTTTGCAGGAAGTTATACCCATCTGGCAGAATAAGCCTCATGGATCAACTCGGAGTGTTGTGAGAAGAATAGGCTCCACTCTTCCACTCAAACCTCCACAGAGAGCATGCTTCCAGGTTTACTTAATATTCTCATATTCTAAATTTACAACTGTGTCAGTTTTGTCAACCTAATGTCTCTGTGTAACAGGAATTACCTGGTATACCTTCACTTCGTCCTGCTGATGGCCCCATGGTTCCCACACTGGCAGATATCGCTTGGATTGTTGCAGATGAGGAGGAGACGTATGCCAGAGTGAGGTAAATCTGTCAAATCCATCAAAAAGTTGTGATATTATTCATCTGGCATCAATTTATTTTAACATTTTTGTCATAATTTAGTGGGTTCACATAACACTTAGAGAAAAAGCAACATTTTAGCTACATATGCTCAGTCCTTGACAGAGGCTGGTTTTTCTGAATACTAAAGGTTCATTTTTTTGTAAGGAGTGACACACGTCCCCTGAAACACGAATGGAGGCCCACGCCACTCCTGGTCCTCCACAGGAACTCGTCTGTGCCTAACTTCCGCCGGGAGGGCAAAAGGATGGAGGGGCTCAGGAAGCCCGGCGTGACGGCTCTTAACCGCACTACGGCCTTGCAGGATGAGCTCAGCAAACTCCGAGCTCAGATCGCTAAGATTGTCGCAAATGATACTGGTTGGTAAAGCATTGTACTCTTTTAATCTGTGACTTTGAGGGAAAAAAGGCCCACTGCTGCAGGAGTCCCAAATCTGCTCTTGACATTGTGATTTTAAATAGCTGTGTTTAACTTTAAGCATTGCTGACTCTTCTTCTTTTTTATGACTGTCATGTTGTTTAGACAGCTGCCCTGATTATTCTTAAGCTTCTAAGTATTTGCTCTCAGTTGTAGGTCAGTGAGTTAAGCTTAGCTTAGCTTACACTTCTGTGCTGGTTGGTCACCTGTTCAACAGAAGCTTAATGAAAAAGGCTCAGACCCTCAGTCAGTGTCATGTTTGTTTTGCTGTCTATTGAAAATCCTATATGTTAACAAACATTATATTTTAAGCATTGATTTTAAAAGAATGAAAACGAATGTGAATTTTTATGTCGATCTACAAACTTCTAAACGCTACAAACTGAACTTTTCCCTCCTGCCTGTTTTAGGGTGTTCTGGGTAAAACATGCAAACTCCACACAGTATTTCATCTAGGGCGTTGTTGCTGTAGGCAGAGGGCGCTAACCACTACACCCCCCTGCAGCCCAACAGTTTTAGTCATACCATGCTCACCTTTTTGATTAACACTATAAGATGCTTTATCGTAGCAAAAGCATGATTGAAAACATACATGCCAAATTCATGCAGACTTAAATAGACCTTTTAAAGCCTTTTAAAATTGAATGTATGGGTTTTTTTTAATATCTTCAGGGGATCAATATTCTTTAGGAACTAAGTGACTTTTGTCCTTACAAAGCCAAAAACAACTTAAGGCAAATTTGGATTTAGAATACGTTTTATTTGGAACATATTAAACTTTAGCAAGAAGCTCAGAAATCAGCAAAGTACTGTAAAAACTGTTAAAAAAAATAGGGGTAAACTGAACTCCTTTGAAATTGGTTCAAAAGTGTTGTCTTTTGGAAAAGTAAAACAGAAATCTGTGTCATACTGCTTTTATCTACCCTAAATTCCTGTAATCAGATTTGACGAAGAGAAAATGTGATTAGCTGGGAGCTGTAAAGTATGACCATTGACTGTAAATGCTTTTAACAAGAAACATGGTTGTTGTTGAAAAGCAACAGTTCCTTTGATCTGATTTGTGTCTTAAATTTCCATTGGATACAGCTGACAAAAGCTGGAATAAGCTCTAGATTGTTTTCAATGTTCGGCTTTGGGGACCGACAGACTTTGTTTGTCTTCGATTCCAGGCTCCAACCCTCTGACCCCTGATCTGCTCTCGCCCGATGATACAAGCATGAGCTTCTCCATGGCGCCTTTTGAGACTGCACCCTACCAGCCGGCGGCCATCGCTCCCGCTTCTTTCATCATCAGCGACGTGACGGAGGAAGACGAGGACGAGGAAGAAGAAAATGACAAAGATGTGGTGTCCGTGGTGTCAGAGCTGGTCCCTGACCCCCTGCCGCCGGTTTCCATGACGGCCTCAGCGACTTTTGATCTGGATCTGCCAAGTATGGACTTCCAGGAGGCAGAGGAGGACACAGTGTCGCTGTCCAAGTCCACCAGCTTTGCTGATGTCATGGACATCCTGAAGGACATGAACCGCATGAAAATGAGCAAAGACAGGTCAGAGCTGTTGCGTAATAATACTTATCAGTAGTGACATTCCTCATTACATTTCTTTTTTTTTTTTTTTTTTTTTTTTAGGTATAACAGAGGCTGCACATCTCTTCGAGAGGAAGATTCTGCCACGTTGATTTCAGAAGCTTTGAGGAAAAAGTTTGTCCTAAAGGAAGAAGACACAGCTGCTGTGAAAAGAAAGTAGAAAATAAGATGTTTGTCATTAAAACCCAAATCCTGATGCTTCTGGGCTTTAATTTAAAAAAAAAAAAAATCTTAGTTTAATACCATTCTTAAAGCAAATGCGTTTGCTTGCTTGTTTTTTCCCCTTTTTACTATAAATTTGATTGCTTACAGACTTCTTTCTAACAGAAGCAACAGTTGCTGAGCTGCACTTTATGTGTAGATTTATTCCCTATTTCAGAAAAGATTCAGGTAAAAACAATAATTACACCTATAGTTTTTTTTAAAGAAAGCTTTGAGTGGAAACGTGTTTCTCTTCTACCTTGCTGATTTCTATCCTTGTTTTCTATATAGTTTTTGAATAAACAAGTCTAACATACTTGAACTCTTTCTGGTACAGCTGAAAAGCTGTTGTGTGCGCACAGACACATAGTTTATCACGGTGTGTATGAACAGAATTTACTGAAACTGAATCCTGCAGCTTTTATGGCCCTTTTGTGTGTGCGTGTTTAACTATAGGTAGCCAAACATTAAACCTAATTTGAAACTAAAAGACCCAAAGTTCCGAACATTTGGTAATAACTGTATTTTTTGTGTACTTGATTGCAAACTCTTCAAAAGTGGGGTCTGATTTGGCAGTAAAACCTGGTGCTTGAGTTGTCCCGTTGCTTGAAAAATTAAAATAAAGCAGTGTAGTTACGTTCAGTCTGGAAAAAAAACTGTCAAACTTGACAACTGCTCTGGTAAAGTTTTAAAAAGTACAAATTGATGGTTAGCTTAGAAGTTGCATCAAAAGTGTTGTGTCCTCACCTTGAGGGAGCTTTTACAAAATCCTGTTCTACAAAATTCCAGAAATCTTTGTGGAAGCATGTCATTTATAAATTCTTCCCAAAGATTTACTTCATTTCCTCTAAAGAATTCCTCCATCCCTTTCTATTCTTCAGATTTTCCAGGTTTGTTGTCCTGAATTAGCCTTTAATTTGTCCTTGAGGTTTCTCCTCATCAAGAAACAAAATGCAAAAGTTGCTGATCATGCTGGCCGGGTGTGTGGGTTTAGATGCTGAAACATCTTATTTTATCACTTCCCAAAGAAGAGGAGCTGCTCTTAGTTTTTGAATATCTACTATACTTGAGTGTAATGTATAATCATTGTGGAATTTAACCCTCACATCCATGTGTATGTTGTTTTTTTTTTTGTCATGCAACAACTTATAAATAAAGAATGTGCAGATGTTTTTCCAAGTTTGGGTTCTTGTCTTATTTATTTATTTTTATGGAGCATGCAATGAGAAGTACCACCACATGGGTGCAGCACTGAACTCTTGTTCCAAAGTTTCTTTCACATTTGTAAAAAAAAAAAAAAACAAAGCTAAATTTTGTGGTTTATTCCAGCAAATCATTAAGCACAAAGGAAGCAAATAAAAAGCAACAACAACAATTAATGGCATGAAAAAACAAGTCACGTAGATGGTTAGTAGCATTGTTCATTTTGAAAGAGAAAAAAATATCAAGTAAGCGGAGGTTTTCAGAGGTGAAAACCAGGTGGGATTCATACTTCTTAATTTTTTTTCCCCTAGAGTTATCAGTGAAAATGTTTTTTTGCTGCTTGCAAAATGTAGATTTAAAACTTTTAAACCATTTTTGATTAAACTCTAAAGAACCCAAGGATTATTTCATTCTTTTAAAGTTAATTTGACAACTTTTTTTAATGGGTAGCAGCAATTAACAGTGGGCAAAACATAAAGAAAAAAATAAATGGGGAAAAAAAGGCCAAATTTGACCCCATGTGTTCTCCAGGGTTTTAAACAGCATTCAAATTGCTGTTTATTTATTAGTGGACGAGTGGATACCAGAAAGTCATTAAATAAATATCCATGTAAATATACTCTTTTTTTTTTTATTTTAGGAGGAGCTTATATAATAAAGTTAAAGTAATAGCTACCTTTATTTTAAGGTTAAATGAAGATTTATTTAAATTGAGTTCTCAAACTAATGAAACGTGTGTGGCATTGAGGTGAAGAGGCCCTGCAGGTGGTGACTGCATCCCCTCTTCACTTGATTAACTGCATTAGTAACACTCCCATTCTTCTATTTTCCAGTACAGTATTATTGCGATAACCCACATTATTTCCCACTTCTTCCTCTTTCCCTGGACGCTCTGGGCCCTCAGTGATTCGCAGTCTATTTTCTGTTCCAAGTCCTTGGCCTACTTTGTCCCTCTTCACCTCCACGGTGGACTTTCTACCTTTTTTGGATGCAGGGAGAAGTCTGTGGAGGACTCTGTTAATAGGGCTGGATGGCAAATGAGCTCAGTTAAACCTATAAATACAGGAACTCAGTTCAATGTGACATTGGCACATTTTCTTGTATTTGTTGGAGAGGGTTTCGGTTTAAGCAGTTTGCTCCTCGCATTTGTTACTGCCTTTTTGACCTTCTCTTTTGTGTTCTAATCAAAAGTTAGAAAAGAAGCTAATAATTCCCCAGATTTCTAATGAGTGTTTGCAGCATCAGTAGCAAGAATCAGCAGAATCCCATTGGATCACAAGGGCCAAAGTCTCCAGCCAAGCTAATGCTCTGCAATCAGAGGCAGTCGAGCAGAAAATGCTTCAACAGGTAGACAATCTGTCTTCCTGACTGGTCAGCATGGCTCCTCCATTTCCCTTTGCCTCAAAGCTTTCTATCAATGTCTTTTTACGTCCCCAGAAGCTCGTATGACAAAAGCTTTTCTGCAGCAATCAGCTTGAAAAACCCCTTTTGTTTCAATCCAGCGTTAAAGAAATTGAGCTTTTTGCACTGAGATTAGTTTGAACTATTAACAAAAAAAAAGATTAGAGAAAATAAAGAATCACGACTTTAAAAAATGATTAAAATGAATTAATTTAGGAGACAGTGAATTCTTGAACCGCAACATGTCTAGTAAGTGACCCTTTGACTTGTTTAAGCATTAAAAAGTAGTTTTTAATTCTAAGTTATCGTTGTTTTAATGGGAATATACTTGGCACGCCACAATTCTTGTTGCATCCCTACTGCATGTTTATGCTGAACGTGTCAAACGTGCTAAATTTAGGAAGGGTTTGTTATTTATTGTTTTGTTGCATTACTTCAGGCTTCATATAAGTCAAATGAAAGGTGCTTCTTCATTGTATTTTTCTGATTTTTGCTGTTGTTTTGGAATACACAACTCAAATATGGATCTAAAGCAAAACCGTGACTCACAAATTGAGATTTGAACCAAATAGAACTAGAACATACTGCCGGGATCTGCAACCTGCTCCTTTAGCATTAAATAAAAATGCTCACGATTTGAATAACTATTAAATTAATAAGATAGGTTTATTCTAATCCATGCTAAATAAAACGTCTAGTTGTTGTCATGCTGATAGAAAATACCATTATAGACTGGGTTATCTTGCATTTTTGTTTTATGTAAATCTTTTGCAGCAGGAGGGTTTTATTTTGACACCAGATGCATTTTATTTTGAAAGGAACTTTTATATGATGTGCTTTTAAAATTAAAACAAAAATTCAAAGTTCCTATTTATAGAAACACGTAGCATCTTTTTTTACTAAATTACTGTAAAAAATTTAAAATCTCTATTTTATGAATGAATGACTTAATGGCCACAAAAACATAAAGTATAATTCTCTTTCAAACTTTATTTTTAAAGCACTTTTCATTCAGTAGCAACACAAAGTGCTTTACAGGGTAAAAAAAAAAATACACACAGAAAGCCTTCAACCTCCCAACCCCTGGCACCCAACAAAAAGAGACATAAAATGACAACAATGGACAACAAAAGAAAGACAAATTATACATCTCCAACCACGACAAACTGCCTAAGCAGGAGTCCTTCCATGTTTGTTTCAAATGGGACAACACACCAATGAGATTTATAAAACCCAAAAGAAAATAAATAAATAAGGAAAAAGAGTTTACAAAGGGGTTATCAGTTTTAAAATAAAAATTCAAACATTTTCTATTTTATTAATATTAAATCAAAATTAACTAATTTCTTCACGTTTTCGGCACGTTTCCCACCTCTGTTATAAAACGTTTTTTCTAAAAGGTTCAGAAGGACTTTGTGGGTCGTGCTGGGTTTTGGTCAGTAGGAAACTGGCCCAAATGGATCTTTTAGTGTGAGAAGTTGCAGACCCCTGGCACATTGTTAAGAGGTTTTTATTTATTTATTTATTTATTTTTTTAATGTAACATATAAGAAACGGATCAGGAGGAATCAGGAGGAGGTAAACAGAAAGAGTTAGATGTTAAAAACTGGTTTCAGAGAGGCCCTCTCCATATTCAGTGCTAGGTAATGTTAGCACAGGTATTAGGTAAGGTACAAAACTGTTTATCCCATTCCCTAGATAAACTAATTTTCCATTCTGTCAACAAATGTGTTCTCAAAAAAAAACAAACAAACCATGCCTGTACTTTTACTCCACACTGACATAATGTGGACAAGACGCTTTTACTGTGTCTGAAACTGAGAGAGACAAATCTACGTAACAGCTTTTTTGCTTTCCTCTGCATGATCAGTTGGAGTGTCATCTTCCACTTTGTCTCATAGCAACGGCCGTCTGAATGAAGCGCGGACCGGGAGGATGACAAGGGTCTGGGGGAAGACGAGAGCTCATCTGCTGCTCCAATCCGCCCACCTTCCCCAAGTTTCACCCACATGTCCCCCGCCGTCATCAAGACACAAAACTCACACATATGACTCACAATAGCGACAGCTCCACAAGAGCTCTATTGAATTCACTCTGCTGTTTCTATTTTGGGCTGTCTGAAGGGTTTTTTTCTCAATAGTTGGTCTGCCCTTTAAAGATGATTTCTTTGTGATGCAAAGTAAATTATACAAGTGGATTTCCAGACACTCAAGTGTGGTATTGCCCTGTCTCTTAATTAAGACAGTGACAAACCTGTTGCTGCAAAATGTCTCTGAAACATTCAGGAAAAGAGCAAATTACCATATTTTCTTAACCTTTAATTATTATTTTACGTCATATTTTTATCAAACTACAGTCTCATAGCAAATAATAAACCTTCTCAGCCAAGCTTGGAGAAAAATATCCATGAGAGAAGGCAGATTTCAGTCTCTTTCATCTGTTTCCCCTACAGTTAGGAACCATATTTAATAAATATTTATAAGAATTTCCTCCAGATGGTACCTCAGGATTATGCCCTGTGTGGCAGTCATTCATAAAAAAAAAATGCCCAGAACAATTACAGTTCTCAAATCCTATTAATAAGCTGGTCAAAATGAGTTTTCCATTGCTGGCATATTTATTTAAATAACATTAATATATTTCAATAATAGAGTGGGTTTTTTATTTCTTATACAAGAAGAATCAATTGAAGATATTTGCTAAAAATGTGGTAAACTTCAGAGATTTTGTGGGTGTTTTTTTAATTGAACACTCATGTCAATATTTTTGCATCTAAAATTATCAATGTTCTGAGCAAAGATTTACCAAATCACCCAACATATTATAGTTATTACTTTCTAAATCGTTTAAAAATGATACTGGAATTTCCCATGTAGATTTCATCAAAAGCTTTAAAAAACATCTTTATTCCAAAAAAAAAAATCTATCAATTCTTTGATATAATCTGCTTTACAGGGTTAATGGGTGGAAGCAAAATAGAACTCGCTCTTAACAGAACTATCTGGATTTAAAGGACACCATACTTTTGCATGACTGGAGCCCAGTTTTTTCTGGTTGCTCTGTTCCCCAAAGCATAATTCAAATATTGTTGTTCAGGGCAACTAAATGAGCTGAGCACCGGTGACAAATCAAATAAAACCTGGTTGTTGTTAGTAAGCAGTACTATGTATATAAGCACTGGACCCAGTCAGTGTTACCCATGGAAAATGGTTTACATCACTTGGCCCAGTTCTCACTTACAGTTAATCAGCGTTTCTATCAGGAGTGAAAAAATGTTTTAGTAAATTTGACAAAGGTGATTTTATCATGCCCTCTAAATTCCTTTGGTGATAATTTAATTGCTTTATTTAGTTTTATTTAAATTAAAATATCTATTGTCTTATTTTGTTTCCTTTTTTCCTGCCTACAATTACAACCCACGTTTTTCCCCTTGTCACTTATGCTGACTTTCGTTGTATGAGGACTCTGTTAAAAGTATTATATGGATTTTTGAAAGAGCTAAGACAAAACGTTTCATTAATTCAAATGGCTAAAATCCTCAGTTATAGAAATGCTCCACTGGAATGTTGTGAAGTAGGCTGATGTGCCATCACCAACAGGAAAACGAGGACACTAAGCCAAACTGAATCTGCTGCACACAACAGATAAACTGAAAGAGTTTCTCTCAGCATGTTCTCAGCTGCTTTCCACCTGTTGCCGTCAGACCAAAACCCGGGGCTGCAACCCACCGACACTTTGAAAGGAGCAGCTGCAGCCGCTAACAGGATGTTAACAAAGCACCGTCAGATGAAACACAGCAACAATCCTGAACAGCAACACTCTGTCATCAGTTCACATCCAGAGAGCCATCTGACTGAATGTTCAATATCTCAGTCGGCTGAAATTAACACGTTGGAGGTGTCAGATCCTGAGAGGTGCGGAGCGTTTGTGAATCATTGCAGATACATCAGGCAACATTTAAAATGACATTATGCATCAGGAAACCATGCAAGCTTGCAAAAAGCTACCTCGTTATTAATCAATCTATGAAGTTACCAAGGAATCAGTTGTGGCTCTTGAATTTAGCCAAACAATGTTTGCAAAAAGTTAATTGAGAGTTATAGAAGCGATTCCGGTTTCCATGTAAACACTATTCAGCAAAACTAAATTAATCACCAGCTGTCTCTGGGGGCAACCTAATCATAAAAAGAAAGAATGACAACGATCTCCAAGGTAGCATAAGGTAGGCACATTTACGGTGTAATGGTCATGCCATGAGTCAAAGTTTCCTTGTTCTTGTTCACTGAAATGAAAGCTGACCCAATGTGTGCTTGTTTAATTAACAAACAAAACCATACTTATTCATTTTTGTGGGGCTTCATTTATGAATCCTATTATGGTTTGAATCCAATTTTCACCAACGAAAGAAAAATGTACGCATCAATAAAACTTCCTGCAGCAGAAATGTGATGTTTTTGTTAATAAAGCATCCTGTCATGAATTGGTCCCCTGTCTCCCCCTCTGGCCTTCAGCAGGAACTGTCTCCAGAGTACTAGCGCTTTCTAGTTCTCCACACTTCATTTCCCATCAGCCCCTGCTGTCACTCCCAGGTGCCCACAGTTGGTTCCCATCAGTAATCACTCCCAGCAGTATTTAGTCTGAGCACTGAGCTCTGCTTGGTGCAAAGTCTTGTTTCTGTCTCTGGCCCACAAGTCTGAGCACGCATCCACATCCGCATCCACATCCGCATCCGCATCCGCGATCCCTGCCTGTCTTGGCCCACACCTGCCAGCTGCCTACCTCTCCATGTGTTTTCAATAAAATACTGCACATGGATCCTCAAGTTGCACATAAAAATAGTTTTAGTTTGTTAAGTAGACATTTTTAACACCTGTCCAGGGACTACAGATGAAAAATAACAGCTGGGCTAATTCTGACTCATATTAGTGATGCTTTTAATGTGCACTGTCCCAGAGTAATATAATAAAAATAAATGTAGATTGTGCCAATTTCATGTTTTTCATGGTCCTTCCACATCCGGGGCTTGTTTCCTCAGGCTTATTTCCTCTCTTTCAAGGTTTTACAGCTCACCTGAGCTTGTGTGTGGACCAACCAAGCAACCCCTGGCTTTCCTGAAGCTCTACAGCAGGGGTGGGCAAACTAAAGGGTTCTAAAATTTTACAAAAGGGAGCAGGAGCAGATGCTTGGAATGTTCTGGTAATCCACCTAAAAAGAGAAAAAATTTATATGGATTTTTGGACAAAAAGATGCTTTAATTTATATTCATATTTTAAAACAGAACATTTTTTGAGTTTTTATTTTAAAACTGGAGCTGTTGTTCTCAATGGGTTCACGTCCCTTAGGAAAAAAAGGAAACCTATGAAATGCTGCATTCATGCGGCGTTGGAACGATTGGAAAAATGCATGTCCGACTCGGAAAACACACACAAACGTCAGAAAAACACACTTTCCAACACCATGTGAATGCAGAATACATTTCTAAATGTAAGCAAGAAAATTTGTCAACCCGGTAGTGTAGTGGTTCGCACTCTCACCTCAAACAAGAATTCCCCGTTTCAACTCCTGACTGTCGACTTTCTCTGTGCACTCCAGTTTCCTCCAACAGTCCGAAAACATCCTTCATAGATTAATAGGTGTCTATAAATTGCCCATAGGTGTGCATGTGTGTGGCCCTGCCACAGATATGCCACTTATTCTGTGTGTATCCACCCTTGCCCAACAGCAGCTACGATAGGCTCCAGCAACCTTGTGATCCCAAAAGGGATTCAGCCGGTTCTGAAGATGGATCGATGGACAACTACATTGCAAATGTCAGTGTGACCCATAAAACTCAGAAAAAGCATAATGTGTAAATGCCAAGTAGGGAGGCATCAAATGAACTCATCCATAACCTGATTTTTATCTTTGTTCAAATGTGTTATTAAATGTAGACTCAAGCAGTCGCTTACAGATGATCTTTGATGATGATGAGCAAGGTGAGAAGCAGTCCACACTTTCTTGTGTTCAGGTGGACCAGGGTTCACTTTTTTTGATGCACCTCAGAGGTCAGATGTACCGCCACACCTGTTACACCAAGCAGACTATGTGAACAACCAAGCCGGCACATGAAGATGAAACCACTGTAGTATATAGGACAGAATTAGGTGCTTCAAAAATAGTGTTGAGTGTCCAGAGAAATTGTCTGTAATTATATTTATACAGAAATAGACTAGTTTTAGTGCTTTGGTTCATTGGGTTTATTTTTGGAAAATGCAGTCTGGCTCACACACACACACACACACACTACCTACCTGGGTCTCATTACTTTGTCGTCCCCTGCAGAGACTGTTCTGATGGTGCTCATAATAAGATAGCTAATTAGCCCTGGTTCTTGGGGAATCCATTTTCCCGTTACTGTTTTTTCTAATAGGATATAAGTGTGTATCTGTGATTGTGTGTTGTTTAATGTCAGACAAGGTTAGTCATAATTGCTAACATTTTCAGTTTGGCTTTGAGCCAAGTGTAAACTGATGTACACTTTTAGACGTTGGGCATTAAAAGGGCAATTCCAGTAAATGCTAATAAACTGATTAAATCATTAGATTTTCCTAATAGTCCTTTTATAGGAAATTATTGGAATTTCTATCACCGCACGTCAAATATCTGCAATTTGCGCTGAAATTAGGCTATTTTCAGGACCACAACAGAAATGAGTTTTGATCTTGTTAAATAATCGGAGTCCCGTCGTGTTGAATAAAAAAAGAGTAATTATATAGAACAAGCTGCACAGAGTTAATCACTATATTAGCAAGCAACCTCTCAGAGTGTCTGTTTTGTAATGAATATTACTCAGTAGTAACAGATGGATCTTAAGCTTGCGATGCAACCATATGTTTGATTCTTTTCAGCACTTTACTTTGGCTTTGTAAGTGATGGTGCTCGTGGCAGGACTAAACGCTCATCAGGTCTTCTTGGCTCTTGAGATTCATGTGAACAGCATGTGCGAGAGCACGAAAGTGAAATCCCAGAATAGCCTGGAAACACTTTGAGTTTCCGATGGAGCTGAGAAACCACCAAAAGAGGCAAAATTGGGAGTTTGGCACATGCAAGTCTGACAGTCTGTCTGAAGGAGGCTTTTATAACCTCCTTTACTTCAAGACAAGATGAGTGGAAATGAACCATTCCGGCAGAATGCGCTCTAGATTTTTTTTTTTTGGTTTTGTTTTGTAAAAGCTTCAGATGAGTTGATTCAAAGGCAGTTTGTTTGGTCATTAATTTAATGGAGTTATGTCAATTTAGCTATTCAAAATAAAATAGATTATTTGTATTCTAAGTGATTTGACTTTTACTCTGTTTTATTGTTTTTCTGGCATTCTCTAGCAATTTGAGACAACCCAGGTTGTGATTTGATGCTTTACAAATAAACTTAGCCAAATTGAATAAGTCTATATAGTGTCATTGACAGAGTTCAGATTTTAGGAACCTTTCCCATATAAATAGGTTTCAAAAAAGTTTGAAATATCCCAAAACAATTTAAATTAAAAAAAAAATTAGTTTTGTAATTCAAATTCTGTGACAAACCTTTAAAATAAGCTAAATATTCCAGCTTTCCTAATCTGCAAAGAGAAATAAAACCACAGTGGGTCATATTTGACTTATTAAAGACAGTTTTATATTTTTACTACAGAATAGAGGGTAAATTTATGATAATAATTGTGCTTTTGGTGTTTTTAACATGCTCTTGTGGCATTCGTCTCATGATGGAGGACATACATAAAGAGGATTAAGATTAAAATTGCCTTTCTGAGTATTTCTTTATTCAGTTCACTGTGAATCAGGAGCAGACAAAAAAAAAGCATTTTGAAAAAGATTGCATTAGTGACATAGAAAATACACTGGATGAGCCACATGGTCCCTGCTCTGCTCCATTAAGATGCACCCGCTTGTAGGCGACTAGATCCATGGAGACCATGGACGATGACATTTGTATACATGTAAATATACATATTTATTACACTGCTTATATTTTTGCTTTTTACTATTGAATTTTTACTATGCGCCTTAGCATGATGGCCGCTTTTCATTTTGTCATGCATTTGTATGATGACAATAAAGCATTCTATTCTATTCTATTCTATTCTATTCTATTCTATTCTATTCTATTCTAT